>OY720301.1:7658873-8216869 GCA_963082785.1 Philonthus spinipes
AAAAATAAAAATATATATCCCAATAATTATCTGTAAATTTGTCGAAGCTTAATATCTTGCAGACAAATTCGGAGTAATTTAATATTAACAACAAAAGAGAAATTCACAATGTGTGAAATATAAAAAAATAAATTGTTAATTAAAAATGTTTCACCACGGGTAATGTGAGGAATTTATTCAGAATATAATATAATTATGTTGTATGTAAAATGACTCTAAAAACAATGTTAAAATTATACAGATAAGTATTGCAATATATTCACAGATGCTTCACGTTTTCAATTTCTTACATAAAATTTCCTTTTCCTTTTACTTCTATATTTAATATAGACAACTTTTGTTACATCTATTATTTAATTTAATTTAATCCAATAATAAATTAGATAAACAATACTAACGAATAAAACACACATAAATAATTTATTAACACGATATATTTCACTAATTCCCAACACAAACCTAATTTTCAATCTCTATTTTCATTATTGATTAAATCACCATCAACTTTCCCGGCATCAACGTGTATATTGAGTTGTCTAACGCGCCGTTTCGATTGACCCGCTTTCAAGAGATAAAAATCTTTATATGGCCTGTGGATTAAGGATGTCAATTCCGGAAATTTCATAGTCCATCGGATCGCTCGTCGGCAAAGTGTGTGCAGTTGTTTTTTTATAGACATCGAATGACCTTTTTCAGGACGTCGTTGCCTTATATAAAAAAATCAACGCGGATTTTATGGAAAATTGAAAAAAAAAAACATCTTTCCAAGCTAAATGGTTATTAGTACAATCGCTGGAAATGTACAGAGAATACAATAAAAGTTTATAGTGTGTAATTGGAAAATTGTTGAATTGATTTTTGTAAACAGTTTATGGTTCACTTGTTATATTCATAAAAATATAATACCATCACTTTTATATATACAAGTATATTTATTTATGAATTTACAGCAAAATATTTGCATATTAATTGTATAATATAATTACGGATTAGTCGATCTTTTCGAACTTTTTTGTTAATGCAACATTAAATACATGATTTTATGAATGCATTATATTTTATTAATATCAATAGGGAACATTTACCCTATTTATTGAAAAACTTCAATTTATTTTTAATTCTTAACGTGATTTATTTAAAATTGTATCACGTATAAATTATAATAATTGTAAGCTGATTTACTGAAAATGCAGTTGTATTGATAAATATACTGCTGCAAGGTAAAAAGGGTTTACCCTAAAACACTTTCTACTGCTGTAAGGCGAAAGGGGTTTACCCTAAAACATTTTCCAGCAGTAGAAAGGTAAACAGGGTTTTAGGGAGCCGTATCATGTGGAAACTCTAGAAGATAGGCGGACTGTGGTTCTCAAAATAGAGAATTTCCATAAATTTTAACAAATCCAAACTCTTTATCCCATACTCGTATCTCCATTTAAAATTAATATTAACAATAATTTGATCCTTCCATCTCCTACCTGTAAATATTTGGGTGATACCATTCATAGTAGCTTCCCTTTATACCCTGTTACAATTTGGGATAATTTAAAAATATTTTATTTAATTTATTATTATATTATTAATTATTATAATATAATAATTAATTACACAAACAACATCACGACACGAACAATGTATTCAATTCTTACATTAACGCCCGATTAGAAACTAATCGACCATTAAGCATAAATAGAACATTTATAAAAGTCCCATAGCCAAGAACATTGTTTGAGATTTTAATTAGCCGATTACGAAAGCAACCTGGCTTATTTCGTCGGGGGCGAGCATTTTTATTATTTTCTTAATTACTGCGGCATGCATAATATGCATAATGCAATTATGTAATTGCGCTAATATGCGATTCAAACAATGCCTGAATAAATCAATGCAACAATTAATTAAACCAATATTGTTCCGCAATATCCTTCGACGGTGTTCTTTTTTTCTGTTCGTAGCCATTGCTTTTACAATTCAATTCAATTCATTCCATTTACAGTAATTAATTTGAATTAATTGTATTGTGTTATGGAGCATGCTTGTAGAGTTGTTTTAGTTACGGATGTAACTAAAACAAGTGGTGTATTAAATAAATATTCACGCTAACAATTGTTTTATTTTGAAAAATATTACATATATATTTTATACTTATTACATTAAAAAACAGTCAGCGTATATTATGAGCTGGATGCGGAGAGTTCTTTAATTTAAATAAAAATCGTTTCTCCAACTTTTTATAAATAAAAAATGCTACGCATGGAATGAATTCATTACCCGGAATGGTTAACGGATTTTTGATTATAATAATAACAAATATCTGTATTCCATACAAGTGAAAGAATGATTTACATTATATCATTTTGTTATTATACACAAAACATGATTATCTTAATTCAGGATATTTAATTAAAATTAAAACACTTTATTAGTTTGAAATAAGCCAAGTGTTTTAATTTTAATTAAAAATTTTTAATTATTTCAAATTTTTTTCACCACGGGTTAAGTGAGAAATTAATTAAGCACATGATTATCTAACTCTGAAATTGGCTATTGACCAGAGGTCTTTCCGCCTGTTTTTATTATAGTTAGTTACACATCTTTATTGACAAATTTTTAGAGTTTATAATACTAATAATAACAATATAAAATATTTTGAAAATGTAAAGGTTTCTATTCAATCGGCTATCTACCATAGGTTTTTCTGCTTATTTTTATTATATTTATATGAATATTATAAATGCATTAATAATATTGCAATAATAATAATAATAATATTTATTCAATTTACAAAGGTACAATATAAATATATTACAAAAATACAACAAAATTGTAAGCACTACTTAATATCACGATGCTACCACATAGTAACGGTCGAATTAATATGTGGTATTTCATTTAAATAAATGAATGAACACTGTCAGTTTGACAAAAAACGCGTCAATGACATCGAAACTATAGTCACTAAATAATTTTTAGTTATACAAACAAAGTTACATATAATTAATAGTTTTAATATTTAAACATAGGTAGTTCATATTGTTTATAATAAGTTTGAATAGATTATTAAAAATCTACCAATAAAATAAATAAAACAGAGATTAAATTGAATAACTTTAAATTATTTCTTGATAATGGGCTGAGAACCAAAAACTAGTCGAGAATTTAAAGTTATTCAATTTAATCTGTATTTTATTTATTTTATTGGTAGATTTTTAATAATCCATTCATATTTATTATATTAATTTATGTGTATTTTTATTAATTAAATGAAAAATGTTTACTACGTTTTTTTACTACTGGTAAGAAACATATTTAAACAGTTTACATTAATGTTTTAATAATTATTTATAAATATATTATTATTTAAAATATGTGCAACTCATGCATTAAAATTATAAAATTCTCAAATCAACATTTGCATTAATTAATCTCTAAAAATAATAATACGTATTTTATCTCATTAATAAGTCGAATATTTCGAGTGACCAAAATGACATTCTCAAACAAAGGTATCTTTTAATATGATTAACGAACTTCATGCTGTTTGCCGGCCACGAATCCAGCAAATCAATTCGAAAAGCACGACGCGAAGATTTTATCTTTAATCTTCCGCCGACAAAAGGTTCTCAAACTTGTCTTTAGCGCAGGTGGTACTGTCAATGGTTACTATTCACTAACTTATTCTCCTCTTGATTCATACACTCTTGCTCTATTTACATTGTTATATCGGGGAAAGAAACGGGCCCACAATGCGGCGTTTATGTAATACAGTTATGCCAGAAAAAATAATTAATGGCTATCGTTGTTATTTATCTGTGTATCGTGTGTAATTAAATTCGCCTGTTTGCTGGGTATTTGTTATGATTCTGTTAGATCCTAAATTGTATTTGAATATCGTGATAATAACCGAAATAAGGAATAATATAAATTCTATTTTATTGAATAAAACATCACATTAATTAAAACAAAAACTGTGTATTTATACTAATATCAAATATTTATTCTACAGGAAATTACTCTTTTTTAGCGGAAACACCACTCGTCGATAACTAATTAACAGATATTAATTATATATTTAACTTTGTAACTTTCATTATTTTGTATATTTATTTGTATATATCTGTTAGTAACGATTATATACCGGGTGTTGACGCGATAAAAACAATTTTATGAAAATTTCTGCTTCCCAGGATAAATAAAAATTGAAAGTAGAAAAGAGTATTCATTCACTTGGTCACAGTTATTTAAATAATTTAAATAAACATTATTTGAAAATAATTAATAAATTATTCTTACATTTAGATCTCTGACTTTTGACTTACCTTACGTAAGTACGTTAAACAAATGCACATTAAAACAACTACTTCCCGGGCAAATACCCATGTCGGACATTGAATTACATAATGTACACCTGCTGTTTGCATATCAATACAATATTGCATAATGGAACATTTTTTTCAGAGAAAATTTTTAATGCATAAACAACAAAAAGAACGTTACTTAATATAAGGCCATCTGCAGATACGTGTTTCGGGATCTATCCTTCGTCAGTACAGCTTTGCCTTACATAATTTAAAGATGTTAAAATAAATCAATTAAATTAATTCAACTATACTTGGTGAAATTAAATTAAATCGATTTAAATTAAATTAAACCAAATTAATTCAACTTAAATCAAAACCGAATACATTAGGATTTTACATGTTTTATGCAAATCCCTGCCTCCGTTTAATTTTAGAGAAAAACTGAAAGAATTATAATGTGTTCAGAATTTCAAAATCTGCCTAAAATTGTTCGATTTTAGAATAGTGTTTTTTATTTTATAAAATATAATATATATTTAATCTTAATGGTGTTCAAAAAAATAGAAATCCTGAACGCAAACGTTCAGTTTAAATAGAAAACAGTATTCATTCACTTGGTCACAGTTATTATTATTATTTTTTTATTTTATTTAACGTTCAGTTTATTTTATAATTAATACATTATTTACAAAACGAAACACATTTGCATGATCCGCAGAAGAATTAAACGTCCAGATAATTCAGACGTTATTTTCGTACATTTTATCGAAGTCGTGCGTTTTTATTTATTCTACGTTTAATTAGGGAGAAAATGCAAATCCCACACTTTTTTCAGTAAAATAAAACAATCTGAAATACAATTCTGCACCCTGAACGACTGTTAATTAATCCCAGAGAGTTCGTTTTAATCACCATTAACTTATTCTGGAAATGAAACGTAATCGTGCTGACGAATAAGTTTTATAAAAATTAATACAAGAAAATAACTCACTATTTGCTTTATCAATAAATTATTAATTTTTAATATCTACTTGTTTTTCTTAATATTTTCTCTCCTCATAATAATAAATCCCATTTATTGAACCCAAAAAAAAAGACTGAAAGATTTACAAAAGGCCATCCCTCCTTTTGTAACTCTTTCAGTCCTCATAATAAGATATGTTAACGTATATTATTATGACGACAATTTGTTGATTGTTAAGGTTTTCACTTGATTATATATATTTTTGAGTTTATTAAACAAAACATTCTTTAACTTTCTTTGTATAACTTGTTGTTTTATTTTAGTGACTAAAACTTTTAGTTAGATAATGATGATATACAAAGAAAGTTTGTTAAATGGTTAATTTCCGTTAATCAAATTTATTATTAATAATTATATATTATAGAATAATATTAATTTTCCTCTTTATATACTTTGAAGAATGTAATGGATGCTTTTAATCCAGCATTATATAAAACTCCCAATAAAAATTCCCAATTCACGATTTTGAAACAATTCCAAGTCAATTAAACTGTACTTAAAACTTTTAACTTTCACGACGTGATCTTTGTTTAACAAGCCCATTCCGGAGAGTACGGCGCGAACATTTTTAAAATATTTATTTTTAAAGGGTTCAGTGCCGGACTTAAAAAAAAGTTCAAAAGGCCTAGATAGCGACCCATTTATGATCTCCTGCGTTCGAAAGTTTTTAACGACGATCGTGTTCGTTCATAACGAAAAACCTATTATTTCTAATTAAATAAAAATATTTTGAAAATAAGTAATAAATTAGAACACTTTTTAGCTACTGCGACATGTTGACATAAGTACTTTAAAACAATTGTACAATATTGGGCACTTGCAGTTGCATAACAATAAGATATTGCATAATACAACAATTTTTAATTCGAAAATATTTAATGCAAAAAAAAAAACAGTTCTATTACTATTATTACTAAGTAAAAACATAATTACAAGTTTTTTTTTTATTTTATTTTTATAATCTACATCATTATTCCGGATTATTGAAAAATGAAATGAATTTAAACCTGAACTTGGCATTGAGAGAGAGAGAGCAAAAAAAGTAATCCTACACAAGCCTTTATAGGCGAAAACGAATGGAAAATTGTGAGATATTTACAGGAATATTTTCCATATAAATAGAAAATACGCTGTTGGAAAGTAACAAGTTATTTAAGGTGCACTGGAAAAATACGAGGCGCAATAAAATATCATTTTCTCTGGGAAAATTTCCCTTGCAAAATATTTGCCGGAGAAGTAACGGGGGCGGGGAGAACTTGAACATTTCCCAATAAAACACTTTTGCAAATATATAAGCAAATTAAGTGAATTATGCTGTAAAAGTTATTCGCCTTTAAATTTCCTCTAAAAGGATATTGCGGACGTAAAGTGATAGTTATGACGTTTAGTTGTGTGTTAAATTTACGAGAACTTGGTACTCTTGGAATTAAACTGGAAATAGAAAAGATTTATTAAATTCCGTAAAAAATAATTAAAACCGGATAATTTTATTTAATTAATTGATGCATTGATTTTATATTTTAAATTGATTAAATAAAATCACTTTGGACAGAAAGTTAGCTCCAGAATCCTTTACATAATTCTTCAAATCCACTCCTATATTCAGTGACCAGGCCAGGCTTCTCATTGATTTTTGTATGTCAAAAGTCACTGTCAGATATGTACGTCAATAAACTGTCTTGAATGTTGTTAAATGAAGTGATGAATCTATATCATCATATTTTATCGTAAATTTTAACAAGGACGAACATACAAAATTCAGGCCGTAAGACTATTGGTCAATAGCCAATCGGTTTAGTAATCGTTATTGTGTAATATTTTATGTTTACACTTGTCATTATCAAACCAAATATAAAATTTTCTTATAGAACCAACTTAAAAAAACGTATTATATTAAATCATATACAGTTTATAAACGAAGAAGCGAAAAAAAAAAACGAAAATAATTAATTTATACAATTGAATAATTAATTAATTATTTTTCCTTTAGCTACTACAACTTTTTGATTTACATAATATAAGTACTTTAAAAAGTCAGTGCCGTTAATTTAATTTGAGATATCTACTTCGTTATACATGTTTAAATTTTTGATAATGAAAACATCTTTTTTTGTATAACATAAAAGTGTCAAATAAAATAAAGCTTAAAAGTGTTTTCATTATAGTTATGCGAGTTACGAGAAGTTTGATTAAACTAATAAAAAACTTGTATACTTTTCCCCACTTAATTATTAACATTTCGATTACGAAGTGTTCATTATAAATGGACAATAAATACTTATAGAAATACGTTTCTAGTGTTAATAAAGAAATAAACATTTTCATTAGTGTTTTCATTATCAACATTTTCTTAATTACTAAAAGGAACAAAAATTAGCATTAAAGATGATGTTTTCAGATTTTTTATCATTAGTTTTAAGTGCGAATTTTAATTTGAAGATAGCAGCTAGTATTAATTCAAGAGCAGTTGCTTTCAGGGTGAAAATGATAAAGTTTTAATTAAATCCCGACGCGACCACCAAAATAACACCAGCCTGTTTAATTATTTTTTATTACTATTACACTTCTAAGAATAATTATATTCATCAAAAAAAAAGGATGCTTTATTTTTGTACAAACTTTTTTTTAATGAATTTCCCTGCAATGTCGCCTTTATATAAGACGTAGATTTTAAAATGACGGCTCGCCTCCTCTGGATTTTTCGGAATTTCATTTCCATTGCGATCGGAGCGCATGCTGCTGTTTTAACTGACATTGTGCTATACAGAATATATCGGATGCCCAGAGGAAAATTCAAATTATTCCACGGGAGACGTGTAAACAATTTTATGCACGTGTGTATGCGCCAAGTAGATCGAGCGCTATTCTGTCCAGCTTTTATGGAATTAAATTATGTTTTCAGTGTTTAGTGTTTAATTTAAAAGTCAATTCACTCATCCTCGAAAATATTTCATGTTGTTGAAAATAATTTCAATTATTGATGATTAATAATCATTATTTTCACGAAAATATAATAAATATGAAAAAATAGTTGGTCGATAACCAAATAGCAGATATAAATTATACATTTGATTTTGTATTTTTTATAGATATATTTATAATACATATACTTATTAAATCTATAAAGGTGTTCGGAAATCGAAATCGCCTGTATTTTTCCAGTTCCATTCTTTAAATTTCATGATCGCTAAAGTCGTTGCCATCACTGATTAAGTGATGAATTGATGAATCGTAAAAAGGGGAAATTTATATTTGGGGTTGATGATGGGATTACGGGGAAGAGAAATTTAAAGAATCCTTTATCCTTATATATATTTCATCGTAATTCGCGTAAAAAAATTATTCCTGGCATTATAGCCACGAGTTACATCTTTTTTCCTATTAATATATACGAAAAAATATAATACGGGGAATACAAAGATGATTAAGAATTTCTGTGTTATGAGGATTCGAATGAATACATTTTGGAGGCGTTCAGCTATTATTTTATATATTTTTCTATAATAAAGATTATTATTAATCATTATTTTATTAACGCTTTTTTTCTGAACTATCAAAAATTTCGCAACAAAATGAACTATTCCCCTTTGTTATTATTATTATTTACTTATGATGAATCATGTTCATAATAATGCGCGTGTATACATATTGTTACAGGTGTTGATATGCACGTTGAAGTATTTATAGGAGATATGAGGGTATATCTATCGAGAAAAAGCGAGATATTGTACGGCTAGGCCCGATTGCGATACTGATAATTGTATCACACTGAGTGCCGTTGAATAAAAATGAATTAATCCCGTCCTGTGTTTCACGATTATGATTTATCTTTGATAATGCGCGGACAGTCAATCGACAAATGACAAACGAGAAACACGACCCTTATTTTAGTAATCGTTATCAACCGCACATCATCATCACCATAATTTCTCCGTAATTAATTTAAAAAATACATACACGTAATTGACAATTATGGATGGTTGCAACAATAATGCTCAATGTGCCATAAGTTATATTCACAGTGATCATGTTAAGAGGTGATGTAGTGATAAGTGAAAAGGGGATTTGTTTTAAAGGGATAGTGAATAGTGATGTACTTATATTTAATTTTACTCGTTTTTGGCGCCGCTAGTGCCGAGTTGGATCTTTGGGACATTTCCAATTGTCCCGTTGTTAATGATAGTGCAAGACCTAATCAGAAAGAACCTCGTGAGTGTGAATATGTTTGTGATGGAATTTTCTGCCAAATTAATATTGCTATAATATTACCATCTGATGATTATTATATAGTTAATCAAAATAGGGTTAGTATTATTATTATCTTTTACACATTAAACTGAATTTTAATTTTATTTCTATAAAAAAAACAGCATGACAAACCAAATTATCGCAATTAACTTAAATTATAAAGAAAAACAATCAAACACTTAATTGATATCATACACTTAAGTACGTGATACCAACAATTGTTTCCTCTTTTTATTTCATTTTAGTAAATTAAAATCAACAAGTCAGCTAGTTGTTTAGATATTTATAAACTATTTATTATTACTATTTATAAAAAAACTATTTATTATTACTTCTTGCTTTTTTTTGGAAACAGAAAACTTTATTAACTATGAAGAAATATTGAACTAAATATATTTTTTAAATCACTTGTTAATCTTTAAATTCACCGGTTATACTAGACGTTTAACAGAATCTTTATATATTATGATTCATAATGTTTTACATATAAAGATAAAAAAATACAATATTTATACAAAGGAATATAACTGTGTAATAATATATATCTTTATTGACAATTTTTTTTGAGTTTAGAATAATACGAATAATATAAAAATATTTTAAAAATGTCAGTATATCAAAGTGTTTTCTAATATTTTATTTGTGCTACCTCCTTGGTTTACAACAATTATTTTAGGTAGTTGCAAAAAAAAAAATGAACGAAATAGAAAAAGGAAATAAACGTTCCTGCACAAGCGTTTATTTACGACAATCAATTACTTTAAAGAAAAATAAAACATACATACGTTTTGTAATCTTTTTAGAGCGTCATACTTTTCTTATAAAATTTTTAATATTTAATTATAATTGTAATTTGGAAATGGAGATTCCGTTAATAAAGTAAATTGAAATTGAAATTTGCGATTATTAACTTTTCACCACATAAAACATAAAAGAATTATTTGGGCTGGTTGATAGCCCAGACAGACATTTTTTGTATTATTTGTATTTGTCTGAACAAACGACGAAATAAATTGCAAAAAAGACAAAGTTAAAAAATTAAAAGACGGACATTGTATGTGTTTGTCTTTTTTGCAATTTACATATACACATATAATGTCCTTCTTTTAAATTGTTTGTCTTTGTTTTTTTTTTGCAAATTATTTCGTCGTTGGTTGTCACTATTAAACTGTCTTTTGAAATTGTCAAGGACAATTTAACGGTATATATGTCGGAAGGATGTAATGAATTGAAATATTGTTATGGAGGGATTGCGTTTCATTATTATTTTTTTAACTAATTAATTTCTTTAGGATTTTAAGACTTTTGTTTGTTTTTAACAAAACTTTCAAAATTAAAATGATAAAGTTTTAATTAAAACCTGTTCTTTGAGATTTTAAGTGTTTTGTTTGTTATCAACAAAACTCAAAATCTCAAAAAAAATCATGCTTTTTCTAAATGAAATCTTTAGTTCCAAACATGTATCTGCACGGATAAAGTAAAGAAATTTAAAGAATCCTTTATCCTTACATATAACTAACCATCTTTATTCAAATGTGTATATGTATGTACAATAATATACAAAAATTAGAATTATATTATGTAGATGATGAATCGGCTATCGACCGGAGGTCTTTCAGCCCCTTACATATATTTAATCGTAATTCGCGTAAAAAAGTAGGCTGAAAAATTATTCCTGGCTTTCCTGGCTTACATCTTTTTTATATATATTATTAATATATACGAAAAAATATAATACAATATGATCCAAATTCCTAATAAAAAATATAGCATTCCATTTAAATAAGGGAGTTGCTGGCGACTTCTGGTATAACCGGAAGTCGTATATTTTTGAGAATAGTTTCATTGAAACAAGCACACGGGATTACTTTAATGTTGAAAATGTCATTACAATGCTTATGAATTTTTAATGATGTCAAAGAAAAAAAAACTATGGTAGTTAACTGAATTGTCCTGATAATTCACATAAATGAGTTGATAAATGGTGTCGGGAGGTTTATTTATTTAATATATATAAAAAAATAAATACAATCAGTAATAATAAAGACACTTGACAAGTAAATTATACCATATTTATATTTATAACTAGCAGCGGGTTACAGTTTTTCAAACGAAATTTCGATGTTTTTAAATAATTATCGTTGTCAAATCGCGACATGAATACGACGCGTCCCTAATACTAAAAAAGTACTATAATCTTGGAGTTAGAAAAATGAAAAAATGTAACCTGTGGATGTCTATAAAAATAGATAGAATTTTCCAGTCTACGCGAGTTATGATTATATATATAAGGATAAATTGAGTGAGATTACAAAAAATACAACGCTTAACAATTAAAATAAGTGAATTAAAAAAAAAAATAATTACAGATTTATCAACAACCTATTGCATTATATTTCTAAATTCATTCATACTTATATAAAATGATTCATTAAATGGATTAATAGAAATTAATAAGAGTATTAAAAATAATATATCTCATTAAAACACACCGTAAGCACCGCCCCATAAATCTCAATTTAAACTTGAAACGCTTTCCCAGAAGGCTTATCTATTTTATCTGAGCAACACAATGCATAAAAATATTGATTCGTTACAGACCTTTCCTTAACCTACTTATTACACTTTATATTACAACAAAAAATGCGGCAAAACAATAAATCCACGAGCGGTTCGCAATTCATTGGGTGCAAAACCCAATTAAATCCGCAGACCGCATCTCGATAAGATATTTTCATCCGATTGGAATTATTGCACCATTAATAAACACTTCCCAGCGCCGCTAATCCGAATCGAATTATGTAATTCGCATTTTATCCCATTGCGATGATCAGGTATGTGCATGCATGCACAATGGAATCGAGTTGATCAATCAATATTATCGGAGATTAATTTGTTGATAATTGGGTTTTTTGTTGTGTGTGTGTAAATAATAGGATAAATCGTTTGTAATTCCTAGACTTGTTTGATTTTGTTATTATCTAATTTGCTTTGTTAATATTAATTTCATGCACTTGAATCGGTTTTTATAGATAAAATACACATGAATGAGTGCACATAAAATACATGTATATAAATATTATAAAAAAGGTAATTTATTTAATTATATTTTTTTAATCAAGTGCTTTGTCTGAGGACTGTTTTTAAGTTAATAAACTTGACAATAAGATTTTGTTTCCAAGTGATTTATACAATTTATATTAAATATATATTCAGTTCATATGAACCAAGGATAATGAATGACAATTACACATAATTTGGGATTATCTGAAAGTCTGTTTCCTGGAAAGGAAGTTACCTAAAAACAATAGACGAGTTTTTATATTTTTTTTTTGGCGAAAAAACGTTACTTATTTCTTTAAGGGGTGATGCTTACCTGTATAGGTTAAAAAAATCGTAATTTTTTTATTGCAACATTTGAAAGTGTGTATATTTAAGACTATTTCCTAAAAAGTCTCTTAAGTATTGGATTTAAATTGCCGAAATTATGAGAGTTAATGCAAAATTGCATAATATAATACCGTACACACATCTCAAATCTTTAAATACGATTATCTGGAAACCACATTTTCAAAATCGGCGACGGCGATAATTCAACATGTATTCATTCAATATGACAGCGGCTCATATTCTAAACTATTTTTTCTAATCGTTCGGATTTCGCCTATTATTTATTACATATTTTTTACAGCCGATCAAATACAGATTTTTAGACTCAAAAAAGCACTTTTTTACTCAAAAGGCCGCTATTTTTTCAAACTTATTTTTTTTTCCTCACAATTAAACGATGAATAACAGAATTTACTTATTTTTAATGCGCAATTGATTTTTTTTATTTGAAATGCTTTTTGTATCTCTAGAGGCCGTCACTACAAAGGCCTTTTTAAAAAAGCTCTTTTACGGGAAGCTACGTGACGGCCCCTCAGGATCTTCAGAGAAGTCGAAAAAATTATAAATTGATGACAAATGTATATCAAATAAACTGGTATACTTAGATTTGATCTGTCTTGTTTCGTTTTCGAGAAAAAAATCCCGAATTTTCTCTTTTGTTTCGGTCTTGCAGGTAGGCATCACCCCTTAAGTTCCCTTATATTAATTGCTCAATCTAATAGTTCGAATTAAAAAAAAACAACAACATTTTATTGCTAGGTTTTGAGACAATACATTTTGAAGGTTTGACATTGTTTGATATATACGTGTAGATGATTCAAGAATGTCTGAGTTAAATAGAAGAAGTTGGGCTCCACGACTCCAGAATAGCAATTTTGTAATCAATTACATTATAACATATAAATATATGCTAAAACCTGATTCGGAGTAAATCAGTCTAGACAATCATCCAGTTTTCGCAACTTAAATTCAGTATTGCCTACATAGGACAGTTGGCATTGATCACAGTTTCAAGAATTTATACTTGTTTTTATGAAATAATTTGGATTTATTTTTTATTAATCATAATGGAAAAGAGTTTATTCCCCTGCAAAAAGAATATTTATTACTGGAATCTGTATAGATTTAATTGGAACAGAATCTAGTAATCAGAAATAGTAATCATCATGAAACTAGTAGTTTTTAATTGCCATTAATCGTATTAAGAAAAGTAAAGCTCGAGAAACAGAGCAACAATGATTCATTACATGCATAATAAGAACCAAAATAAAAATTCTGAATATACTCGTTTAAAGACATGACATTCCGGGACATTGGCAAATTAAAGCGGCACATACAAAGAAGCGGTGTGGAATGGTTTCCACGGTCCGATCATTGCCGCATTAAAATCGTTAATTATTTCTTTACATTCTGTAACTCATTTCATAGAATGGCCGAGGAGAAAAAGAAGAGCTCGCGTCTCGTAGGCGTGAATAGGACCAAAAATGCCGACCTGCTGATTTCTTTGTCCGTTCTCACATTTTCGGGTTTAATGGCTGTTGTAAATTGGGGCGGGATTTTCGACAACGAGCGTGTCCAAGCCTTATTAACATATTTTATTTTACAACCGCGCATTGATTGAATCGTTAATTATGTTGCGCTTTCAGGAATTAGATTGAATGAATGAAATATGGTGCATAAAATTCCGGACGTGTTCATTTAGCAGATGGCGCGATTTATCGGTTCCTATTCACTGAGGAACAATGGTGCTTAACACGTTTTTATTGCCGGTCATGCAAAACTTTTTTTGAAGCTTATTGATTTCTAGTTTAATATACGACATGTTTAGAGCGTTTTGTGTGGGAGTCCCAATAACATGCCCACTAATTTCATTATCTCCGATGACCACACGCATTCCTCTTTGTATTCCTTTCGCTACGTGACAAAAATTTCAATCCTAAATTATCTTCCTTCGCCGGAACAAAATCCTCTCGAGACCCATATTTATTTTTAATTTACAAAAATTACAAATCAAAATGAAACAAAGAAACAATCGACTTCAATCAAATTAGAGGAAATATTTACATAAAAAATAAAAAAAAACAACTGATTGTATGTTAATTCTACCTTTAATGTATATTTCTTAATTCAAATTCTTAATAACAAATCATATTAAATATAATTTTCAGGCGCGTCACTGAACTAAACGTATTAATTATTTTCAAATCATTTTTATTTAATTTATTTAAATAATTGTGAGCGCCGCTAGAAAATTTACCAGGGGTGGTGGGTGGTATGGTGTGGGCAACCTGAAATGATATTTCAGCAAGATAACAAACTCAGTACATTCAAGAAGGTAAAGAAAAGCATGCCTTGCTGAACATGACATTACTGTTTTGGACTGGCCAACATTTTGATCGGACATTCTTTTCTTTGAGTACTTTAAAAAATATATATATACCTAGGAAAAAAAAATAGGGATAAAATCCTAATGCAGCGGCGCCCATGTCTCTTTTCTATTTATCACTATTAAATAAAACACTTCTTATTTAATAGTCCAACATTTTTATTTTTACTCCTATTCCGAAAGATATTCTAATTTTGTTTGTTGTCCCAATCAGGTTGATTGTTTCCACTTTTGTCTCTTTTTACCTGAACCACTTCGGACTTACCTTAAAAATTTAATAGTAATAACTTCACATAACTTATTTTTTTATGTAAATCTTATAATATGCAAAAAACAGTTCTAACATGTTTTCTTTGTTTTAGTCACTTGAAGAACTGGATAAAGCAATAGAATACGCAAAAAACACGAATATAATCCCCCAAAACTTGAAGATCAGGATAATGCCTTATGATGACAAGTGCGATCAAGCTTACGCTACAATAGCAACAATTGATGCTTACAGTGAATATTGTGCTCATGTGATATTTGGACCGATCTGCGATTATTGTTTAGGTAAGTGAAACAATTCACCGTTTTATTTATTAGTTTTAATTTATACACATAAAATTCCGAAAAAGGTTGAATGTTTGTAACGCAATCGTTAGAAGATTTTTGTTTTGTATGTAGAAAATATTTATTTCTGAGAGTTACATTAAATTACATCACAATATTTACATTATTATTTATTAACTAACTAAACATCTTTAGTCAAATGTATATGTATGTACAATAATATGTAGAATTAGAATTATATTCTGTAGATGAATCGGCTATCGGCCGGAGGTCTTTCACTGGTGTCAATTTTTGAAATTAAATAATTGGATTTAAAAAATTGAACATTTATAAGTCTAATGTTACCCATTTTCCAAAACATTAGTTTTAAAGTTTTGAATGAAATAAAAAATATGAAGACTTATGGTCGATAACCCTTATTTGAGAATATATTATGAAAAGATTTATTTATATATATAGAAAATCTTTATTTCCGAGAGATAGGTTATACGAGGCTAGTGAGACGTAAGTTAGCCTCATGTGAACTGCGACCTGTAAGATCTATTGTTCTGATTTCCGAGAGATACATTAAATTACATCACGATATTTACATCTTTACTATCATTTACATCTAGTAGAAAATGGCTATCGACCATCGGTCTTTCTTTCTTTCTTTATTATTTAATAATTATTTACAGGACAAGTTCGCCTTCCTTTATTGGTCGAAACAGCGATTCTCGGTCGTCTACCTTGTAGACCCAAATCGTTGACGATGCCACATGAAATTAGGCAATAGATGGCGCTTGCGTTATCTCTCAATTATTATGATTTATTTATTATATCATGCTAGATTATATACAATATATTAATTTTCCTAGATAATAAATATTTAGTAGTACAAGTAGAATATATGATTAATAAGAAGTATTTAATTCTCAAGATTGGATAATTAAAAAATGTTTTATCAAACAATCAATTCCATATTACCGGGAAAATGCCCCACCTAACATTAGATTACACAATGTGTGTTTGTTGCTGCCAGTACGACTACGCATTGCGTCGAAAATATTTACCCATAAATCATAATTACAAGGCAATTTATAGGCACGTGTTTTGGGACTTATCTCTCATCAGTATAGTTTTGTCTTGTCCGATGTTTTTACGTACCGTTTTTGCTAGGATCTCAGAAAGTATTTTTATTTGTATAAATTAATGTACGTCTTACGATAACATTCTTAAGAATTTTAACATATTATTAAATGAATTTCGCTTCCTGTTCTCATAAAGTTCACCTTCCTTTAGTGGACGAAACAACGATTATCGGTTGTCTACCTTGTAGACTCGAATCGTTTACAATATAAATAGAAAAGAGTATTTATTAAATTGGTCACAGTTATTTAAATAAATAAATAAAAATGATATGAAAATAATTAATAACTTATTTCCTCATTTAGCTCTGTGACATTTTGACGTTACGTAAGTACTTTAAATAAATGCACATTAAAACAACTACTTCGTTGAAAATGCCACATTAAATTAGGCAAAAGATGGCGCTTGCGTCGTCTTCCGTTTATTATGATTTTAAAGACTAATATAAATATTTTTTATTGAATAACTTAAGTTGAGTAATGTGAAGTGCTGTATAATAATATAGGTGAAAAATAAAAATTCCTTGCTTAACTTTAAATTTTATTAATACAACAGATGTACATTTCAAGTACTAAGTACTCATTATCAATGATAAATCATTTACCATTGTACATTGAAATGTACATCTGGTGTATTAATAAAATTTAAAGTGAATTAAGGAATTTTTGTTTTTCACCTATATTATTAAATATTTTTTGTTTGTGATTTATTATATAAAAGGTTATAGACATTTTTATTATTATATGTAATAATTTCTATCAAAATCATGGTCAATTAAATACATCATAATGAAATATACGAAAGGACCTTAATATCTCATTCGGACCATTTTTAGAACCGCGACATAAACCATCCGAACTTAAGGTTCAATGAATATTTGCAGGGATATGGACGAAAAATAACAGCCCCGGAACAAGGAATAAATTTTACTGCGGCCCATAAATAATTCGCGTGTCAGCCTTTATGCCATTCTGACCCAATAATGTCCAGACTAAAATCATCGCCTACCTTGAACCCGCAATGTGAAACAAGCGTGCACACATCGATCTCGTCCTAATCTGATTTCGGAATTAAACAAGAAATGAAGCTGGGGTTGAGGTTAAGAATGCGCACTTGGGGGGCTCTGGTTATGCAAAATTTAGCGGCTCGCCCATTAGGGCCTTTTATCTGGCGGAAAACAGCGGAACGCGTTACGGAAGGGATCACGTGATACGGTCTACTTTATTTCCATTACATAAGGCTGCTGGAAGTCGTTTTTCTTCTAGTACTTAACTAGTGATATGGGAAACTATTATTAAGGCTTGTGACAAATTTATATCCAGTTTTATAATTACTATGTAATTATTTACAAAAAACAACTTTTTGTGATAATATACAATTATCCTAATTTACATTAGGTGAAATACAATACATTTCAGCCAGGAGTCTTTATGTCATATTAGTCAATTAGTCGTTGATGAATGAATGAATAGTAGTTTCAGGATAGCAGAATTTGGAAGATATGTTTGGGTTACGTTTAAGGCATAATCGGCTTAATAAGTTTATTTAAACATAAGTAAAACTAAACCAAGTGATTTTAATTTACAAGTTTAATTTAAGAGTGTTTAATTTAAAATTATACAAATAATTGAAATTGCATTTTTTCAGTTCATATTTTTCGAAATATATTTAATTAAATAAAACATGTAAGAGAAAGGAAAAGATTTTTTTTATTTAATTAAATAGTCTCCACAACCAGCTGACAGAAGATTAATAACATTTAATTCATTAAAATAAAAAAAACACATTTATTATAATTCAGCTTTATATAACTTGATTATAAAACATAACTGAAATGTATCCTTTAACAATTGCTGTTCAAGGTTGAAATCCATTGTAATCGCGAATGAATAAATTTGGGTCACTTTAAAAGAGAAAAAGAATCGTCGATAAAATGAGCGTTTTTTAAAAGTAATCGTGGAACAATGAATGGAGGAAGCAAGGATTGTCCTTTTTAAGGAATTTAATGATGAAGGCTAAGCAAGGTACCGGACAATGGGGACAATAAACGCTTAATGCTCACTGACTTCGTGAAATTAATTACGGGATTATGAATGCCTTTATAAATCTTTTTTTTATTAATTGTTATATTAGGTAATATTAATTATTATCGATGTAATATATAGTTAATTAGGATTTGTTAATATTCATTAAAAAAACTTGTAAATTCCTGATTATGTTTTTTTTAGATATTGAAATTTTATATTCATTTTAATGCTAAAAAAGGATTTTACCATATTTGCATAAGCCAAACAATTATTTTTAATAAACAGCATTTAAATATTATTATTATGTGTTTTTAATTAAAAAAACTAAATGATCATTTTTTTCTTATTTTTTTAATTCGATCTTGCCAAACGAATGAATACATATATGAAAATATATTTTTATTTATAATTAATAATTGCAGCCATTTAACAAAATGTTCAATCACCATTCATCTAGCATATGGATAACGAGTAATAATTAGACAAAAGATGGTGCTTGCGTCGTCTTCTATTGATTATAATTGTAGCTATTTCTGGCCATTTTTCATCCAGTATGGTACTTCTGATAGACTTGAGAGCTGGACCTTAGGTTAATTGCTGACTATTGTTTCATGGATTTTCTGCTGGACTTAAAAGCTGGACTATAAGTCATTAGCCAGAAATGGCTACAATTATCAATTACAAACATGTAATTAACTTAAGGTCCAGCTTTTAAGTCCAGCAGAAGATCCATGAAACAATAGTCAGTAATTAACCTAAGATCCATCTCTCAAATCTAGCAGAAGATCCATGTTGGGTAAAAAATGGCTACAATTATTAATTATAATCAGTAATTAACCTAAGGTCCATTTCTCAAGTCAATCAGAAGATCTATACTGGGTAAAAATTGGCAAGAAATGGCTACAATTATCAATTACAAACAGGTTAACATGTTTGAAATTGATAATTATAGCCATTTTTTGTCTTGATAGACCTTAGGTTAATTACTGACTATTGTTTCATGGACCTTCTGCTGGACTTGAAAGCTGGACCTTAGGTTAATTAGTAAATTATCCAGAATTATCAATTACAAACATATTACGTTTCATGAAAAGTGTAAATTGTTGAAACGATAGTTATTAAATTACAAAAATCTGTTATACAAAGTTAAAAAAAGTATTTTTGTTATAAATAAAGAGGAAGTTCTTAAAAGACGCAACGAAAATGTGTGATAATTTAATTAAAAATAATTATACTTGAGAGGAAATTCTTAAGAACAATATCCTTGAGTTCTATCGAACGCAGAAAAGGATTTTCATAAAGTTTAAGGTGTGAATATTTTAAGGCACATGTATTTTCATTAAATATTCATGAACCCTCGAGCTTTATATTTTTTACCAGCGATGAAAATCGTTGCCAACGTTTTAAGTAATTTATTTTACATTTTTTTACTTAAAACCGGTATAATTTTTATTTTGCCACATTAACATAATGGATGTATGATTATCAGACCATTAACGCGTTAGTTAAGTAAAGTGTGTTTTATGGGAAATACAAAAAAATATAACGAATTATTTATTTCATTTATCAAAATATATATATTAACGTTATTTTTAATAAATGAAATGAAATAAATAGCATGTTTTTTTTTCAGAGTATACACATAATACAAAACAATATAACATAAATTATTATAATTTATGACGAAATCAAAGAAAAAAATCTACAAAAGCTAGCTGAACCATCCTGACGATTCGCATAAATGAATTGATGAATGTTGATGGGAAGATGTTTGTATTTAGGAAGGATGTCAGGGTTACGGAGAATACAGAATTTTTGTATCCTGATAACTTACCCCTTCTTACAAAATGTTGTGGCAATCGGCAATTCTTTTGCTAAAGGCTAATATACGTTGGAATTGGGTGAGATTTCGGTGAATTCGTAAAGGTATTCGTTGGAAAATTGTGGAGTGGGAATATTTGTAATATTTAACTACATCCACTAAATATATTTCAGTTATACAAACAAGTTAACATTTTATAAAAGATTTTTTTAATAAAATGCTTGGTTATTAAATAATGCAACAATAACCAAGTTTTTATTAACAATAAGAAACACTTATTTAAATTAATTAAATTTTTATTTAATTTATCATAAAGTGTGCACCATGTTTCGCAAAGTGTTAGATGAGTCAAAAGTAAATAAATTAAGTAAAAAGAATTTTGAAATAATTAATAATTTATTCCCTTTTTAGCTACTGTGACACTTTGACTTATGTTACGTTAGTACTTGATTTACTTTTTTTCATAAGTAAAAATATCGCAGTAGCTGAAGAAGGAATATTTTATTAATTATTTTCAAATTCTTTTCATTTAATTTATTTAAATAACTATTACCAAGAGAATAAATGCTTTTTTCTATTATTACCAAAAGTAAATAGTTTAATAAGTTAAACTTGTTTTTTCATTTAAATTTTAAACAATGTATATAAAGTATGAGCTTTAATTATTAATAATAATAGTAGTTTTAGTGCGCTTGTGAAATATATGAAAATTTCACATATAAGTACATTACCCTCAAATAGGGAAATTAATGACCACCGTTACCCTCGCAAATGATGATCGATTATCAACCATCAAAATCGACATGTTTGTACAAGTAATGCGGTGACGCACTTTTATGCATCAATATTCATTACGATTTCAATTTTGCGCGATCAATTAGGGGCCTCGAAAAGTGTTGTGTTTCGATGTAAAACGGGAAATTGTACGAGGAGAAATTTCATAGATGAATTAGAAAAGTTCTGTGCTCATATGCTAAACCGCTTTTTTTGCCCTCATAAATCAATGTAAAGTGCGCCCGGGAGTCCCGTTTTATTATTTGCATAAATGTTAGGTGATTGTTTTATCGAGTATTTTTGGGATTAATTATTGTTTTTGATGTTTATCCATTTTTTACGGAATTACAGAACAACTGAATTTTAAGCCAATTCAAAATATAATTTGCAAAAACTATAATTAATAATTTGTTGTATACAAACATTTCAGTCAGGCAAATTTAATTAATCATACATTAAAAACATACTCATATTTTTTTTTTAATGTATCACTCTATGCATTTTATCGCCATTTAATAGAGAAAGCTGAGCGGAAAGACTTTCGGTAGTTAGCCATTTCATGTGAACATAACTCTAGAAATACATTGTAAATAATTATGTAATCTATGTAAAAATGTTACATGAATAAAGATGTTTAGTTAAAACTATTATTAATTTTAATTTAATTTAATTAAATCGCATCACCGAACTCCACAAAAGATAAGCTCAATCGGCTTTATTCAATTGTTTTAATTGAGATAACGAGATGCCGTTCTAATAATAAGTTTTCTTTTATCGAAAACAAGGAGTAGTTAGTTTATTTTTATCACGTACTTGTGATGTGTATAAATAAACGCAATCTGTGTATACCATTATCAGTATCAATAATTGATTACGTATTGTGCATTTGTAAAATCGATTTTACTCGGATTTTTTGAAACAGAGATTTACCAATATTATTTCTTACAAAATAGTAATTTAAGTGAGTGAAAAATTATATCACAGTATTTTTTTGTTAGTAAATAATTATAAATATTATAAATTAACAAAACATATACAAACAAAGTTTAATTTTATTAAAACTAAAAACAATGTATAACGAAATAGAAGCCTCTATTATCAATAAAAATATTTTAATCAATTTATATATACATATGTTTTTAGTACGTCACACTTTTCTTGTAAAATTTTTAATATGTAATTTGGAAATGGAGATTTCGCTAATAAAGTGAAATTGAAATTTACAAATATGAAACTGTCAAATTTTGTTTTTTTGTCTAGCATACCGAAAATTAGACTGAAATCGTTTGCAAATTCTGAAAGGGGGCAAGAAAATTAAATGATTTTTAATATTTCCAACTCAAAAACTGTGAATGGTGTATGTTTAGGTTTTTACATATTCTGAAAGGAGAAGGTTTGAATAATATCCCCATAAAGTTTCATGAAGCTACTTCGCAAGAAAATTAAATTATGATTTTTTGTATTTTTAACATACCGAAAATGAGAAAAAAATTACTTTTTCGCATATAATTGAAAATAACTCAAAAACTGTTGACGGGGTATTTTTAGATTTTTACTTATTCTGAAAGGGGAAGGTTTGAATAATATTCCCACAAAGTTTCACGGAGTTACTTCGCAAGAGAATTAAATTATGATTTTTTGTATTTTCAACATACCGAAAATGAGAAAAAATCTACTTTTTCGCATATAATTGAAAATAACTCAAAATCTGTGGAGGGGGTATTTTTAGATTTTTACATATTCTGAAAGGGGAAGGTTTGAATAATATCCCCACAAAGTTTCATGAAGCTACTTCGCAAGAAAATTAAATTATGATTTTTTGTATTTTCAACATACCAAAAATGAGAAAAAAAAAATCAACTTTTTCGCATAAAATTGAAAATAACTCAAAAACTGTTGACGGGTTATTTTTAGATTTTTACATATTCTGAAAGGGGAAGGTTTGAATAATATCCCCACAAAGTTTCATGAAGCTACTTCGCAAGAAAGTTAAATTATGATTTTTCATATTTTAAACATACTGAAAATGAGAACAAAATCATGTTTTTCGCATAAAATTGAAAATAACTCAAAAACTGTGGATGGGGTATTTTTAGATTTTTACATATTCTGATAGGGGAAGGTTTGAGTAATATCTCCACAAAGTTTCATGAAGCTACTTCGCAAGAAAATTAAATTATGATTTTTTGTATTTTCAACATACCGAAAATGAGAAAAAAATCAACTTTTTCGCATAAAATTGAAAATAACTCAAAAACTGTGGATGGGGTATTTTTAGATTTTTACATATTCTGAAAGGGGAAGGTTTGAATAATATCTCCACAAAGTTTCATGAAGCTACTTCGCAAGAAAATTAAATTATGATTTTTTGTATTTTCAACATACCGAAAATGAGAAAAAAAATCAACTTTTTCGCATAAAATTGAAAATAACTCAAAAACTGTTGACGGGGTATTTTTAGATTTTTACATATTCTGAAAGGGGAAGGTTTGAATAATATCCCCACAAAGTTTCATGGAGTTACTTCGCAAGAAAATTAAATTATGATTTTTGTATTGCCAACATACTGAAACTGAGAACAAAATCAAGTTTTTTCGCATAAAATTGAAAATAACTCAAAAACTGTTGAAGGGGTATTTTTAGATTTTTACATATTCTGAAAGGGAAAGGTTTGAATAATATTCCCACAAAGTTTCATGGAGCTACTTCGCAAGAAAATTAAATTATGATTTTTTGTATTTTCAACATACCGAAAATGAGAAAAAAATCAACTTTTTCGCATAAAATTGAAAATAACTTAAAAACTGTTGATGGGGTATTTTTAGATTTTTACATATTCTGAAAGGGGAAGGTATGAATAATATTCCCACAAAGTTTCATGGAGCTACTTCGCAAAAAAATTAAATTATGATTTTTTGTATTTTCAACATACCGAAAATGAGAAATAAATCAACTTTTTCGCATAAAATTGAAAATAATTCAAAAACTGTGGATGGGGTATATTTAGGTTTTTACATATTCTGAAAGGGGAAGGTTTGAATAATATCCCCATAAAGTTTCATGGAGTTACTTCGTAAGAAAATTAAATTATGATTTTTTGTATTGCCAACATACTGAAAATGAGAACAAAATCAAGTTTTTTTGCATAAAATTGAAATTAACTCAAAAACTGTTGACGGGGTATTTTTAGATTTTTACATATTCTGAAAGGGGAAGGTTTGAATAATATCCGCACAAAGTTTCATAAAGCTACTTCGCAAGAAAATTAAATTATGATTTTTTGTATTTTCAACATACCGAAAATGAGAAAAACAATCTACTTTTTCGCATATTATTGAAAATAACTCAAAAACTGTGGATGGGGTATGTTTAGGTTTTTACATATTCTGAAAGAGGAAGGTTTAAATAATAACCCGACAGAGTTTCATGAAAAAAAAAAAAAAAAAACAGAAAATTACAGATTAAAAATTAAAATTAATCTTATTTTTTTCTCATAAAATTGAATGTTACTTCAAGGAATGAATTTTAAAAATGGCAAGAAGTAGAAACTAATAAATAAAGTTAAATGACATAAAAAAAGTATTTTTATTGCCCACATGTTGAAAATGTACCACGAATACTTTATAGATTCAATAGCATTTTTTTTAACAAATCGTCTGCCTTTCTAAAAAAAAGTAACACAAATGGAAACGCCTCTTCAATTTGTGTTACTTATTAATATTTATTACGAAAATTGAATATAATTCTGCTTTGTTTCAGCAAGTACTGGACGAATTGTGAAATTTCTCAACAGCTACGGCACCCCAGTGATTACTCCGGGCGGGTTTTCCTTTGATTTCGTCGTGCAGAAGACGGGATATTCAGACGAATTTTTCATGCTCATCAACACAGGACTCGTTGATTATCAGTCGCTCGCAGAATTTTTCTACCTAATTTTAAAAAAGTGAGTAATATTCGTTAGCGATTTCACTGATTGTATGGAATGCTGAATTCAATTACACAGTTTAATTACGGATAATTACTCGAATCGATATTTTAAAATTTATTTGTAATAAAAAAAACGTAATCAATTATTCTATCTCTGATGAGATTTGAACTTATTAAATTTCATTTTTTTAATTTTACGAAAATAGGGATTTTACTAGAGATGAGTAATGGCGCTTAATAAGATAAGATGCATTATAGGGAATTCCCCTTTTTTTATTCAGTTTATAATAATAGAAAAAAAAAGGATCTTTTCACTTGATCAGTTAGATCAGCACATTTTATACTTATATTTTGAAAGACCATTGGTCGATAGCCAATCGGTAGACATTTACGATATACATTGTAATATTTTATAAGTAGATATTGTATTATATTTGTCAATAAAGATTATGTATATATATATATATATATATATATATATATATATATAAATTATAATTTAAATTTAAAATTGAATAAAAACTGGAGCTAGAGTAGCTAAAAGGAAAATGGTTGATTAATAATTAATTATTATAAAATGCTTTTTATTTAAATTATTTTAAAATTGAATGTAAAAGCATGTGTCGCAAGAAAAAGGAAAATTCCCTGAATGTTTTTAATTAAACGAAAGGAATTTATTTGACATGCCTCGTTTTAAAAGAATGTAATATTATTTGAAATAAACGATTAAACGTTTCAACTTTGTGTAATTGAAATTTTTATAACTAATTTCCCTAAACACATTTTTTGTTATCGTTATTTTCCATGTACCTATATTCGTCGCTGTAATTTAAAATTTAAGCCCTGATAAATCTCTTCCATATATTTCTGCTTTTTATATCATATTTCACCACCTTTTTTATTCACGTTTTTCCCTCGCACTCTAGTGCTATCTTTACCTGAGTATAGTTGTCTCTGTTTGTATTTTTCGATTAATGCTGGTGGTTTCTTTACCGCCTATTACAATTATTTACAAAAACAATTACTTTAATATATTGATGAATAAATACATAAATCTTATATTGGAAATAAAAGAAAAGCGGAGTGTTACAAATATATTTAAATATTTTAAGTTAAACACTGCATTTGATTTTCAACTATTAGTTGTATTTTACTACATTTGCTGGCTGGTGTAAAGTTATCCACGGTTTTACAGGCACGGTATTTTTCATTTTTGCTCGAGTGAAATAGTAAACAAAAAAAATAGAGAAAAAATTAATGCGAGCAGGAATAGAAATATTCGGATGCTTTAACAAGATCAAAAAGGCGTCCTTTGCATTTCAATTCCTCTAAATAGGAATATTAATAAAATCTCTTGATTGTTCTAAATTTAGTAAATATTAATTGTAGTTGTATTTTATTACATTTGTTGACTAAAATAAAGTTATCCACGCACGGTATCGTTAACTATGGTGAATGCGTCGGGCAACCCATGGTTCATCTATAGATTTTAATCTCCATTTTTTTTTATATTAATCCATAAGTAGAAGTTCTAAAAATCGTTTTGAATAATACAAAACTTTATTGTTATTATTACATTCTCTAAAAATACACTTTTTATTTACTAGAAGTTTTCTTAAGATTCCAAGTATTACTTACTTAATATTAAAACTTTTAAATACACATCTGGCTTATAAATCATGTAATTAACCAAATAACGAAATAACAATACGTTGTAGAACAGATTATTCTCAAAATTCTGCAACAATACGAATTCTGCGACATGCAAATTCAATTATTTTGATTATTTTGGCAACATCCTATCCGCATTGCAAACATTTTCTCTAAGCTGTTTATTTTGTTTTTGTAAAAAGGTGTATGCCGTTTAATAAATAAATAGATGGTTATTTAAAAAGTTTTAATTATTGTTAATAATTCGTTTTATTGTATTTAAAACAACAAAGAAAACATTTTTTATATACATTTCATTGATTTTAACTGTTTTCATTATTCTTTATATCATCGTGCATCCTTTCATTTAATGTTAAAATAAAGGTACGCAAATTCAATTTTCGCTCCGAATATAATCTAAATTACGTTCGAATTAGACGGTTTGTTTTATACAAAAGGTGCTGTTGCCGGAAGATTTATTTTTCGATAAATTGTGCTCGCCCGTATTGTTCCCCAGAGGGCGGTAACAAGATTTAAACCCGACAACGGGGCATCGTTGATCCTCACTAACTTTAGAAAAGAGGAAATACCATTAAAATTTATTTTACTTCAAAATAACCCAAAGAATTATTAAAGAACACAATGATGTTGATTTGAATTATGAATGCTGCGTATCATTGTGTTTTTGGAAGAAATGTCAAATTAGTGTAAGAGGATATTGAATTCGTAATTTTATTTAAATCAAATAAAAAGAATTTTAAAATTAAAAATTATTCCTACTTTAGCTACTGTGACATTTTGACTTATCTTACATAAGTACTTTAAAATAAATACTCAATAATAGTTGTTTTAAAGTACTTATGTAACATACGTCAAAATGTCACAAATTATTTTTATTTAAATTATTAAATAACTGTGACCAAGTGAATTAATCCATTTTTCTATTACTATTGTAATCCTCAAATAATTTATTTTTTGTTGGTTGTGGAAACTTTTATTATTTAAATAAATAAATAAGTGAAAGAACATCCATTTGTATTTAAATTATTATCAATTATTTGATTAAAATTTTATTTCTACAAAAATAAAAAATACAATTAAAAATAAAATTTGGGAATAATATATATTTCGAAAAATATTATATTTATTTCGAAATTTTAATCTCAAGTAAAACCTTGTGAATACAATTGTAACCCATAAATAAAGAGTTATCTTTTCCAATTTAAACAATAAAGTTATTGTGCAAGAAGATAATTAAGCATTCCCTGAAAGTATACAATATTAAAGCAAGTAGATTAAAGCATGATTCAAAAGCTGCCGTCCTGTCAAAAGTAATAAATACAATATTAATGGATCTTTTTTCCGTCCCCCAGATACGAATGGCGAAAGATTGCCCTTTTGTACGAGAAGTATGATCAGAACGAAGTCGGCGGCTCTCAGGGGTGCCAACTGCTAATGAAATCTCTAATGGAAATAATAAAAAACGGCTTAACAGGCTTCCAGCACTCCGACGGGGACATTTCCCTCTCGAACATCACCTACGAGGAGTATTTAAGACGTGACGTCGGAGTCAAATACGGAAGTAGGTAAAAGCTTCCCTATTTTCGGATAATTAATCGCACGCCAGGGAAAAAATATAAGGTTGAATTTCAACGGATTTTCTTTGCAGTTATTCCGGTCTGCGCGAGCCACCCGAATACCAGGAAGATTCTCTTAGAAGCGGAGAAAATTAGGATGACTGAGAGTGGCGAATATGTTTTTTTCAGTTTTGATTTATATAATAAGTAAGTATTATTTGATCTTAAATAAAACAACACTCTTTAAACTTTTACAGTGAAACAATAACCAAGTGTTTTATTTGTGGCGGGGTATTTGCCTGAGAAATAGTTATTTCAATGTATGTTTGTTATTTTTAAAGTACTTACGTAACGTAGTTCAATGTGTGGCGTGGTATTTTCCCGAAAAATAGTTGTTTCAATGGATGCTTGTTATTTTTAAAGCACTTACGTAACGTATTTCAATGAGTGACGGGGTATTTGCCCGTAAATAGTTGTTTCAATATATATTTGTTCATCTTAAAGTACTTACGTAACTCAGTTCAATGGGTGGCAGGGTATTTGCCAGAGAAATAATTGTTTCAATGGATGTTTCTTCTTTTTAAAGTACTTACGTAAAGTAGTTTAATGTCTGGCGGGGTATTTGCTCGAGAAATAGTTGTTTCAATAGATTTTTTAGTAAATTAATTATTTCATTTTTTTATTTAATAAAATATTAATCACAACTTCACGCAATACAAAATTATTATAATACAATTTCATATAATATTGGTATCTAGAAGCAATTTAATTTAATCTTAATTCATGTAGAGGAAACCAAGCATTAGATTGGAATATATCAATCAACTGTTCCCTGTCAAATAATATCGTTTCGTTTCCCCGGTATAATAATTGCTTGAGAAATCTCCTGACGTGAAGAGTATATTTCGGTACATTATTAAAGTAATTCCATCTGGTGTGTACTCAGCCTGAAAGTGAAATATTGTGGACGCAATAGCACTCAACTGAAACAAGCTCAATTTTCAGGCTTCGGTAAAGATAGCAATAGTTGTCATGAATGTATGAGACTGATTTCTTTTGCTCGTAGACTCCATTATCGATTAATACCTATTCTGAGATATATTTGAAGTAAAATATTATACGAAGGTAAAGTATACAGTTTCATTTAAGAAAGAATGCGGTGAATAAAATATACGCAACTTAATACCGTACCGCATTTCATATTTGCGATTAATTTCAAAGGAGTTTAAATTACTTTCGCGTAGGTAAATACTAATTAATGTCAATATATTGTCATTTCGAAATGCACAAGTATTTGTTGATATTATATTGTAAATCAATGAAAGTATTCCTTTTTTGTAAGGTAAATATTGTGAATTTTAATACAAACTTGTTTAAAAACAGAATATAACAAGTGTGCTATACATTCCAGGTACAGTATAAAATAACACATATGACGCGCAAAAGTTGCAATTATAAAATGTAACAATTTTAATGAAATACAACAAGCAAGGTGAATGTGTTCCCGGCGCATTCACCATTTGTTAAAGCGCGTACGCCGCACTTTCCGGACATCATTAATATTTTATGGCTTCTAGCTCCGGGGAATTCCGGGTGGGTACGTTGACCTAACTTCGCAATTAATTGTTAATAAAGTTCCCTAGTTCGTATATTTTTATCACCCTTAATTACGCGCGCAACTTTCACAACTAGTTTGCGAGCGTTTATATCAGCGGAGACTTATTAATTCATCTGCTTGTTTAGAAAGGATTAGGATGTTAATTTCAATTTGCCAACATCGCAGAAAAGTAATTACTCTAAGGAATAAAGATTTTGTTAAATAAATTTTAATTAGATAAATTGAAAGAGAGTATGGACTCAAGGGTCCTTGTTTGGTCATCTAAAAAATTGACTTTTTTGACAATTAGAGCAGTATTTATTATTATATGTGCAAGTAGAATTTGGTGTGTGTGCACACTAAATTCCTCTTTTACTATATGCCTCACTATAAATACGGCCTTAATTGTCAATTAAGCCTATTTTTTCGTTGGCCAGCAAGGATTGTGATTTTTTTGTAAAATTATATATATGTAGAAAATCTTTATTTCTAATAGTTCAATTAATATTTATTTCATTATAATCATTTGCAAAAAGGCTATCGATCTTTCTACCTGTGAAATATTATTTAGCTATTACTGTTACTACAAAGATATATATATTTTTGTATAGACACGATTTTTTAAAAATGTTATGTAAACAATATTTTCTGTTTGATATTCCATACGGGGATATATTTAATATACAGTAAATCCACAAAGGAAGCATGTATTTGCTTAAAATATTAGGATATAAAATACAAAGAATGTTTTCTTAGTATTAATACTCTTATGTAGTGACCGAATTTTTCTTTTTTTACGACGAATAGCGTATTCTCATATGTGTAGAAAAAATAAATTTCCATTGACTCTTTTTTTAATAACAATTCCCTTCTTTTCAACGATTTGACGACTTCCTTTCACTTTAATAAGACGCCTTTTTACGATACAACTTTACTGCTAGGGCTGGGTTAAAATCGTATATTACTCCCCAACAAAGATGGCGGAAATAGTTTATCGTTTTATCGGGCAATTAAAGAAAACTTTCCCCTCCCCCGAGTAAAATATTCCGTTCCACGGGGTTCAAAATCCTCTAATTTCATTATCCGTCGGCGAGTTCCCCGCCAAACTTCTCTGCACTCATTAATTTCAGCGGAACGTTATTTATTCACCCACAGAAGTTTGTAAATATTTTTTCGCAATTCCAGGCACGTATTCGAGTCGACTTTTTTTCCCATCTTGCAAGGGCTGCTCTTTAGGAGCACTCCGATATTCCGGCGATTGAGTTATGATTGTAGTTGCGTTTGATCTTTTTTCTCTTTGCCGGGGACGCTCACTGGGAGAATTTACATCTTTTGTCACGCATCCGCGTTCGCAATTGTTTTTTATTAAGGGCGACGAAAAACGCGTGAGCTTAAAGTGCATTACGTGAGATATCGCGGGGTGTTCTTTTAACGCCTGCCTTTTTTTTTCTGGATATGAAATTTCCGGCGTTTTATGTAACTCGGGGGATGTTTTAAATATAATATAATAAAAATATTTGTATTACAAATGTTATTTAAATAAATATTATGAGTTGAGTGTTCGTTTGTAAAAATAATTATATATGCAGACATTTTTATTAACAGACAATAATTTTACATACAATAATAGCTACAATTAACAATTATGTGTTAGTTTGTCATAGCCCGTGAGGTTAGAGGTCTTTCTGCCCTAAAAATAATTATTAAGTTAAATTTAATAAAATGAAATTTGAAAGGGCAGAAAGAAAGAATATGTATTGTAAATATAAATATTTGTAAAGAATTGTAATTCTGCTGTCTGAATAAAGATGTTTGTTTTTGAAATTTGAAAATAATTAATAGAAATAATAATAAATAATTAAATAAACGACAGAAAGACGATAGTCCAGACAGACTAACATCTACATGTATTGTAATTATTTTTTTAAATTGTTTTGTATTATTTTTATAGGCTGAATAAAGATGTGTGTATATGTATATATGATTAAATTGAAAGATATTGAAAGAAGAAAGATAAAGGAAAAATACTTTAGGAATCGCTATTTTTGGTTATATTCCGATTTAAATATTGAATTTGTTTTATTTTTGTAATTTCTTTTTAATTTAAATAACTATGAGTACTCTTTTCTATTATTATAATAATTAAATGAAACTATTTAATTAATAATACAAGTCCAATAAGTGAAACACTCCCAGTATTTTTAATTAATATATAATATTTTTTACAATAATTTATCAAAATTATCTATCATCCAGAAGATTAATGTCATTTCGTATTTATTTATTTGATGAACTAATTAATTACTATTTCAAAAATAAATACTTCTCCAACGGCTGAAAGACCTTTCGTTGATAGCCAATTTATAAATTGTACATTAAGTTTGTATTATTTTATACAATTAATATACAAATATATTGCTGTAAATTCATAAAGATATTTGTATATATATTCTTCTAAATATATTTTAATCTATTATTATAAAAAATATTTAAATAAAAGTTTTTAATAATTCACTGAAGTGACTATTAATTGTTGAAAGTTCATATTCACTTTTAAATTGAATAAACCATTTTTGACTTTCAAATATAATATATTGAAACGCTACACATATTTCGCCACACTGTGGCATATTATTATTTCTCCGCCTGAAGAAGCTACAGTGTGGCGAAACACGTGTTGCCTTTAAATATATTATTGTTGAAAGTCAAAAGTGTTTTATACAATTTAAAACCCCTTTTAAGACAACGCTTCGTAATAACAAAAAGGTTACAAGAAAGACGTCCCATACTTAATAATATTTATTGTCGTGAACTTGACTCATGGAGAGAAGTACAAGTTGTAAATTCGGGACGATGAAACGGAAATGGAAACGTAAAATATTCATTGCAGCCCGTGTGACTCGCCCGTTGGGCCACGGCTAAAATTCCGAGTTCCGGAAAAGGAATCTATAATACCGTTTTAAAATAAAAGACGCCCAAGCGGATTTCGCTGAAAGTGGGCCATTTCACCAGGCACCCATTGATAACTAATTCAAGGAATTAAGGGATGAAGGGATCCATCTCATTTCATTACTATGTAGGGGATGAAAGTTTTTAAATAATAATTTAATATTAACTCAAATACTAACGCAGTCGTGTTATGTAATAAATTATGAGGGAGTAATTTATTTAATTGGATATTTCATACATTAAACTCTTACTTTATATAAAAAATGTTCCATTATTTATTTGAATAAGTTAACTTTCTCTTCTCATCATTTTATTTTAAATGTAGCTTTAAAAACGAGATATTCACTAAATTGTACGCCAATCAATTAAGAAATTAATTATCATACATTTTTCTATTTAATTATATAAATATATATACAAATATCTTTATTTAGACAATTACATACAGATTTTACAAAAATTAAGTATACACAATAAAATGAAAGTGTTTGTCTGTCCAGGACTATCGAGGTCTTTCTTTCTTTGATTTTAGGTGATTCGCAATAAAAAATGTCTGTGCTAGCTGGTTGAACTGTCTTGCATGGCGAGAGTAGGATTTTAATTAAATATTCATTTCTGGTAGAAGAAATCTGTTTATTACTGCTGAATATTTTTTTGCAATAAAAAATTATCTGTGTTAGCTTTCTACCCTATAATTTCTTTTAATTGTACATTTTTATAAACAGCGCTCCAATCCCATCAAAACCATGGTTGGACCCGGAAGACACAGCCGAGAACAACGATTTAGCCCGTAAGGCTTACAAGTCACTATTTATATTCAGCCCATGGATTGAAGCGGATTACGCCGAGAGAAACGAGACCGTCGACGATAGGCGGGGTATGATTTATCTGGACGGCATATACGACGGTTTTATTCTCTACAGCCACATCCTGAATAATATACTCTTTAAGAACAAGAACGACACCACGCAGATTCCCAGGGATGTCGTGCTGAAAGGGGTCGACGTGGTCAGCCAGATGTTCGGTTATCAATTCCAAGGTAAATATTCAATTATGCAAATGCTGAAGACTAACAGCTTTTCCGCCATTCAATATTCAGCATTCGGCATTCGTTATGGATATTAAACTTGTTTACCTCTTCCCTTTAAATCTACGTGTTTTCCAGTGTTCGTGTTCGGGTTTGATTCGGCCGTTTGTGTTTGTGTTTTGCGTTCAGCGTTGCTTTAATTTCTGTATATTTTTCCTCAAATAAAATTTTGTTTATGATTGCTAACTCATTCACAATTACAATTCATTACAATTTTTATCATAATTCAATTAATATAATTACATTTAAATATTATTCACATTCTCTGTTTCTTTACTTGAATTTATGCACCACACCACCACTTCTTTTTATCATAAATTCGATAATTTTTTGTATTATTTACTCAATAATAATATTTACTGTAACAATTAATTAGCTCTAAAATTAAAATATTAAATGTTATGCTCGGCGCATTCACCATATTAACACACACTTTTCATCATTCGAATAAAACACTTTAAACTTTATTTGTATAACACAATTTACACTTGTCATTATGAAACTACACTTGATAATGACAAGTGTAAATTGTTGAAACTATTGTCACAATAAATAAAATTTGGTGTTATACAAACAAAGTTTAAAGTATATTATTGAATTGATAAACAATGTATAACAAAGTAGAAGGCTTAGTTATTAACAATTTGCATCATTTAGACACTATTGAGCATAATTTTATATGAATATAAAACCATGTTTATAGTAGAAAATCCATTTATTGAACACAAAAGATTTACAAAGGGCCATCGACCGAGGTCTTTCAGCCACCATGTTAATATTTTTTTTAATTTAAAAATCATTAGAAATTGTTCTATGTTATAGTTTTTAGTAATTTAAATACTAAAAAATAAATTTCTTCGATTAGTTAGTAGTCTAATAGTTTTAATTTAGTTAAGAAATAAAGTAAGCGAAGAAACGTGTACAAAGTGTTTTCACTTCATATGAGTCGATGACTGGTTCGCTTCGTAAAAAGATTTTTCACTCGAGGAATCCATTTATTGCTTACAAAATGGGCGAAGGTTGTCGTTTCAGATTGAAAATATTTTGAAGAAAATCGTTTAATATTTTCATATTGAAACAATTTTTTGTCTACATGAAATACAATTAAAACTTATTCCCATATCCAATAGATAAAATATTACTAAACATTTTAAAACGTAAACCTGTTTTAAAATATATAATAAGCTATATATAAATTTCCCTCGTGTAAATAAAATGTACACAACCTTGATACGAGACAGAAAGATTATAAGCTTTGAAAGCACATTCTATTTTCTTTATACAAACAAAATTTTACTAATCGCATCACGTCCGCGCCTTTCAAATCGATTTTGCATGAAGTTGGTGTTGCGTCTAAGATTAAATTCACTTACTTAAAAGCATATCCTCTTGTATACAAATAATACAATTAGAATTTATTACAAATCCCACTTGCATACTTCGCACAGCAATCACAGCACAAATAAACGAGTTCGCTTAATTGCACAGATTAAAATTGCCGACCTTGCTTTGTCGCTGTCGCTAATCCGTGATCGTCCTGCAAGTGTCCCGCAAGCCGTTTTTCAATTCGATCCAATTCGGGGGATTAAAATGTGAAATGTGTGTGATTGTAATCGCCCAAATCCCGCATTGACGGGACATAGAGCGGGATGGGATGATGCGAACTGATTGAATTGAATTAGGAAAAAGGGAGCAAATAACGATCAATTGTAACGGACAGCGGGTTGCAAAGTACGCCCTGATGCAGATGAATAATGAAGGAAGTTTCCATATTGTCGCCGAATACAGCACCCTGGATAAGACGTTGGTGATGAAGAGGAACGTGACCTGGGTCGGCGGACAAAGGCCTGATGATACACCTCGTTGTGGATATGATAATTCCAAATGTCCAAGTATGTATTATTAATATTAACCCCATTAATATCTTGAATAATATTTTTTATTTATAGATTATATAAATAAACAATAAATAATTAAATTAAATAAAAAGAATTTATAAATAATTAACAAATTATTTTCTCTTTAGCTACAGTAGCTAAAGAGGAAATAATTTGTTAATTATTTTCAAATTCTTTTTATTTAATTTATTTAAATAACTGCGTCCAAGTGAATAAATCCTTTTTCTATTATTAATAAATAATTATATTTATTGTTACAGGATTTTAGTTTAAGTTACATTTAAGTTAAGTATTCTTGGTATTATGAATGTTTATGATTATAACCGAATCGTAAAATGAGATTTAGAATTATATTACTAGTTCGTAATTATTGATAATAAATAATAATGACGAACTAGTAATATATTTCTAAATCTCATTTAACGATTCAGTTATAATTTATATTCAGGATTCAGCATTGTGTTCAATTTTATTTAGATTCTTTTCATATCCCTCTTTAATTTCATTAATCTTCGGAATGCTTCTTCAGCTCCAGCAGTTCTTTCTCAACAGCAGCTGCTCCTTTCTCCGCTATCTTAGCCGTCTGTTTGTCCTCCTCTAGGAACTCTTTCGCTTTTAAGGCGAATGAATATATATATAGATCCTTTTTTACATAACTATAAAAAATGTACAACAATTCAGCAATGCAATTTTGTTGTTATGTAGGAATATAATTTGTCAATCATTCACGTGGGTTTATTGCAATATATTAAAAGATTAGATAAAATTGTTTTTAAATTATGCTTTCCACATTGAATAATAAATAGTTCACTGGGAAGTTCCATTTTGTAGAGCACGCAAAGCTCTGGGGGTTCGCGAACAGGCAGTTGAGAATCGTTGCATTATTCAATTAGCCCCACTTCCGAATACAATTATCGTGGAATGAAAAGGCAATTCAAATCGCACTTCTTCGCAACAAACAACAATAAATAAAGATGGACGTTAAATTATTCGCATTGTATTACTATGATTAAAAAAGAATATAATCTAATAATTTATTATACATTACTATCAAACGACGAACATTCAATTTTTCAGAATTTAGAAATTATTTTGTATCATCTAATGCAAAAAAATGTTTAAAATTAAAGCATCGTATTTGGTGGCGTAGTATCAGAATGCAATAAAAAGGGGGCTTCTCATTTAAGATTTTAAAGTTGCCCTTCGCCTCACTCGCAAGGAGTGGTGGCAAGGCGCGTGTTTTATGTCATACACGCGCCTTGCCACTACTCCTTGCGAGTGAGGCGAAGGGCAACTTTGAAATCTTAAATGAGAAGCCCTCATTTTATTGCATTCTGATACTACGTCACTAAAAACGATGATTAAATTAAAAAGTATTTATTCAGACTATATAGATAATTTTAACAATATAAATAATTACAATACCACCTACATGTATTGTAATTATTTATTGTAATTAGTCTGTCTGGGCTATCGACCAGAGGTCTTTCTGCCCCATTTTACTTTAATATTTCTAATTAAAAATAATAAATTTAATTATCAATTTACAATCTCGAGTAAAACATAAACCCTCGCCGAACACATCCATCCGCAAAGATAATTAAACTAGAAGCGCAATAACCGTTTACTTGTCAAATGACGCAGGGAGTGATTAATTAAATTTCATCGCAATCTCTATTCGGTTTAATAACTGGATCCACACTTTATTTTTGGTCTTCATGAAGTTCATGCGGCTTTAACTAATGCATTAAGCTCACGCGCGTCCGATAAAATGGATCCAAATCCGGACGAAGAACTGTTGATTGCTCGTTTAAATATTTAATTTGTAAATAGCGATCGTTATAAAACCACACGTGATTAACTAATGGACGTTTCATCGAATTTGATGAACGGTTTGTTACGTGACGATAGACAAAAGTAAATTCATTTAATGTTTGATCAACCAGTAAAATAACACACAATTTAATTTTGATAATAGAGTTCATTGTAATTATTTAAATAATTTGATTAATATTTCTAATATTTCAACATTAATAGTTGATATTACAATAATAAATATGTATATTAAAAATCTAGTAATAAAACAAAATAAAAAATAGAAAACAGTATTCATTCACTTGGTCACAGTTATTTAAATATATTAAATAAAAATGATTTGAAAATAATTAACAAATCATTTCCACATCCAGCTCTGTGACTATTTAATGTGCATTTGTTTAACGTACTTACGTAGGTAAGTCAAACAAAATAAAAACACATATAATTTTAAAATCACAACTAGTTTCTGGTTATTAGCCCATTCTCAACAGAATTTAATATTTAGCATTTCATTTTTTTTATAAAGTACTGCGTTCATTATTTATATATATTAATTCGATATTGTCATTTTCGTCAACCTAATACAACCACAAATAAAGTGTGAAGAAATGTTATTAGTACTTTATTTATCAATCTTCACGTAAATCAATCAATCAATTTAATGTAGTAGGGAAATTTTAAATTAGCTCTTAAAATGAATCCTTTTACCTTAGTAAAGTTGTTGCATATGAACAATAATTTTTTATAAATAATGCGTTCATTATTTATAAATATTAATTCGATATTGTCATTTTCATCAACCTAGTACAACCACAAATATTGATATTGTGTTCAATATAGTATAAGAAACAGTTGTACATTTATTTTTTTTATTTTTAATACCAGATGAAGATTTCGATCACGATGTGATCATTTTCAATGGTTTACAAGTATTCAACATAGTTAAAGAATATTAAATTACGTTAATAATACAATGGATAAACTATTTATTGAATATTATAAAATTGAATATGAATTAAAATACTCACCACTTATTTGTTATTATTGAATAATGAAAAGCCATCCTTATTGTAAAATCTGTAACATCACTAATTATAACATTCCAAAACAAAAATGGATTGCACACACCAAAACAATTTAATGCGTACGTACTTGCCTGCGCCCGGACCAGGTACAACTAATCTTCTTATCTAAAGAATGCGTTCGAAGAGCGAGATTCATCGTTTTTTTTTTGTGATAATTGCCCTCGCAGATCCAGTTGGCTTTCGGCCAACGCGCGATATGTTTACAATTATTGTTAGTAGTAGTAAATATATTTATTATCATACATTTGTACAATAATTTAAAAAAGTAAGTAGAACATTTTTATTTTTATTTTGATAAATGGCTATCGGCCAGTAGCCTTTCTGCCAAGGTTGATGATTTTTATGTTATGGGCGTCTTGTGAGATGTTAGTGATTTATAAATGAGCAAAGAGAAATAAAGCAATTATTGCTAATATTCCATAATAATTTAAAAGTAACGTTTTGTATTTATGGAACACATATATGCTACCCTATAAGCCTCAGAAAATGGCTATCGACCATCGGTCTTTCTGCATGATTTTTTTTTAAATTTTAATAAAATGAATTATGATCTCTATGTGTGCAAGGAAATAACACCTTGCAAGTTGGATATTCAAAATTTGAAATATTCCTTCTTAAACCAAAAGTCAGTTTATAAACACTTACATGAATTATTGTTGATTATTGTACGAAATTTCTTATCAATATTTTAATACCTGCTAATGATCTCAGTTGTCAAAGCCGGGTTTTTAGTAGGTGGTCTTTCCATAATGTTTGTTTTTAAACACACACACAATTTTTGTTGTGTGTTTTGTAATTTTTTACAGGTTTCAGAAAACGTATCATTTTTTCAAGCGGGTAATATACGATAATATTCTAATTTATTTATTTTTTTCTGTTCACAGGCTCGAAGATAAATACAATGTTTATAATTGGAACATTTTTCGCCGTAATATCCGTCAGTTTATGTGTTATAATCGTTTATAAGTATAAAGAATATTTTATGGAAAAAAAGCGTTATTATTAAAAAAGATTCATTTTAGGTACCAAAAATACAAAGTTGAAATGGCAATGACGTGGAAAATCACAGACGTTGAGGGTCCATATTTTACAAACGTATCAACAGAGGTATTTTACATTATATAAGTATTAAATTAAATGTAGTAAAGAATTGATAAATAAAGTACTAATAATAATGTATCTGAAATGAAATAAAAAGTTGGTAAGTCAAATAAAGTGTGAAGAAATGTTATTAGTACTTTATTTATCAATCTTTACGTAAATCAATCAATCAATTTAATGTAGTAGGGAAATTTTAAATTAGCTCTTAAAATGAATCCTTTTACCTTAGTAAAGTTGTTGCATATGAACAATTACAATTAGTTATGCTGTATATTACACCCTGAAAATATTCCTCAAATTATCCAGAAAAGTTAAACTATTTATTTATTAAGTTCGCTATATACACCAGACTTATAACACAATGTTGTATACGAAGAGTTGATAGTAAAACTAGTCGAATAAAAATTAAAGTCGAATAAATGCAACAAACCCACTGTTCTTATTTCCCAAATTTCTTTAAATATTTTCAAAATGTTTTACCAAGTAATAAATGAGAAAGTTATTCAAGAAACAGTAATTCCTTTCTTTAAATTTGTTTCTCTCTCTCTTTTTTAACGGAATCTCCACTTCACATCTCTAGAAAGAAAGAAAAAAGTTCTACAGTGGAGAGTCTGTTAACAAAAAGAAAGAGAGCAAAAGAAAATTCAAGTAAGAAATTACTATTTCTTGGACAATTTTCTCATTTATCACTTTTTAAAACTTTATGAAAATATTTAAAGATATTAGAAAATTAGCACAGTGGATTTGTTGCACTTAAATTTTTACTCGACTATATTAAATAAGAATGATTTGAAAATAATTAATAAATTATTTTCACATTTAGCTCTGTGACTTTTGACTTACGTTACGTAAGTACGTTTAAATTATTTAAGGCATAGCTATACTGACGAGGGATAGATCCCGAAACATATGTCTGCAGATGGCCTTATATTAAGTAACGTTCCTTTTGTTGTTTTTACATTAAATTTTTCTCGGATCAAAACTTTGTTGTATTATGCAATATTTTATAGATGTGCAACAGCAGGTGTACATTATGTAATTCAATGTCCGGCGTGGGAATTTGCCCGGGAAGCAGTTGTTTTAATGTGCATTTGTTTAACGTACTTACATAACGTAAGTCAAAAGTCACAGAGCTAAATGTGGAAATAATTTATTAATTATTTTCAACTAATTTTTATTTAATATATTTAAATAACTGTGACCAAGTGAATGAATAAATACTATTTTCTATTTACTCGACTAGTTTTACCATCAACTCACTATAGTATATTTTCTACAAATGTGAAGTGGAGATTCAATTAATAAAGAGAGAGAGAGAAAGAGTAAGGAATTACTGTAATATATTCAAATATCTTTATTTATGAACTTAATTAATAATATACAATTCACAAATTGGCTATCGACCAACGGTCTTTCAGCCATTACTGTTATATATTTTCTACAAATATATAAAAATATACAATTCAAGTTAAGGTGGAAAATATTGTCAATTGGAATTGCCAAATCGTTCCCTATATATTTAAAAAAAGTTTCATACTTATGTTTTGATCGTTTGAATGAGAATCTTCCCCTAATATTATATTTAAATATATTTGCGTATTAATATTATTTAAATTTATTTTAGAGTTTGTTCTCACAAATCCTATTAAATTTAGAAGATTACAAAAGCTTCACCCCGCGAATGGACCACCGCAATGAATCCTACGCAGCCATAATGCTAGACACCATTAAACCCGACTCATTCACCACGAAACAACTAATGGAACTCAGAAGCATGAAAAACCTATCCCATCACAACCTGGCGAAATTCCACGGAATTTACTTCAACTCCCCGAAGAGCTGGATGCTTACTGAGTACTGCAACAGAGGCTCCTTGGAGGACGTCCTGAAAAAGTTTAAATTTAACTCGACGCTCAGCTTCAAACTCGCGATGTCGCTGATTATAGATCTAATCTCGGGAATGCGGTTTTTGCATAGTAGTGATATTAAGTTCCACGGTTCGTTGAGGACTTCGAAGTGTTTGGTTGATGGACGGTTTGTGCTTAAAGTGTCGGATTTTGGACTTGAGTTTTTGAGGAGGAAGAAGGATAAAAGGGTATCAGAAGATTATAGTAAGTAAAAAATTATAGAATTATATTATTTCAATAATAAAACAGTTTTAATGCATTTATAAATTACAACTAATTTTGTCAATTTTATCAATCACACTTCATATAACTCATAAAGTTATATGAAGTGTGTTTGATAAAATGAAAAAAATATTCGTTCCTTACTTCACTTTTTATTTATAATAGCTAAATGTACATTTCGAGTACCATGTACTCATTATTAATTGCGAAATCGCTATTGTACTCATTATCAATAGCGATTTCGATGGTGAATGATAGTCATAATTTTACAACTAATTTTGATAAGAAAATCATTGAAACTTCAATCAAAAATTATTTTCTTAATGAAATTAAACAAGGAAAATTTCTGGTAATAATCAATAACATTTTTCCAACTGCAAAAATTACTTACACTGTAAGTTTTTCACAAATATCTATTGAAACAACTACTTCCCGATCATATATCCCGCCGGACATAGGATTGCACAATATATATTTGTTTGTTGCATACCAGTATGCGCATTACAACGGTTTGAATCGAAAATATTTAATGAAAGGAAAACAAATAATAATTACAAAGCTATCTGTAGACACGTGTTTCGGGATTCATCTCTCATCAGTAAAGTTCTGACCAGTAAGCCCTTAGTTGTTAAAAAAATTTACGTACCGTTTTCACCGGGATCTTGAATTACATTGTAATTTAAATAACTGCAAATGTGTGAATCATCTTTGTTTTATTTAATTTAATTTATTGAAAATACATTACATTACTAATTATATTTAATTTTCTCCTCGTTAAATAAATAAATTATGCAATTAACCTCAATGAATATTCCCTTAACGATTTATTATTTTTTTCAGGACTATTATGGTCCGCGCCGGAAGTGCTACGTAATGAAAATCTGGATATTCTTCAAAAGCAAAAAGCGGACGTTTACTCATTCGGCATAATAGTTCATGAAATCATCGTGACGAAAGGTCCGTTTTATCTCGGGGAGAAAGTGAAAAAAACTGCAGCTGGTAAGTGTTTCCTTATTAAAAAAAAAAAATCAAACTATAAATTCTGTTGAGACCTGAAACTAGTCGAGAATATAGTGTTATTCAACTTGATACGTATTTTTTTTAAATTTATTTTATTGGTACATATTTAATTATATTTTTTATTATAATGTAAACTACCAATAAATTGATTGATTGAGTTACGTGAAGATCAAATTAATTCGACGAATAAAGCAATAGTGCTTTATTCGTCGAATGAACTACCAATGTTTAAATATGAGAAATATTAATAGTTTTAATATTTAAACATTAGTGGTTCTTATTGTAATAACAAATATGAATGGATTATTAAAAATCTACTTACCAAATATATTAAACACAGATTAAATTGAATAACTTTAAACTCTCTACTATTTTCAGGTTATCACCCCATTTTCAAGAGAGAGTTTTGAATATTCTTGAAAATGGGCTGATAACCCAAACTAGTCGAGAATTTAAAGTTATTCAATTTAATCTGTATTTTATTTATTTTATTGGTAGATTTTTTCATAATATATTCATATTTATTATTACAATTAGAAATATTAATCACATTTATTTTATAATGATGACGAAAGCATTTCCATTGCAGTTTTAATTACATTAAAAGAAAATAATTTCAAAATAATTAATGCTTTAATTAATCTCTTTTATTTGCTCTGAAATTTAGAGACTTAAGAAGTAAGTACTAAGAAAAAACAAATATCTAGTTGTTTCAATTGACAAAATTTTTCGGATGGTTGATATCCATTTTGTAAATAATAATGTAAAGTTTTGCAAACTTAACGTAACTGTAAATATCACAATAAGTATAATTATGTGTAATACTTCAGTTAATATGCATATTTATATTGCATAATATTAAATTATTAAATTCCACGTAAATATTATGCACGTTTGAAATCAACATTTAATTATAGGTCTAAAACAGGGCTGATTTGAATTTGCGATTAGTGTGTTGGATTTAATTCGAATTAATAGTGGAGAAATCATGGTTGAACTTCAAAGCTTGATCTGTTGGAATTATTTTACAATGCACGGACGATTCCATGAATACGTTTATCCTTCACCACGCATTGATTGATTTTATTTTTATATTAATTCCCGCTGAATTGAATGATCATTTCCCTGTATAGGGCACATTGATGTTAATTACTTTAATCTAGAAACATGAAATCGTTAAGGATTGAATACTTAAAATAATATATAATGATGTATTGATTTTGGTCATTAATGCCTTAATCAACATGAATTATTGTTGGGAAAGAAAATGAGTAAATATATTTTGATTACGTTTTTATTACTGGCATATACTATGTTCTCATTTTAATGGTGAATCATGATGGTCGATAGCCGTTTTCTAAGGACGTATAATATAGTCTGAGAATTATATTGTTAATTTATTGTATATAAAATTGTCTCTACAGTTCTCAATTTAAATAAAAATAATTAATAAATTATTCCATCTTTAGCTACTGCGACCTGTTGACAAATGTTATATAAGTATTTAAAAAAAATTCAATAACGGACATTTGTTGTTGCATAACAATATTTTATAAAGCAACACATTTTTGATTCGAAAATATTAAATGCAAAAAAACAAAATAAAAAATATCTAATATAAGGCCATCTGCAGCTAGGTGTTTCGGAATTTGTATCCCTCATCAGTATAGTCTACCTTATATAATTACAAAGTTGTTAAATCAATCACAACGTACCGTCACCGCCGCGATCTCCGGTGGAAATGATCAAAAAGACGTTTGACGGACGATCGATCGCCATACCTAATCACACTAAATTGTTTTATGTAAAAAATACTTTCGACTCATATTTTAAAATTAAAAGTGTTGTATGTTTTTATTTTAAAATATATTCACGAAATTACTATTAAATTGCTAAAATAACCATCAATATGCATGATATGATTAAACTTCGAACGATCCTTTACCTAATCACAGCCCTCAGTGGGTTTCGATTAACCACCAAAGCTGGCGCGGATTCTGGCTTCTCGGAATTTCGAAAATTGCAAAACTCGAGCAGTTTTAGTGTTGTATATTGGCAGTGACATTGGCATTTTAGCTGCAACGGCCGACTCGGCTCGCCGTTTGCAACTTAATTAGATTTGTTTATCGATTTACATCAACGTTGAATTTATTCCAATTACGGCGTAATCAATGTTGACGCTTAAGGTCGTTTTATGTAGGTGTAATAATTAGCGCGGGACTTAATTCTACTTGCGTTTTGTACTTAATTCCCTTTAATCACTCCGCTTCCTGTTTCCGCTCGGGCGTTTCTTTTTTATCTCGGGGAAATAAATGGAAATATCGTTAGATACTTTTATAGTTGCGGAAATTTTAATTGCATCATTTTTAATTACTTTTTTATTCATTATTTAATTAGTGTATTAAAATTACTTCCTCTAGAGGCTCTCATTAAAAAATTAAAAACAGCAAAATACTGTCAATGTCGATAGATATTAAATAATGACAAGGATAATAACATACCAATGCTTATATATCGTAAATGTATACATTATAATTATTATTGTTCTGTCAGTGAAGATATTACATCTTTCTCTCTTCTGCCAATGAAGTTTCCCTTCCTTAAAACAAATATATTGAACTTTTTGTAAATAATATTTTAATGCGGGCAGAAAAACCTCCGGTTGATAGCCCAGGACAGATAAACCTTTATTTTAGTGTATATACTCAATGTTTATAAAAAAGTAATTGTCTGATTAAAGATATATGTATATATATATATATATATATTATTTGCATCGTGCATTATGAAGTTTCATCAAGTTTTGGTGGAAGCGCCGGGACAAGATTGAAATTAAAATATCTGAATTAAAATCAAATGACAGCAATTTTCAAAGAAATAAAATCTATATTAAATAAAATGTATTACCAATATTGCTAAATACATGACAAGTTAGTTTTTTTAAAGAATCTCAAATACTTTTTTTTATGAATATACATAATCAAAACAACAACTATTTTTAAATTTCTCGATTTGAATTCAACAACGCACGCCTGCCGGCAGTGTTTCTTTAAGTCGGATTGGTCAACTTTTTTCATTTACACTTTTTTCCGCTCACTTTGCGTTTATATGCATAACTTTACATAAATTTAAGAAGTGAAGAAAACGACGTCGCAGATGCGTTCCGAATTTAAATGTATCGCGGAAATGTCGCGATGCTAGTAAGACAAAGATTTGTGATTTGCCCTTTATACAAAAAATGGTAATTTGCTCTTAATGGAATTCATGATTAAAATATATTAAATATAGAGTCGTACATGCAATTGTTTGAAGCTATAAAATATACAAATGTAAGGTTATAAAATATTCAAGATTTTATATTTACTGTTATATATTTTTCGACTAAAAACTTTTCACTCTTTAAATCCTTCTCAGCTTCATTTAAAGGAATACTGATAATTTATGCAAGCGGATACTTTGGTGACAATAATCATCTGTTCCTTGAATGTGACAAAATATTATTAATAAATCTTTATTATCTGAGAAAAATAATCGATTGTATATAATCTAACATACTAACATACTATAATATTATCTAACAATACTATAATAATATATAATAAAGATTTTCATAAAATATTCACAAATTAAGGCTATTCGCCATTTTCGGTCGAAAATATTATTTATTTATATAATTAATTTAATATTTTTACATTAGATTATCCTTTAAATATAAATTACCTCATGATATTGATATTTTCAAAATTATTGTACATTTTATTAAAACTTCAAAACAAATTTAATAATAGAGAAAAGAAGCCATCATTTCCACCGGAGATCGCGGTGGTGACGGTACGCTGTGATTGATTTAATTTAACAATTTTGTAATTATATAAGGCAGAACTGTACTGATGTGGGATGAAAATTCCGAAACACGTATCTGCAAATGGCCTTATATTACGTAATTTTTTATTTTGTTTTTTTTTTGCATTAAATATTTTCCATTCAAAAAAGTTGCATTATACAATATATTTTTGTTATGCAACAGCAAGTGTCCATTATTGAACATTTGTTTTAATAAATTTAATAAATTGATATACAACATTATTAATAACACTCAGATATGAAATCATCATGTTTACATATGTGGAAATATTTTCCAAGAGCACTAAATTACCGTGCGACGTTTTGCTTTCGCTGTTATGACGTGTCCTCGGGGTGAATTTAGTGTCTGGAAAAACCACACCGATCGGGCTGAAAGTTTTCTTTTCGCACAGCGAGCGCGCCCGCAAAAAATGCCCGCCCGAAGAATTCCACAATAAGTGCTATAAAATAAAAGGGACGAAATCTCGTTTTGATTTATAGCACTCGCTTCCTGTTCATCGAAAAAGAAAAAAAAAAATGAATAAACTTTCCGGCACTCCACTAAATCTCAATAGAAGCGTCACTTTGGCGTACTAAATTTTCCCCGTGAAGTTTTTTGTTGTAATCAATAGGTGTTTAATAAGTAGGAGATGAAAGAGGTTTGGAGAATAATAAATTATTCGATAACAAGCCTTATATTTTTTTCTTTTAATAACTTTATATAACTGTTTATTTATAATTTGCGATTGTTTTAATTATTTTTTTGTACTTCTTTTGTACGTTTATCCTTAACCAATAATAAATTTATATTATCATTCAGCAATTCATTATTTTTCCTGTTCTGTTTTTACGCCCATTGTCTAATAAAGGAGTGAACATAAAAGAATACTGATAAGTTTGTTGAGAGCGAATTGTAATTCCGGAAATGCTTCTCATTAGATTTGGTGTGGTAGAATGGAAGAACAGAAGAATTCCACTCGAGCAGAATTTATCGCGCGCAATATATCATGACCGATAAAAGTTCGACCACGGCACTCTTTATTAATTACATTATTTTTTATCGAGCCCGTGTATTATTTATAACAAATTTCAGAAAGTGTTTTACAAATTGAATGAAAACACACACTTTGCTGTATTTATTTAGAATACATTTTTTATTTTAATATAAGTACATTTATATATATATGAAAAACATATTTTTTTAATAATAATAATAATCTTTATTAACAGCAAAAAATATTAAATAAATATTAAGAATTACAAAATCAAATGTATATTTTATATCTGTTAATTGGCTATCGACCAGACCATTGGTCGATAGCCAATTAACCAATTCCGCCAATATTTTTAAATTTTAATATAAATCTTTTTCAATTTACTTTATTAACGGAATCTCTATTTCCAAATTACAATTATAATTACATATTAAAAATTTTATAAGAAAAGTGTGACGCTCTAAAAAGATTACAAAACATATGTATTGATAAAATAAAAATTGTATTCTAAAAAAAATACAGCAAAGTGTAATTTCATTCAACTTGTAAATATTGAAATTTGTTATAAATAATACACGGGCGCGATTTAAAATATTTTTTGACAAACACATAAGTTTACATTGTAGTACTTATATATAATATTACAGGTATGAAATATTTTCTTTCGTTATTATATATTTACAAATAAACAGAGTTGCTGATAAAAATTAGAACTACCCGTAATCCACAACTGATTAACTAGAATTAATCACAAAGGGAATTAGATCTACGTCGTGGGAAAGTGGGCTTCATTCAAATTATAACGCTAGACTTGAAACGAATTGTTTTAGGCGGAAAACCGAGATATCCAGTTGAATCGCAATTAATTACGTTTCGAGTATAAATTGTTGTTTCTGTTCTAGGTATTTAGAGAAAAAGGGAGTATTAATGGTATTAACTAACCTAGAATATAATTGAAATTTAAATTAATAATACAAATTTATAATAATATTATTTATTGTTGAAAATCAGCTTTTAATAAAAGAATTAAATATAAATAATTTGAAAACAAATTTTATTTAATTTATTTAAATAACTGTGACAAAGTGAATAAATCCTTTTTTATTACATTTACAAAATTTCGAATGTGCAAACAAAAATGACCCAACCTGCAGATTTGATACATTTACTTAATTAATATTGTTACGAAATCGGGTTTAATCAGATTCAGAAATAAGTATAACAACGTCTATTTATTTATTTACAGTACACTTAATACATTTATTAACATCACAGTGTCACTATTTATTTATAATGAGATATTGAGCACTCGGACGTTCGTAATAGACTGAATGCAGCGCCACTAGCGCGCGCTTATATTACGTGATTGTTTCTCGAACTTTCCGGAACTTCCGATGACGCAGCGTTTACCGTCGCGCGCTCTATGGAACATTCCAGAGTATATTACTTCCAGTTTCTTCTTTCACTTTTCGTTACAATAAACACAACACGTATGTAAATATCTGTTATTAAATATTAACTAAATAAATATTTGAATAAATTTATCAAATCCGCGGATTGGGTCATTTTTTACATATTCTGAAAAAGGAAGGTTTAAATAAATTATCCACTAATTTTCAACACAAAATATCGAAATTATATATTTTTATTTCCAATATACATTTATTTAACACATTATATATTTAATTTTTGTAATTTTCATCATCTTTTATATATATTTTTTGTATATATCTGTTAATAAAGATTATATATTTTAATAAAAATGGTTGTCCTTTCTTCTACTTATTTTTTTATTATTATTATTGAACTAGATATATTTCGGAAACTATCTGCAGTATGATAGTTTCCGAAATATATCTAGTTTAATAAAAAAATAAGTAGGAGAAAAGACAACCATTTTTATTTCAATAAATGAAGTCTCCACAACCAACATAAAGAAAATTAGAAGATTACATATATTAAATCGAGTATTCAATATTATACATTTATAAAATCTGCTGAAATCAATCAATAGATTCAAAAGATTTTCTTTCTATCCGAAAAAAGGTTACCAAACGACTTCGAAAAAAAAACTCTATCCGTAACATCTTTGCAACTGAAGTTAAACGCGAGAAGGGTATCGCAGCCCGCAACTTTCATGTGTTGATTAAAGCTTTTTCGAGAACGAGTATCCATGGGTTTTCCATTGAATACACGATACAGCTTGATGGAATGTCGGCTACATCAAAGGGGTCTGCCCTTTGTAACAAAGATGTCAACGGGGGTTCCCACTTTCACGGTCACAACGCCAGTGCTGTCACCAATAGACCCAACAACGTTTATAAAACGAACGGATGAATATTCAAGTATAAAAAAACGCGGGGTTATTAACGGGGGATTTGGGGAATTCGATTTGATTTTTTTTTCCAGTTAAGGGATTTTATTTAAAAAATGGACTAGTTCGTTTTATGTTGTTAATAAAAAAAGAGTAGTAATATTGATCAATTTGATTTAATTACCATAAAACAAATCGAAAAATATTTTCAATATGAAGGTGGAAAATTAATAAAACACTTTGCTTGTTTCGTTTCATTAATTTTTTTGAATGAAAAATAGTAGAAATATTGTTTTAATTGATTTTACTAACATAAAAATAAATCGAAAACACAATTAAAAAGGGAGAGTATAGAAAATTTTAAAAATAAGATTTTCTATAATATATTATCATTTCTTATATACAGGGTGATTCAGTTTGGTGTTCCATCCCCTTCTAACTTTTTATTTTGTCAGTAAATTATAACAATATATATATATATTTGTAAACCGCAAGAAATTCTCTATTTAATTGTATCACCAAATTGACAATAAGGTGACAACTGTGAAGGTAGCGATAGTCAACTTTATATATATTTATTTATATTATATATATATCTGATAATTAGCTATCTACCAGTGGTCTTTCACGTTCTTAATAATAATTTCACACTATACAATCATATAAAAGTGCGTAATGTTTACAATTGCAAACACAATAAAACAATTACTCGACTGGCTTAACAATGAAGACTACTCGAAAGTTGTCGGCGTTAAATCAGCGTAATCCATTTAACGAGCAGTGTTGATGTTTATGAATTCGGAGGGAATCTGGAACTGAAATCAGGCTGGGGTAGGGCTGTAATCGGGACAACGACCCCAATTCGATATTTACGCAAAAGCGCGAGAGGGCGGAAGGCGCTTTATTTTCGGAAGCGCTTCTATAATCGTCGCGATTATTATTTATAAAATAATCCCCGTTCGAGGGGTCGTGGATTCGGATTTTAATTATCCCTCTTCGTGTGTTTGCCCTTTCTGTTAATCAGGATTGTCCAGGATATGCGCTCGAGATTATTGCCGGTTGGGGTTTAAACATTTGTTTTATTGAGTTATTATATAAATAATTTTAAGTTATTTCTGATTTTTCACCAAAATCCACTTTTTTGCAATTTTGCAAATTTCGAATTCAATTTTTTTAAATCTGAAAAACAAATATATAAAGATTATTTATCATGTGAGAAAGATTGTGGGATATTTATTTTGTCAGAAAATACAATTACCGATTTCTTAGGGCTGTTTTAATTGACGAGTCTAATTTACATAGAGACTTATGGGAACGGTTTAAACGAGACGCGCCGGATGACGTTTCTGGACGCAATGTTGATTAAAATAAGATAACTTTTTTTATAGATACGATAGAATATTTAAACTTAAAAAATCGAATTGAGGAAGGATTTGTCTACATTTTGTATGAAAAATAATTAAAATGACGGTTTTGTACTTCTCTACAAAAATTCCCAAACTTGGACAATTTTTTCGCTCATTTTTCAAAGACCCAATTTACGCGCCAGCTGTGCAAAAACTATTTATTTTACATTGCTTAAATTTATACAGTTAATGCTCCCATTCATTGGAAACATTTTGGTATAATTTGAAGCTATTCCATGAGTTTCGGATTTTTCATCAAAATCCACTTTTTTCCTTTGAAAATATTCAAATTTTAATGTTTTTTTCTCTCAGAAAAAATCTGAAAAAATTCTCAAATACTCTTAAAGATATTATAGAGGGTGGGTAATTTATTTTGCACGAAAAATGTTTTTTTTTTTTTTCGCTCATATTTCAAAGTCCCAATTTATACGCCTAATTTATGATAACTCTTTCTTTCATATTGCTTAAATTTATACAGTTGATGCTCCTATTCATTGAGAACATTTTGGTATAATTTGAAGTTATTTCGCGAGTTTTCCTTATAAAGTATTCAAATTTTGATGATTTTTTCTCTTCCAGAAAAATCTGAACAAAAAATCTTAAAGATTCTATCTGATTTTAGAAAGAGCGTGGAATAATTCTTTTTCATGAAAAATATAATTTTTTATTTCTTAATTCCATTGGAATTATAAAAATCATCTTCACGAATAATAAATTGTATTTTTAAATTAAATTTTTATTTTTGTCATTATCAAACATTATTTAAAAACGGAAAAGTGTAAATTATAATTTCGACAATTTAAACGAATCATTTTTCTAAAAACGACAATTAAATTATATTTATTTGAATTTCTACTATTCATATACATAGAACATCTTTATTCAGATAATTACGATTACTTTTATATTATACATTTATATTTAATTTCTATATAATTATGTTTGTTAGTCTGTCTGGGCTATCGACCAACGGTCTTTCTGTCCATACTATTCATATTTTATGAAGTTTATATAAGGGAGCTTCAGTTTCCGCACAAATTATTTGCGAAATATTCTTAATTAAATAAACGATGTCAGATGATCAAATAAAATGTGAAGTGGCGCGGAAAATAGAAAATAGAGAAAACTGATGAGTGAACAAAAGGGGAGTGATAAAATAAAAGGGAAATGTGCAGCTGCATCGCATCCAATTCCTTCCCTCAGGAGAATTAAAGCATAATCAACGCTAATTAATGCTGGCGTTTCATTTGAAAGTTCACAAATACTCGCCGAGGTAAACAAAAGAGTTCACTTGTGCGTACCATTCTTTTGCCAAATGTTGATAAATTACAAATTAACGAGGAAGGGTAATGAGGAATAAATTTTAATTTAAAATATGACAACACAGGATGAAAATAATTTTTCTCGATTAAAATATACAAAAAATAAAAAAAAGTACGGATTTGCATGAAACAATTATTTTTATGCAAACATTCTTTGTGGGAATGATTGTTTATAAAATTGCAAATTCGATAATCAAAAGAGTTTAAGCAACCAGGTTTAATAACCTTCTTTATGTTAGTTGCGGAGACGTTTAATTATTTAAATAAATAAATTAAATAAGAAGAATTTGAAAATAATTAATAAATTATTTCCTCTTTAGTTACTGTGACATTTTGACACATACACACACACACACACACATACACACAGTAGCTAAAGAGGAAATAATTTATTAAATATTTTCAAATTCTTTTTATTTAAATAACTGTGACAAAGTGAATAAATTTTTTTCTATTATTATTTAAATAAAAATTGTTGTCTTTTAAAGAGAAAGAACAATCAGTTTTTTATTGCGAACATTTTGTTAAATAATAATAATACATTTATTTACGGAATCACCTTTTTACAAAACATATGCTACAAAAAATATTACGAATATATATGTATATATATATATATATAAATAATATTCTAACAGATATATAAATATAAAGTAACAGTGAACAATACTAATATTTAAATTAGTCATTAATCCATTTTTAAATAATAATCTGTTGTGATTATTGTTTTCAATGCCCACCGTTAATAAAGGATTATTATTATCTATTTGTCCTTTCTCATATGCAATAATCGCGTGAGTGATATTCAAGACATTCCTCATAATTTAATTTGCATTAAACAACAAATTTAATATTCTGCGGAAGTTTTCGCAATATACTGATTTCCGAGAAAATAGTAGTTTAATAAGAAAATGTTATTAAAGATCCGGAACAAAGGGAAGAAATAATAATTCAAATTATTATGCAATAAATACATTTCCCTTCTCATTATTCCATTGTCTACTTATTTAATACGATATTAATAAATCTAAGTGGAATCGTCTCTAGACGCTCTTCGTAGAAACCGTTTTTTTTTCTTTTTCTTTTCATTTCGCCCGAAAGGGAGGACGTTTCTTTAATGGAGATTTTACAGCCCTGGTTCGATGAAACCCGGTTGCATACTCATGAGGGTGGGGATTATGCTCTTCAATTATTCAAAGTAATTACCCAAACTGGAAGTTACGATCAGGGAGAAGTGTGACGTGTATGCACAATTCTGAGATTGAAACGAATGAAGGGGATTTTTGTTACTAATTATATTTTTGTTTTCAGAATTATAATTAGTTTAAATAATTTATGGCGTTTTTTTGTTATTATTTATGTATGTTATATTATGTGTATATAACAAAAACGCATAAATAATGTATATGTTATATATTTATGTTATTTATTTTGTAATTATAAATGATATTAAATATAAAGGCTGAAAAACCTCTGATCCACAGCCATTTCACAATATCGATACATATATGTATTGCAAATAATAATTGTAAGGTTGTAGATACATTATTATTTAAAACGTTCGTGTCACAATTGTATTCAAATTTTTATTTTATTTTTATTTAAATATGTCATTCTTTATATTTTTATATACGTCTTATTTAATAGCATATTATATTAAGTTTGTACTTATTGCTCTGTAATTGGGTTCTTTGCTTGTTGAGTAATAAGTTTATTATTATTATTAAGTATGTAAAATTACACGAATAAAGATGTATACAGTGCGTTAAAATCCCTTATTACTTGATTATATATAAACTCGACAGAAAGACCGATGGTCAGAAAATCTGAGGCTTAACTAGTTGTAAATATTGTGATGTAATGTATCTCTCAGAAATAAAGAGTTTCTATATATACATATAAAAACTTGCGAGTTATCAGCTTCACATTCTCTTTTGTAAGTTACTCTTGACAATACCTTAAAAAGCAAAACTAGTCGAGTAAAAAAACAAAATTTTTGAAACAAACCAAGTGTAATTAAATTGAAATCCTCAACAGTAATAATTCAAAATGTTTCACCAATTGATAAGTGAGAAAAACATTCAAGAAAAAGAAAATAAATTCATTTAAACTGTGGGCGATAAATTTCGAGATAAACGAGGACAGTTTAATTAGTATTTTTAACTGCGCATCTTTTTCATTGAAACTTGTATATACATAGTATCCCATAAACAAATGTTAATACAAAGTTGCCTTTTTTAAAAAATAAAACACTGTATATATTATTAAATATTTGGATTCTTTGAAGAATTCTAGATGATTTTTGTATGACCTAAAAAAATGTTTATTTTTAATGACATACGGTTGTATATTAATGATTCAAATCAATCCTTCTGCGAGAGAATTTTATAACGATGGATACTCATCTCGGATGCCATGTGTATTGTTTTAGCCTCATTCATCACAAACATATGATGCTTATAATTAATTGTAACATTAGCGGCGGAATGACAGGAAACTTATGTTTATATAATCATTCATCTTCCGTGATCCGAAATATATAATTTAATTTATTATATTCATGCACATGCATATAAACATAATTGAATCGTAATTAACTATACAATAAATTATTAATTAAAATAAAATAGAAATACTAACAGCAAAATATGTAAAATAATATGGATTTTTATAAAGCACAGAAAGACTTTTAGTCGATAACCCTTACTTAAATAAAGTAAAGTTTGTATATACATATCATAAGTTGTATATAATATAATTACATGTAAATTTTTAAGTAATAAAGATTTGTTAGTAATATTAGGGATTGTTAAGTAAGATTCACTTGGTTTGTTTTACACGCAATACGTGTGCGTGTAAAACAAACCAAGTGAAACTTACTTAACAATCCCTAATATTACTAAAATGTTTTACCAAGTGATTAATGAGACTCAAATTGAAAAAAAAATAGATTTGTTAGTAGTAGTAAAAAAGAAACTGTTTTCAGTATTTCACCATGGAGTATTAAATATATTCTTTACTCTATGGTTTGACGTAAGAATTAATTGATGAATTATAAAGTTTATTTGTGGAATGAAGATTTTTTTTAGAAATAATATAAAAATATATATATAAATAGATATATAATCTTTTTATTTACGTAATTTACGTAAGGCTGCATTTATAGATATAGCTGCACCATACCTAGAAATAGACTAAGGGCCGATCCTCAATCGTCCGTGAACGAGAATGGAACGGAAACGGGAAAGATGAATCATAGGATTTACGTGTATAGATTTACAATCGCCCGGAAAGGGGCCTTGCATGCAGTTGCTCCAATTGATTGGGAACATTTGGGTATAGTTTGAAGTTATTCCGCGACTTTTTCACCAAAATCCACTTTTATAAAATATTCAAATTTTGCTTAAAAAAATTCTTCCAAAAATTCTAAAAAAATATCACAGACTCGGTCGATAGCCCAGGACAGACAAACCTTTATTTTAATGTATATACTCAAGGTTTGTAAAAATGTAATTATCTGAATAAAGATATTTGTATATATCAAAGACTGATTGCGCTAAGAGCGTGGAGTAATTATTTTACACCAAAAATGTCATGCCCTAAGAACCATTCGAATAATAAAAATCGCCTTCATCCGGAAAGGACTCGAAAAGGACCGTAACTTTCAATATACGATCCGTTTCCGTTCTCGTTCCTGAACAGTTTCCGAGCGATTGTGAATCGGCTTTAATTTTTGGTGCACGCGTATCCATTTAGAATTTTATGTGTTCATGCATCAAAAATTGGACTCTTTCAAAGTATGGTGCAGCATCGTTTCGCTCCACTATAAATGTGTGCCGACGAGAGGACCTTACAATTTCGTCTAAACGGCTTTTTAAAAGAAATCATCCCTTAAGTGTTCAACACCAACATTGTGTAAAAAAGAGATTTTTTTATTAATTTTTTATCAATATCAAGGATAATTTCGACGAAAGTTGAAACTTATCGGAGAAAATAATCATATTTTGGTGAATCAAAACAATTATATAAAGAATGTCCTGCTAATTTTTGGAAATGGCTTAACCTTAGGTTGCTGAGACCAAAATATGAATACAAAAATTAATAAAAAAAAATATTTTATTAATAACAATCGAATGTTCCATTCGATTTGAATAAAATTTACTGTGTTTCTCGCCGGGGGGTATCCCTTAGGTATCCGCGCTTGGACGAAATTGCATCGTCCCCCTACGAGGGACAAATCCCAAAACACGTGTCTGAACAAAAACGTTATGTAATATCTGCATAATGTTTTTGTTTTCCGCGTGAAATATTCTCAAATCAAAAAGCGTTGCACTACGCAATCATTTATCGTAAAATAAATGTCCATTCTATAATCCCATGTCTGGCGGGGTATTTGCCTGGGAAGTAATTTATATAACGTATAATTATGTAAAGTTTGAAGGTTGAATAAAAATTTGTACACTTTTTATTATATTTTTATTTTTAATACCAGACGTACACTTCTGTGCAATAAAATTAAGCACATAAAATATGTTATAGTTTAAGGAGGACATGATAAGCTTCCTAGTTACAAAAAAATATGTAAATATGTCAATTTCTTTAAAGTCAAATTGCCGCATCATTTAGACAATAATTTAAAAATTATCATTTATTGAAACTGCTGCCAAGCAATTAAAACAGACCCAAATTACACAACTAGATTATTGTGAAAAATTGTTTTGCTTAATTTTATTGCACAGAAACGTACATTTCAACAATGATTTGCAATGATTTACAAGTAATTGCATTTTTTAATACCATTATATTAAAAATAAAAAAGTGAAGAAAAGTGTACAAGCGCTTCTTATTCTGGGAAGTAATTGTTTTAATGAATATTTGTTTTCAAGTATTTACGTTACATTACGTGCGTCAGTGTTGCAGAGGCTTACGAGAAAATAATTAATTATTGTCCAAAGGGTTTTCTTATGTAATTTATTAAATTGATTTCAACATCAGTAACACTAATATTGATTAAAACGTAATGACGTCCATTATCTGCGTTAGAATTACCTAATCACCCCAATTCCACAAAGAATCGTTAAAACTTACAATTCCGCCTAATTTGCATGTTAATGGCTGCCCGCAAATATTCCATAATTCATCCCGAGGTATTTCCGGTATCACTAACAACCTTCGGAAAGGGTTTAGTGGGGTTGCAGGGACACTCGTTTTGATTTTACAGTAGATTTCATTACGGGCCCTGTGCCGTTGCGGCGCGATGTAATTCAATTTTGTTGCATAATAAAGGCAGCTCGAGTTCGTAACTAATGACTTTTATACGAGCAAAGCTAATTTACTAGCCCGTGCTAATAATTTTATTGGCATATTATTGGTGACATACATCCCGTTATTACAGGTATTTTTCTTTTAATACGGCTGATAAATTTATTAATTACAAAAACTAAACTCAGTTGAAAAATAAAATATATATATATATATCCATAAACTTACTTACCAGGTGCGCAAGCATGAAATGTTTTATATAGAAAATATACGTTTATTGTTTGAAAATAATAATATTATGGCTGAAAGACCGATGGTCGATAGCCATTTTAGAAATAATAATAATAAAATTTTAGTAAAACAAAACCAAGTGATTTCATTATAACAAACGGTTATGTTTTACCAAGTGATAAATGAGAAAAAAGTATACAATATATAATAAAATAAGTTGTATTTTATTCAACAATTTATAAATACCCCAATAAAGATGATTCTATGTATAATAATATTAATAATTATTTATATAAAAAATATTTGCAATATTCTAGTTGCTCTTTTGAAACAAACCACTTATTCAGCCATTTTTGTACATTTTCATAAGAAGTAAAAAAAATATACGTTTATTGTATGAAAATAATAATTTTAATAATTGTTTATAAAAAATATCTGTTTATTAAAAGTTTTGTCCATTGCTCATTATACATTTCTCGCATCTATCTTGCAATTTGTAGATGCTACTAAAAAAAACAGTTGTGACAAACCAGTCATGCAGCCATTTTTTGTACATTCACATAAGAAATTAATGATCATGATGGCCTTTAATTGATGAGCGAATTGTATTTTGAGCATTATTCTAATCCAATATTACTGGCAATTCGTGTCTTCTATCTTTTTCGATGGTTTTCAATGTTCTTCGTTTTCACGTCAAAATCGCCACTTTTAATTTTCTTAAACCAAATTAATTTAAGTAAAACAAACCAAGTAACCTTTTTTCAATTAATTTTTACAAATTATTTTATATATATTTCTTAAACGACTCATAGCATGCTCAATAATAATAACAATAACAAGTTTTTGCTTAATTGATAGCAATTCATTCCAAAATACAGCCGTGATAATATAGGAGCATCACTTCCTACATTATCACGGCTTTCTTTTTTTTATTCACATAAATTTATGAATATGAATAAGCATTATATTTTAGTTGTTGTAATTATTAAACAATTAATTTCGTCACCTAAATACAATTTTCAATTGAGTTCAGTATGTCTACTGTAGCCGCACGTCATCGACAGGTTTTAAAATATTTTGATAAATTCAATTCGCATTCCTGATGTTACGGGACGGAAGAAATTACATCATGACAGGAAATCAATATCACTACCCTCGTGCGAAGAAAAAGTGGATGGAGAAAAGGGGGAATAATTAAGTTTTTGCCATCTTTAAAAATACAAGCTTCCTGAAGAAGGGGTGGATATTTAAAACAATGAAATTCGCCATTGTTTTACAGCTAGTTAATTTAAGAGATGAATATTTTTTCATATGTTTGTTTTTGTATGAGATTTATTTGTTATTACATTTGAGAAGTTTGTAGTAGTAAGATGAAAAAAATATAAGTTGTATAAAGTTACGATTTTAAGTAAAATGTATGAGAAGCTGTAAAGATTATGTGGTCAGTTATAATTTTTATTGAACTTCCACTCAGAAAAATAGTATATGTAAGATATTATTTGTCTTTCCCATACAATGTAATCCAGTCGTGTTTGTGTTGTGTAAGTGCGGAGTATCGCAATTCCGATTCCGTATCCGTAATATTTCGCAGCGAGAGGTTTTTTGAAAGCGCGTGGCGGCGCCAGCATCGGAGCTTCGCGCATGGCATTGATTTCTCGGCGCTTTCAGCGTTCCCTCCTGAAGCGCGCTGAAATCGACTGAAAATATCAGTTTGCTCGTGGCAGCTGTACCATGTGAACGCAATTCGTCCGGGTGGCAAGACTCGTTGCGCGAGGCTATTGACACAATAACAAACACTTTCGAAAATTTCAAAACAACTCAAAAAATAATGGCATCGGGAACGGGAATCATGTCTTTGACTCTTCCGAGTGATGTCTCACCCGGACGAGAGGTCGGCACTTCCACTTCGCCACGAAGGGCCGTCAGCCCTTTGCTCGAAGTTCGAAGGCCACATTGCACCCTGAACTGTGATCACTGTAATGCCATTCTCGAAGATCGCTTCAGACACTTAAGTAAATATCTCAATATGTGTTTACTATCACATCAGAACTTTCTAAACTTCTCACAACTTTCATCTCATTATCATTTCATTCATTTCTTTCAATCAATTAGGACATCGTTCCTGAGCCCTGATTTGATATTAATCATTTTCATTCTTTCTCATCAACCTATGAACCTATTTATGTGTTCATCTTTTCTATACTTCAAAAACATTTTATGTGCATCATTTAATCATACACATACTTCTATGTTGTTTGTTTATAACTTTTTGCTTTATTTAAATATTATTATATGTACCTATTTATTCGTTAGTGAATTAAAATTAAATCAAAAACTTAAAAAAGTTCTATTAAACTAGATGAAATTTAAAAAATACATAAGTATAAAAAAGTTGCATTTTATTCAGTCAATAAAAATCTTGGCATTACTATCATACTACCATTAATTGCTATAAAACATATTTTTAATTCCTCTACATAAAAACAAATATTATATATTTTATGTATGTATTTATTTGTTAGTGGATTAAAAAAATCAAAGTTCTAATTAGATAAGTATAAAAAAACTCTTTAATTTTTCTCAGTCAAAATCTTGGGATTACTAACAATACAAAAAAATGTGTTTTTCATACCATTACATATTTTTTTTATATATTTATTGTACTTTGCTGATTTTATTTCCGGTTATTAATTAATCACTGCGTAATAAATTCACGATGCTCATGTTAATGCTAATGTTTTAATCAAACTTCGGTTGAAGTGGATGTTGTGTCGGCTTGAATGTTTAATTTACGTTTCGTTGAGGATAATTAAGCAACTTCAAAATAATTTGCGTGGAAAATAAATTGTTTTGCAAATTGCCAAAACTGAAAACGGCTTTAATTTACACTAATCAGTGAAATTGGTGATTACTTAAAACAATACTCTTGCAAGATAACTTATTTTTTAGAAAAGGAAGGGTATAAGTTGAATTTTGATAAATTAATTACATACAATAATACATTTCATATTTGATTTGTTTCAATTTCATTTCATTTGTTTAATCTGTATTTTTTTTAATATATAGCTTTTTTTGTTGAATTCACTTGGTTTGTTTTACTGATTAAGTGAAATCAAATCAAGTGATCAATGAGAAACAAATTAATCATGTATTTTTTTTTTGTTTACTTTCAATCACTTTCAAATATTAATCACTCCATTTGTTCACACTTATTTAATTAAAAAATCAAACTTTTTGTTTGATAATGACAGGTGTTTTTTTGTTATTGTCATTTTTACTAAACGTTTTCATTTTGGTAATGTGAAATATAAATTTTGATGTAAAGAAAATACTTAACTTTTTTTATACAAGTTAAGTGTCAAAATTTAAAATTTACCTTACCAAAATGAAAACGTTTAGTAGGAACAATGACTTTAGTGACTGTTTTAATTACATGGTAATCATTATTAAACTAGTTTAGTAAAATAAAAGTGGTATGAAAAATTAAGTATTTTCTTTACATCAAAATTTACATTTGATATTACCAAAGTGAAAACGTTTATTAAAAACAGCAATTAAAAAAAATGACTTGTCATCATCAAACAAAAAGTTAGATTAAATTAAATAAAAATAATTAATATATTACTTCCACATTTAGCTCTGCGATTTTTGACTTACCTTACGTAAGTACGATAAATACACATGCAAATTAATAAAAATATTTTCCGGGCAAATATTCCGCCGGACATTGAATCACATAATGTACACCTGCTGCTGAATATCAATAAAATATTGCATAATGCAAGAAAGTCACAGAGCTAAATGTGGAAATAATTTATTAATTATTTTTATTTAATTTATTTAAATAACTGCGACAAAGTGAGTAAATACTCTTTTACATTTAAAAAGTTTGGTTTTTAGTTAAATAACAAACAAAAAAAATGAAAAATTTACCACGAAGTGAACGCCTCGTAAGATGCAAGAATTAAGTGTAAACTAAATATAAAATTCTGTTATACAAAGTTAAAAAATGTTTTATTTAATCATACACAATTTATAACGAAATAAAAACCTCAGTGATCAATATTTTTTTTAAAAAACTAACTCTATAAAAAATTTAAAAGCCGCCTCAAATCCACTTTGATTCCTTTTACGCATAACAATGCACGCAATTCCTCAACCCCTCACGAACTACACACCCGCCTGTAAAGTTTACGAAACCCAATAAAAATAACCCCGTCGTAAATCAACGTGTTCTGCGCGATTCGCATTTTTGACAATACCAATAAACCACTATTACCATATTAGACACGCTAGGCAGAAAAGGGTGAGGTCGGGCCAGGAATAACCCTTGATCCGGCCTTAATTTATCTTCTTCGCGTTCAAACCCCGGCGCGGCGGCGGATTGAATGCAATGCACTCCACCCCCGACACCCCTTTACGCCCCTAGCTCTCGGTTCACCTTCATTATTCTTTCCAACCTTTTCATCGCTCCGCAGCATTAAACCATAACACAAACTTCCTGCCGGCCAATATAAAATTCAGCGAAGAAAAAAAACGAGAACCGAATCTCCCGACCCTTTCAAATGGAAATATTTTAAACGAGCAAAGTTCAGGGAACTCGGATTTGTGTGTTTTTATGCTGGGAGAAACTACGCAAGTTTGAGGAGTGGTTTTGTGCTTGTTTTTTCTCAATAAACTTAATAAATACACAAATTTCATTTAAACATTTCTTTTCTATGTAAAATATGCTTCGAATAAAAGTTTCTTGAAAAAAATCAAATTTTTCTTCAACAAACTTGACAAATAAAAAAAACACATTGCTGAATTGCAAGCAATCTTAATTTATTAATAATTTAAAAATAAATATATTCTTGACGGTAATCTCAATTATCAGTAACTTCCGAACCAACATATTGCTAGCGTATCTCTCCGCTAGTAAAAAAGTCAATTATCAATTATCTAATAATTGAGAATTATCTGGCATGAATTGGATTATCCCCAAAAAAACAAAATTCGGCTTCATCAAATATTGACTTACGGGCGTCCGCACGGGCATACATCAATTGACAATTTATACCGGTATAAATGTTTTCGGGGAAAATTATAACAACACGCACATATTGGTGCAACTTCATGCATTTTAGTGATGGATATTGCGTTTTAATCTATTGGTAGCGTTTTATTTAATTAATTGATGTTCGCTGAGTTTTACATCAATGCATTTTTAATAAATCCACGTTATACAAAGTGAATGATATAAAAAATATTTTACAATATTTTTCACATTCAAAGCATTGTTACACGTAACTTTATTCAAACAATAAATAATACAAAAATAATGGGCAGAAAGACCTCCGGTTGATAGCCCATGATAGACTACTAACCCATCAATATGTATTGTAAATATAAATATTTGTAAAGAATTGTAATTCTGCTGTCTGAATAAAGATGTTTGTTTTACAAAAATAATTACAACACATGTATCTGTTAGTCTACCTGGGCTATCGACCAGAAGACTTTCTGCTCAGATTGTTATGTTAAATTAAATATAAAGTAATTCCCACTTAAAATATATAAAAAAAATTGTATTGCACAAACATCTTCGCGTCAGCATTCATCAATTCATTTGTGCAAAATATCAAAACAGTTCAGTTCAGACAGTTCTTTGACTTACGTTTTTTTTATTTATGATGATCATAAATTCATGACAATTTGATTATTGAGATGATTTAGGCTATTCAGAATAAGTATATTATATTCAAATAATACAGATATTATTAATAAAAAACATCTTTAATTATTTCTCATAGTTTTAAATTTATGGGATATTAATATTTAACACATGGGACTAATCAATAAAATATCGCGCTTTAAAATCCCCAAATAACACTCAGATTTGTCAATGTAGATTTGGAAGTAGATTACTTTTATTAAACCATCTACGAAGTGTTTCTACGAACAGCACCTTGTACTAAAAGTAATAAAATAAAGCGAATTAATAACAGCTTTCCAATTTGTTTTTGTTTTTGTTCCACTGTGAGCAAACGCAACACACAATTCGAAAAATATAGTTTCATGCCTAAATTTTCGTATAAAATGTTGAATACGGCGCCTTTTGATATTTTTAGGATACCAGCTATCTCCTGCAATTTCACCCATAACAATTTTCAACACTTTTTTTCTTATTTTCTGGAATAGTCACCCTTTTTGGCCTTCCCCAGCGTGCTGCGCCTTCGGTGGTCGTACATCCACGTTTGAAACAGCATACCATCGCCAAATGGTTGTTTTCGACGGAGAATTTTCCCGGTAACATTTTTCAAGCCATTCCTGAGCTTGTACGATATGTTTACCCATAAAATATTAGTATTTTATTAAGACACAAAACACGTTTTGATTCATTGTTTACAAATTCACAAAAGTAGCGTCACTTCAACCTCAATATCTCGAAAACTACTAAACGAAATATCATGAAATTTTGACACGTTTCTTTTGAAAGTTGGTACTACCAAAAACAAAATCGCATTCGATATTTCTAGCGCCATTTATTTATTAGTCCCGAATCTTATTGACCCATGTTATATTAAAAAAAAGGTGAATGCGCCGGGAAACAACATTATTTCTTTACAATCGATTCTCATTAAATACATTGCATTTAAAATTATTGCAAGTGAAAACAATTTAAACAATAAAATAATGCAAATTAGGTTTGCAAATGTTGCAATTAAGTCTCCATTATTATAAATGTGTTGAATTTACAACGTAATAATTTATTTCGTTAATGTTGTTTTAATAATTTCAAACAAAAACACTAATAGTTAATACAAAAATATGCGTATAATTTTTAAAAATACATAATTAAAAAATATATCATTCGAAGCTTACCAGGAAAATCCGCGATGTTCACACTTTTTCGTTCTATTCCGGTTCATTAAATGTTATTATTGCGTTTTCACGAATACAAACGAAAATTTGGAGTTTATGCTTCATGCATATGTAGATGAATACATGCAATGACTATAATGGTCCTTTTTTATTTTCAGGTAAGTTTACCGGGAAACATTAGCATTAATGCCGCTTTTTTGTGGGTAATGTATTGCTTTATTATAGAAAAGTGCTTTTATTATTGCTTCGATTATTATCGTTTTTAATAGTTTCTTGTACATTTATACATGTCGCGAAGACTTATTCAAAAAGGTTGAAGGCATGTTAAACATGCAAACAGCCACACTCTCCCTAATACAAACGAACACTCATTCAATTAACGAATGAGTTAAAATAAAACACTTAATGATTTTCAACTATTTTTTGTGTACACAAAAAATAGTTGAAACAAAATTTAAGTGATCATGGATTTTCAAAAATTAAGTGCCTCCACTATCTACGTAATGAATGAGTGTTTCGCCTCTCCCCAAACTATTCTACCATCTAAACCTTGAATATAATTAGTTATTTACTACTAATTATTTGGTTAATAATAATAATAATAATCTTTATTTCAATGGCTCCGTAGAAAGCCAATTCAGTTTGATAAACTGGATGATACTTTTTTTATATAACTGAATGTTTATATATACAAACATCTTTATTTATGAATTTATAGAAATATATTTACACATTGCTTGTATTATACATAATTAATATACAATTCACAAATTGGCTAGCGATCAAAGGTCTTTCAGCCAGTCTTTGTCTGGTTCTTTTCATTTTTTATTAATAAACGAAGAAAAAGTGTTTCACTCTTGTGAATTGCAATATATATCAATATAAACGTCTTAAGAAATAAATCAGATAATTTTTTATTAATATTTTTAAATTAGAAGTGTTATATATAAATACATCTTTATTCCTGTAATTTTACATAATTATTATTTATTTATAATAGATATATGTAATATATTGCGAAATAGCTATCGACCATAGGTCTTTCAGAAAGTGTTATTAAATAAATAAATAAGCATTTGGAAAGTATTATGTAAATTATACAAACTAGTAATATACTTTAAATGCATTTCCAATTACATTAAAATGTACAATTTAAATTAAAGCAATAACTATAAGCCACTGCATCGCAGTCGTAATTTTGTAATAACCGCGGTTGCGTTTCAATAACCTATCAAACTAAACGAGACTTAAGGAAAATCTTTGGCCCAGTTTCTCGACATAATCCCGCAAAATGAGTGGAAAACCGGGACACTCCACTAGGACATATAAGAACGTATCGAAACATAAATATAACCATCTCTTACATGTGATAATATAAATTATTACTGAAATGTGCTGAGAGTTTTATTCACGGTTTATTTCCGAATTCAACAAGTGTTTAAAATAAACCTTCAATATTTTAGAAAGAGAATCTGTTATAACCATTCATGCATTTCTTTATATTTTACAGGGAAATCAATACTCTATTTTTTTTGTTCTGTTATGAAGGTATTTTTTAAAAATACTAATTATTTATATTTATTTCGTAATCAAAGTATGAAGGAAGACACATTTAATATTTGAAGTGATATTGCATACTTTTTTTTAGTTTGGATTTTTTAATTATGTAATGTAGGGATTAATTTTGAAATTTCGCAAAACGTCAGTAATGATTTACATTTTCCCCGAAGTGAAAGTATGCTGGAAGACAAAGTTATAATTTTAAATGGAATTTCATACTATTTTGTTTCACATTTTATTTTGTTCTGTAACTTAGGGATTTATTTTAAAATTTCGCAAAGAATGACTAATGATTTACTTTTGTTTATCGAAGTAAAAGCATGAAGGAAGACAAATTTAATATTTTAAATTGAATTCCATACTCCTTTATTTTGCATTTTTTGTTTTGTAGCGTAGGGATTAATTTTAAAATTTCACAAAGAATCAGTAATGATTTACTTTTTCTTCGAAGTGAAAGTATGGAGGAAGACAAATCCAAATTTTTGTATATCCTATATTTTCAGTATCATCTAAAATATTACGCGAATTTAAACAATGGCATGAGTAATACATTGGGAATTTCATACTTGGTTCTATTGACCCTGCAGACAGAATGATACGCAAATATTTTGTATATGTATTTGCACCTAAAAATCACGTTCGAAACATAAAACAGGTTTACGGTAAGATGTTTTTATTTAAGTTATGCATAAATCTGTCAACAATAAAGCACTTCGACGAAAAGCTCGGAGTTGTTGTGAAAAAAATAAATAGGCCAAAAGCAGTTTGTAATGAGATACCCCGGCCTGGTTTAAGCTAGTTATGCGATCGTAAAATCTTTATGGCACTTAATAAAGCGTGACACGAAGAGAAATGGACCGGAATATTGTTGAACTGAACAAAATGAAATAGAACAAATAGCCTGCTAACTATTAACAAGCAACAGAGTGTGCCTAATTGTGATGCTAATTTCGCCGCTACAGTTATTATTTTGTTACCGGCGGTCTATCACATATGCAGGTGTAATATTGTGGCAAGTTGGATTAAAGCTTTACAGTTAAATAAACACATAAAGCACTTGCCGGAGCCCGTCCACGCACGCTGTTAGTTGGGCGGATTATTTTCTAATGACAACGTATCAGGATAAAGCACGGATTGCTCGTAAAATTAATACAAACATCGAATTCACTCATAAATGCAAAAATGATTAATTAACATCCATAAAACAATGATCGTTGTTTTCATTGCACAAACAAATATGATTCATAACTTATTAGGAATTATTAATCATTTAAATAATTACAACCAAATGAAATATATATATATTTTACTTGAAAGAAAGGCATTCAACATAAAATAGAATTGTCTCTAAATTAACATTTGGCGAAACATGTTGAAAAACTTTATTATAATCATAAATAAATAATTTATACTTATACCAACGTCACTTCTTATATTAAATTTGTAATGGAATCCGTGAAAATGAAAAAAATAATCTATCAACTCTCAGAAATATTTTATATATATAATCTATGAAAAATATTATAATGAAAATGTTATTTTCTTTTTTCTTAAATATGCTAGAATAAGCGTGGTATATTTTTTTGCCAGAAAAAAATCATTTTCGGTTCATTTAGGCCATTTGAATTGATGAGTCCCATTTACATCAAATCTTATGGAAACGGTTCAAGCGAGACGCGCCGAATGACGATTTTGGACGCGACGTTGATTTAAATAAGATAACACTCTTCATAGATATGATAGAATATTGGAACTTAAAGAATTAGATTCAGGAAGGACTTATACATATTTCACCCAAAAATAATTAAAATTGGTATTTCGTGCCTCTCTAAAAACAATTCTAAAGTTTGATAACTTTTTCGCTCATTTTTCAAAGCCCCAATTTACACTCCTGCAGTATGAAAACTACTTATTCGATATTGCTTAAATTTACACAGTTAATGCTTCGTTTTATCTGGAACATTTTTATATAATTTGAAGTTATTCCGCTAGTTTTGAATTTTTCACCAAAATCCACTTTTTTCCCTATGAAAATATTCAAATTTTCATGAAATTTGTTTTCTTCCGAAAAAATCGGAAAAAATTCTTAAATACTCTTGATTATGTTAGAAAGATCGAAGAATATTTATTTTGCCATTTCCAATTAATTTAGGCCATTTGAATTGATATGTACTATTTAGATGAATTCTTATAGGAATGATTTAAGCGAGACGCGCCCGATGGACGCTTTTAGTTGCGACGTTGATTAAAATAAGATATCTTTGCTCAGAGAAGGGAAAGAATGTTGGAACTTGAATAATGTGATTCAGAAAGGATTTTTCTACATTTTATAGAAAAAATATTAAAATGAGGGTTTTGTGCTCGTCTGCAAAAATTCACAAAGTTGGACATTTTTTCGCTCATTTTTCGAAGGCCTAATTTGCACGCCTGCTGTACAAAAACAGCTTATTCCATATTGCTTAAATTTATACAGCTGATGCTCCTATTCATTGGAAACAATTTGGTATAATTTGAAGTAATTCCGTGAGTTTCGGATTTTTCACCAAAATCCACTTTTTTCGAAGCGCATGCCTTAGAAAATATTCAAATTTTGGGTTTTTTTTTTTCTCACAAAGAAATTCTTATAAACCCTTGTTGATGTTAGAAAATGCGTGAAGTATTAATTTTGTATGAGAAAAAAAAATTGCGGTTTGAAAATAATTAATAAATTAACTCATACTCTTTTCAATTTTTTTTATTAATTAATTAATTAATTTAAATAACTGTGCCCAAGTGAATAAATACTCTTTTCTATTTATCATTTCCAGTTAATTATGACCTATGTTTTTTTTTTAATTTTGATGGAATTTGTTTTCCTACAAAAAAATAAAAATCTGGAAAATGTCAGAGACTTGTTGATGTTAGAAATAGCGTCGAGTATTTATTTTTCACAAAAAAAAACATTTTTGGTTTCGGTTTTTCATTTGAATAAAAAATTAAATAGTTTTCTGAATGATATAAAAGATTATTACTAAAAAGTAGGACCATTTTCTGAATAATTCTGGCTCTTATTATTTTTCCTTTTTTAAAAATAAATTATTTATATACAGATGAAAACATTTTTTTTAATAAAAAATATTTCATATGACAATGGCTTTATCGCGTCGAATTCATGCGGAACTGCAGGAATTATCCGGTAAATATAACAAGATCAAGCTTTTTCGCCGTTCCATCTCGTCGCAAGTTTTCCTCCCAGTCTGAGGAATTCTGCATTTATTTGTAAATATGATTTGCATTCGGAATGTTGGCGTTCGTAAAATGTCAGCGGTGCGGGCGCGAACGTGTTCTAAGGACGCGGAATGCGGCGCGGCATTAAACAAAATGTGGCCATATTCAAAAATTCATGCGGCATTACTTCATGCGATGCCGTGAAAGGTAATGGCGTATAAAATTGTTAAGCTGCGACAGGTTTACTACTGTATTTTAGTGCTCTCGCATTATTTTTGGATCACCGTCGTAATTTCTTAATTAATTACGATAGAATTATTTTCTTTTTTTAATATTATTATCATCGAGTTTTATTTCCGGGTCAATATTCTGGATTATATTATAATTATTTTTTAATAATTACAGCACAATTGCAATTTTATATACAAATATTTTTATTCGGGCAGAAAGACCTATGGTCGATAGTCCATGACAGACTACTAACACAATTGTACATTGTTATAATAAATTTTGTAAATTGTTGTCATATTATCTGAATAAAGATGTTTGTATATATATTTTTATTCCGTGTAGGTTTGTAAAGACATATAATTAAACTTATTAAACAAGTTGATAAATTGTAATAAATCTATTTTGATAGAAACCTAGGAAACATGGGTTCATATCCCATCAGAGATGTTTCTTTTCCACTTATATTCAATTAATTTAAATTGTACACTGAAATATAATCATATTCATAGATATTATAATTTAAAAGGAATATCAATTTAATAAAATGTTCAGCCACTATTCATCTAGCGTATGGATAATTAGTGATGGCCATTTCGGTTTTTCGTACCTCATCAGACTAATGTGTTCCATGTGCAATGCCGCCTCGATGAAGGCGGCTGGTGATCGTTGACAATGCCACATGAAATTAGGCCAAAGATGGCGCTTATGTTGTTTTTAATTTATTATGTCTAATTAAATAATGTTAATTAAATTTTATTTTTTTAATTAGCTGTGACCAAGTGAATAATTCCTTTCTCTATCGTTAAATAAAGTTAGTATGGTTTATATAAAACGTATCATTAACTACATAATGTTTATTAGTGACAACTTTTACCTTTACATCATTGATTATAACAAAGTTTCAATATTACATCGAGAGATGAGTCACGATACAGCCATTTTACGCGACATCAAACCAGCTATAAAAAGAATAAATGAGAAAATAGTTCGCCTTTAAACCCACCCCAAGTTTACATTCCAGGCATCCAACAAAATCACATGTTTTTTCTCCTACGAAAGATCAAGCAGACAATAAAGCTCTCACTTTTTATCCGATCAAGGGAAATCACGTGGAAATACCGAAAACCGATCCGGGCATATTTTACAGTAAATATTGAATAAAAGCGGAATAAATAAGACATAAATCGCATCCTCGTAAACATGACAATTGTGTTAGATTAAGGATTATCATTTTATGGAGAAGGTCACTAGCATCCCTCGGCTGTCTGCCCGTATGATTGATTCCAGTAAAAAAATCGTTTTTAAACGGAGAGCGAAAAAATCATCAACATTTCAGCATCTTTTTTCGGGGGTGTCATGAAAGTGTAATTTATAACGCTACATCGCGGTTTTTACTCGAGGGAAGGGATGGTATTACAAAAAACTTAATCGTGAAAATTTCCTGGCGTAGATCAAGGGATTACACTTTAGTGCTGTTATGTTTGAAATGAAATGAATATTTAGAATGTCACTTTTTTATTTTTTTTTATATGATTGATGTTAATGTTCGTACAATAAAAATTTACTAAATTATAGTATAAATATAATTTATGTTAATGGTCATATAATAAGAATTTACTTTTCAAAAAAAAATAAGAATTTAGTATATTATAGTTACCATGCGTACGAAAGTGGACGCTAGACAGACACGCAGAGCACTGGAAAAAACTAGCAGGGCGCAGGCATAGCAAATTGATGTTGGAAAACCCTGCCAAGACCTAGCTGCTGAAGACTCAGCAGAAATAACCTTAGAATAATCATAATGATAACTAGACACTGTATCCTAAAAAAAACAGAAAAAAAAAAAACAGAAGTATTAAGAAGTAAAAGCATCAACCATCGATTAGGAGGGAATATATTAGGGTTACGGGGAATACAGAATTTTATGGAAATAACCCACTCCTTCTCATAAAATACAATAAAATTAACAACAAAAATATTTTTACAATTTCTTAAAAATTACAACACTGAAATTAATATATTGATTAATAGATTCCTAAAATTAGTTTTGATTATATCTAACTAAAAATATTTTGATTTTTATTTAGATTAGATAAGGGAGCACGTTGATCGTAATTTTAAACATATGGCTGATACTACTATCAATTTCATTACGTTTGCATTTCGATAACGTTTCCCTAAACTAATATAGAAAAAAGGTTAATACACTTATTCTAATTAATTATTTAAATAACTGCAACTCTTTTCTGCTACTACAGAGTGATCAAAAATGATTGCAGATTTACAGGTAGGCAACCAAATACACAAGCTGGTACAACTGATCATATGAAAAGAAAATTGACATAGCAAACATTTTTTCCCACATAAGTTTTTTTAGTTAGAAAAAGGGAATTACCGAATTTTATTGATTATTTCCAGTAATTTTTTCTTGTACATATTATATCATCCTTATATATTGGACACATTTCGTTAATTATTCTGTTATTAAAATAAAATTTAGTAAGAATAGACTACAAAGAATTAATATATATTTTAGATGTATGTTATAAATACCATAAATCTAAAAGCTTTATTCAATTCACGTTCTACATATAAAAATAAAATCTCATTACAATTAACAATATTGAAATGTTTCCAGGATAATAACATGTAACCAGGGTATATTACCGTGTAGGTCGTTCTAAATATAAATAGATCCACTAAGTATCATGGCGCAGCATGCATGCGAATAAAATGAATTTTTCCGCCGTAAATAAAGTATGATGGAATGAAAGCGGTGGCAATAGCAGCTAACACAGGTGACACGCTCCAAGACTCTCGGGGTTTTTACTTTTACCGGGAAACATCCTTTCATCTTTCACGTTAAATATTAACTTAAATAATGTGTACAATATACCTTTTAGAGTTAATCATGCTGGAAAATTGGATGTTTTATTTCCGACCGCTGGAAATTATTTGCAAAATAAATAATTTAAAAGGGAATTATTATACGTCTTTATTCCAAACAAATATTTGCTCGATTTTTTGTTTGTTTCATATTTAAAATTTTATCAATTCCATGAATATGAAGATTTGTATACTTCTTTCGTCATAAATTACGATTTAAATTAAAGTAAATAAAAATGATTTGAAAATAATTCATAAATTATTCTCGCATTTAGCTCTGTGACTTTTGACTTACGTTACGTAAGTACGTTAAATAAAAGCACATTAAAACAATTACTTCCCGGGCAAATACCCACGCTGGACATATATAAACCCCAAACGTAAATTCCCCACTATAACTCTTCATGAATTCATTGCATTACTTCACATAATGACAGTTGAATTACGAACACAACCGACAATAACTTCTGACATAGACAGTTTATTATTGTATTCGATGAATAACATTTTAAGACAGGTAAGACTGGTACAAATAATGGAATTAATTTTCGTATAACTTCCTTATCCAACTTTCACCTTATTTCAGATAGTCTGATATTTTAACAGATTTAAATATTATATATGAAACGTGATGCTCTTAAAAATACATAAAAATAAATGAAAAACGATTGGAGGTTATGCAAATATTGTTTCATAAACCTATACAATTGTTTAATTTGTTGAAAATAAAATATAACAAAAAATCATTTTGCTTTTCGAAATATGTATGAGATCTCAGAATTTCATAAAAAAATAAGACACTCAGAATCCTCCCTAATTCATCACTTACATGAGCAAACAAAAGTCGAATCCGTTGAACAGCATATTAAACTCCTTATCTAAAAACAATATCAAACCGAAAATATTCCTCTTCCAATTCATTAAATCCCTCCAAAACTATGGCTGAAACTAATAGTCGAATGTAAAAAATCGAATAATTTTAACAAATTTTATTAATGGTGCTCTCGCTAATTATACAATAAATTTATAATTAATTGAATTCCTGCTAATTTACATTATGTATTTGTATTTCTACATTATTTTTAAAATAATTGTGTTCATAGAATTTTTCCATTGTTATTATTATTATCAAAATTGAAATTTTAGGAATTATTTCATAAAATGTAATACTGTATATTATTTTACATCCAAACAATTTTATAACAAAATATTACTTTCTGCGTAAGCATTTCATATAACTATTAGCAAATTAAAAGCAGTGCAGATTTTATGCATTTTATAGAAACGTTCGCGGGTATACATTTTAATAACACGAAATGCAATCTGCTTTGTATTCAACTTTTAATATAAAGCATGAAATTAATTTAATTAAATATTAATAACTCACTGGTTTAAAATCAACACTACATAATAAATCCGATTGCAATATAACAAATTAATAATTAACCTAGAAAATTAAATTTAATAAATGAACAGAGATTGATTTTTTAATTAAAACTTGTATTATTTAAATAAAAATACTTGTCCTTTCTCCTAAGTATGAGAAAGGACAAGTATTTTTATTTAAATAATTAAAGTCTCCACAACCAACAACCAACATAAAGAAGATTAAAACTTGTATTTCCAGAATATTCGTATATTAATTTATATTAATTTTTCAATTAATCTCTTTTCTACCAAAATTCCCCTTATTCAAATATTTCTTCTTATTATCAAACAATTATGTTTGTAATAATCATTCATTCATCCAGAATTAAATCATTTCTTCCAATTAAAATCTCTTCTACATTTTCATTAAGCTTAGAATTATAAAAATCACTTTCAAATAATATTCAGATTTTACTGTAAAACTAGAATGTGTTGTTCAGCATTCCAGGTTAACCCACAGACGCGTTTTGGGCTTCCAGGTCCCCAGCAGTGTGGTATGATTCTTAGCATTGTGCATGGTTTACTAAACAAATTCTACTTAAATTCTACTTTTAAATTGTTTGTTTGAGTTAATACTCAGAATGTTCTAGTATTTTCTAAAGAAATATATTTTTAGAAAATGATTTTTAGTGCTTTGTTAGTATTTAATTTCTAAACGTATTAATTGTTGAGGCTTCTACTTTTTTACACTCTTTATAATTTAATTTTAATAAACTAAACACTTCAATAGAAAATAATTTTGAAAAAAAGTCACCGTAGCTAAAGATAAAAAAAATAAATTTAAAAAATAATTTAATTTTGTTTATATTGATTGTTGGTTGTGGAGACTTTAATTTTTTAAATAAAAATAGTCGTCCTTTCTCCTACTTATTTTTTATTTAACTAGATATATTTCGGAATATATATATCTATCTTCAGTAGTTAAAGTTTTGATAAGTATAAATAATTAACTACTGAAGATGGAAAGGTAGTTCCAAAAATATATCTACTTTAATAAAAAAAATAAGTAGGAGAGAGAATGACTATTTTTATTTAAATATGAACTAATTTATTAATTATTTTCAAATTATTTTATTTCAAAGAAATAAAAAAAACGTAATAATCTTTATCTAGCTGTATAATCCTCTAGAATTTTTAGAGAGAGAGTGAAATGAAAATGGCATTAAGCCGAAACTAATTAAAAACAAAATACATATAAGTGGAACAAAACCAAGTGACTTTAATTTACAAACCAATATATTTTTGAAAATGTTTACCAAGTGATTAATGAGAAAAAAGTGTCCGATATAGAAATTATTATTAATAAGTAATATATTAAATAAAAATGATTTGAAATAATTAATAAATTATTTTCACATTTAGCTCTGTGTCTTATAATAAGTCACATAACTGTGACCAAGTGAATGAATACTCTTTTCTATTTAATAAGTAATAGTCATAATTATTCTAGACTCTAGACATTTATTTAGTATAATTGTTTTTTTTTGTAATTACACCCTTTTATTTTTCTCATTATTTTACAAAGTAAATATCTTTAAAATTTCATAATCACGTACATTAAATTTTCGACGTTAAATTATTTAAGTGCAGGTGTGGAATTTTGGTGGTTTTCGTGTCTGGGTCCCTGTAAATACATAAATAATCTATTTATCATCAAAGTGAAATCCATACGCTCCCCATGAATTATTCTTACCTTCCGACCAAATTGACATAATCAAATATTCAATAAAAACCACTCAAGGACGAAAGAACAGAATGGAATCAAATTCTCATTATGATCCCCCTGATCGCAACCTTGTGTTATTTATTACGCGTAATTTGCTACTATTTTAGTTTCTGCTTAGTGAATTATTTAGCGCTGATACAAACAGTATTACAAATTTAATTACAATTTAATATAAGGAGCAAAAAAACCTTATGTAAGAGGAAATAATTTATTAATTATTTTCAAAATAATTTTTATTTAATTTAAATTACTGTGGCAAAGAGAATGAATACTCCCTTCTGTTGATATACAAAAAACAATTTGTTTAACTCGTTTATTTTTATTATGATTGCAATTTTGATTTATATAATATTTTTATACATTTAAAATTAGCATTTATAGATATTTGACTAAATATTGATTTAAATAAAATGAAATGAAACAAAGATGATTCACACATTTGCAGCTATTTAAATTACAATGATATTAAACAAGGAAATTTGTTTGGCAATGATCAATAAAATTCGATCAATCCCTTTTTCCAACTGCAAAAAATTCTTACAGTGCAAGTTTTACAAACATCTACTTTTTGCTCATTAATCATTATTCAATAGGTGTTTGTAAAACTTACAGTGTAAGTATTTTTTGCCGTTGAAAAAAGGGATTGATCGAATTTTATTGATCATTGCCAAAAAATTTTCCTTGTTTAATTTCATTGTAATAAATATTGATTTGTTTCACTTATAGAATTGTATTTATGATAAAAGAAATAATGCTTATTTACGAGTGGATGAATTAAATGCGTAACAGTTTTCCCTAGACTATTTACGAAGGTGATTCTTTATTTGTAATCCTCTCGATGATAAAATAAAGAATGTGTCTTTCCAGTCTTAAAGAAAACCATGGTAAAAGCAGCTGTAGAATCCACTAGACTAGACAATTTTATTTGTTAACCTTGATATTTTTTTAACCTTCGTTATGAAGGATAACTAAAAAAAGAAAAGAAAAGCATTTAATTGGATTCACAAATTAATACAAGGTGGTCAGAAAAGGTGTGATAATCTTCAGGTAAAGTTGCTCATTGATTAATTTCAAGTAGAAAATGTAAGTAAAAAAATATTGTACGATTCTTCATTAACGACCACGAGGCCATTGATATAATAAATATGTGATTGGAAATCAGAAATATTTTTGAAATATTTCGATTAAAACTGGTTCTATTAACATCCAGTTAAATATTGCAAATGTTTATTTAATGATAAGTCGATTATTAATAGCAATAATTATACATAAAATGTTAAAATCAAATTCTAGTCATATATATAGGATATTAATGGCCTCATAAAGCTTATTATATAATTATTATATTGGGTAATTATTAAAATTACCCAATATTTTTTTGTGTTTTATTTAATTTATTTTTTTATTTTAAAAACATTTTTTTAGTTTTTTTTTCTACTTAAAATTGATTAACGAACCACTTTAACTGAAGATTATCACAAATTAGAGTAGTTCAAATAAATAAAATAATAAATACATTTTTAAACTTGAAATATTTTGCACGGAGTATTAATGGTGAATGCGCCGGGTATAATGACACGTATTAATGGATTGAAGAAATTTTCAATGTACAACATTGTGATATAATTTAAATTAATTAAATATAAATATAATTTAAAAGAATTATCAATTTAATTAATGACACGTATTAATTTGAAACATAATATTTTTATAATCCTGTACATATTCACGTAAAGATATAATAAATCGATAACGCTCCTTCTAATTCCTCCTTTGTGGTGTATAAAAGAAAATGTATCTAATTGTAATTATTTTTAGTTCGATAATACAAATGTAAATTGTTGAAACTATAAGTTACTAAATTTATTTTTTTATACAAAGTTAAAAAAGTGTTTGTTTTTTAATGTAAATTAAAACAGGGAGGTGGAAAAACCGGCGGTATAAATATGAATAATTGTAAATTTTATTATAAATATTGTGTGAAGAATAAAGATTTTGTATGTATAAAAAGAGGTTGTTGCATTTTTGTAAGGTAAATAAAAATAAAACGATTCGTTAAAGTAGCAAAAAAATCTGATCAAATATAAATGAGCTTGCAGTGTAGATACGAATTCCCATGGAAAATATTCCATTCATCTTAGCCGCCCCTTTCACAAGCGATTTTGTGCAATGCAGCGTTAAATGGCAAATATCAGATAAACAGTTTTAGCTCGAAAACACCCCAGCATTACTTACACGACAAGCATTATCCATTTTCAGAGTGAGAGTATATCGACCCAAACAAACTCATTCATATTCAAGGTGCAAACGCCGATGATTGTGATTAATAGTACGAACTCCAAAATTCCTTTGTAATTCGTTTCCTCCCCCTCCTTTTTTTCCATTTGTTTGCGTAATTAATACCTTAAACCAACAAAGTGGCTTACCCTTTCAATGGCGGGGTCGCTGTAAAAGGTCAAAATGTAGCCATCCGATTAGCTAGTTAACGCTGGCTTAATTAAACTTTTCCGTGCACTTTTTTTAATTTGCACAAAAATCCCATCAATCGTGAAGAGCAAGGGCGTATATGCAGAGCCCGTCCGTTCATCTAGATAAATAGTGGAATTAGGGAAATTAAATAAAATTCCCAAGCCGTGAGTAAAATCGTTTGGCAGCATATCGGAGTGACCCAGATTCGGATTTTCCTGGACTGTTTTCACTCCACGTTTTCCCGCACAACTTTTACTAAAGAATTTCATTGTAGTGCGTTCATGTTTTAATCTGTGCATAATATACACGGTTAGAATGTCACGTTTTTATTATATCGTCCTTGACATGTGTGGATTATTGTCATTTGTGGGAACTAATAATAAAGTTTTTAAAATATCATACCATTTTTAGTAAACTTAAAATTTATTATCTTAATAATAAAATATTTTTAATATTTAACTACCAATGTTTAAATATTAAAAATATTAATTAATTCATACTGTAATACTAAATATGAATAAATTATTAAAAATTTATCAATAAAACAAATTAAAAAGGCAGAAAAGCTTCTGGCCGTTTGCCGATTGCTGTTTTATTTGATTTCAAAATCCATTAAATTGAAATGTCATATATTATTGTATAAAGAATGAATAAAAACAGTAAAGATGTTTAATATATATAAATTAAAAAATAATATAATCACTGAATAAACACTTACTATGTTTTTTTATTAAAATTATTTATTGTATATATCCATAAATAAATACATAAATTCAGGACTTAAGTTTAGATGTTTGACAGTCAATCGGAGCTATTCCATATGAGACATGTTAAGTTTAACAATCACGTTATTAATTAATATCTATTAGAAAAGCTGCTTAGACTGTGAAGATAAAAATAACGTACACGTTAAACTTAACATTTTTCTTACGGAATATCCCCGATTATCAAGTGACACAAATTACAAAAAAGTTACATTTGTACTGGTAAAATTATAGTGAGGTTAGTAATTAGTTTAGGGTGAACAGATAAATAGATTAAAACATTACAGAATTTCGAAAAGCATTATTCAGCGATTATATTATGAAGTATTTAATTTAAAATTAAAAGCATTTGGTTTTTTCACTTATTTTTTATTTGCCAACTAGTTTCGATTTATCGTTTTTATCAAGGAATATTCCTTAATAATTATGATAAATTCAATATTAGTTAAAATGTTTCATCAAGTGATCAATGAGAACCAAATTAAAGTTAAAATATTCGAATATCGTTCCATGTAATATTGTAACTTAATGTCCCTCGAACATCGAAAACCACTCATCCCCCAACACACTCCGCAAGTTATTATATTAATTGCGCAAGCCCACACCGTGATTAAATTAAATATTGACACAAAAGCTGAGTAGCAGGGAATTTCAAGGAGTAAGCAGCGAGTACCTTCTTGATTAGTAATTTTGTTATGGTAATCCAAACATTTAAACGATATTAATTTCCAACTGGGAGGGAAGCAGATCGGGCAAACACGACCAGAACCCCAAAGAAATTGTTCACTTCGACACAAATGTGAAATTCTGCTGTGTGTGCTTGTGCTTGTGCGCCATGGTTGTACAGTGTCGAGGCATAAAGGCAAACGTTCATTAAAAACGCAATGGCTCAAAGACCAGTCGAGTATAATCGCTGAAAGTGAAACCGCAACACTTCACTTCCTAAGGCTGTAATTAAAATTTCAGTCTAGCGCGGCTTTTTTATTGAGTTACTCGTTACCTGCACACTTATTTTCTTTAATTTTACTTTTTCTTTCTGGTGTGGAATTATTAGTAATTAAGCTCAGTGCTCCAACTAAATATTACTTTCTTTAAAATATCCTTAAACTACGAAATTAAACATTAAATTTATCAAAACTAAATAATTATTTTTTTATATTCGATAAAAAATTTAATTAATTAAATTGATACTCCTTTTTAAATTATATTTATATATATATGAAATTGAAGAAATTTCAGTATGTTGTGCACTGAAATTTCTTCAATTATTTTTTATATTGTCGGAGGGGAATAATACTCAGTAATGAGTATAAATTGTATATAAATGAACTTAAGCAATGAATGGAGATCTAATATGACATGTCTCTGTAGTATAATTGGTAACGCAGTCGGCTAAAAATCGATGTTTTCTTTTTGTTTCATTAGTAGATTTTTAATATATATATACAAACATATTTATTCAGACAATATGGCAACAAAATTTTACAAAATTTATTATAACAATATGTACAATTGTGCGAGGAATACAATATTTTATAAGGAAGAATAAATTGTGAGGATTTTGAGCAAATTTTGTTTTTTTAATATTTTATTAATATTTGTTATTATAAATAATAATGGAAATGTGAAAGTAAACACCACATAACTTCATGTATATCCCGATGACTTCTATTAGGAATTATACATTTAATCCTCACATCAATGCAATCGCGCTATGCAAACTATGCAAAATCCACACGTATAAAATCAATCATTCATAGCTGACAAGGTTTTGAAATATTGGTTCTTTTTGCGTCGAATGCGGAATAAATGGATTTTCGTGATAACGATAAAGAATCACCTGTAATATTCAGCGTATTAATTGAAGATGGCATAATGCTAAGTGTTAATCAAGATTTAATTGGATCAATTAATAATGAGTGATGTAATTGGATATTCGAGTAATTACCTGTCTCAGTATCTTAATAAGATAAACAGTTTTTATTATTAATATACTGAGGTAGATAATCTTATTCAAATTTAATTTTATTATTTTTTTATATATACATAATATTCATTGACACACACAATACAATATCTACGTATAACATAGAATATTACAATATATATTGTAAATAATTTTATCTCAGAAACATCCTCTGACGTAATCATCCTAACTAGACATTATCATACATACATCTATCTATTCATTATCATCTATTCATAACATACTCTAATCACATTTAAAAAGATAAACTTTGCAAAAAGACATCGGGTCAATAGCGCAAAAGGACAATCTCAAAATTATTTAAAGTGCTGTATTATACAATTAATGTAATATAAAGATATTTGTATATATATTGTAAATATCTGCCAATTGATAATCGACCAATGGTCTTTCCACCTGTTATTATTTTTTTTTTAATAATTGTAAAAACGCAATAAATGATGAATTCTTATACGGTTTTGTGATTTACATGTATTTGGTCCAATAATTAAAATAAAATAATAATTTATATATATATATATATATATATATATCTTTATTCAGACTATATAGATAATTTTAACAATATAAATAATAACAATACATGTAGGTGTTAGTCTGTCTGGGCTATCGGCCAGAGGTCTTTCTGCCCTGTCGTGAATTTATGATGAAGTTAAAGAAAAATCTATGCTAGCTAGCTGAACTGTCCTGATGATTTGCGCAAATGAATTGATGAATGGTGATTGTAGGATGTTTGATAATAATTTATTATGTTAAACTTTGTAATAAAAATGTTCACCTCTGTGTTTACATTGAACTCACAATTACTAAACTAGTAGAATATACACGCCTGTCTAAAAACTCACTTTCTAAAAGAATTTACCTCTATGTATCATTTGAACACACAATTACTGTGTTCAATTAAAACGCAGAGGTGAGTATTTCTGTTAGAAAATGAGTTTTTAGACAGATGTGAATATTCTACCAATACAGTAATGTTGTGTTCAATAAAAACTATAGGTGAATATTCTACTAAATTTAAATTTGAATATTAGTGGAGATTTATTTTGAATTGAAAAACGTCTTACATTTTATTAATCCTTTCGAGACGTCCAGACAACCCAAATACAGTACATCGAAAAACTAAACACAATTTCAGCGATAACATGACATTTTTATTGGGAAAATTCTCAAATTGAAATGGAACATTAATTCGACAGTAAATTGTGTATTGTTCCGCAGTCTACGCTCGTGAGTAACGGCGGGATGTAAGTTTTATGGAGTAATCGTGACGTGCTTATAGTAATAAAGCAAATCGAGCGTAGTGCATGCCGAGACGTTATTCCAAAAGTAAAAGAGGCCGTTGAAAATTAATTTCTCACAGATTTTCTGCATTGGACCGCTCATAAAAAACACAGCTTGTTCGGTACCGTTTGTACGACTTTGTTCGTATAATAAACGCAATATTATTATTATTAATTATTAAACTATTAATTAAGGAAAGTACTATACAATTTTCTGCACTGTTATTTTAATAGTAAAACTTGTACATTTAGATTATAAAGTGAACAATATCAATATACTGGAGAAAAGAATATTATTATTGTTACCTCTATGATACAGTTATTTTATTTTCACAAAAATTACTTTTCAAGGGCGGAAAGACCGTCGTCGAAAGAAAATTGTATCAAAAATTGTCTGAATAAAGATGTTATAATTATTATATTATTTTCTATTCCATTTTTACGAAAAAAATGACAAAACATGATTAAAATTGAAATAATTTTAATTTATAACAAAGAGTGAATCATTAATGTTCTATTTTAAAATACTAAACCTTTATGCGTTGTTGTATACATTGTATGAATATTTAGTAAATGGTTCAATGATAACATAACATAATGCCCTACATTTCGTGGGACAGTCCCATATGTTGCATTGTCCCACCTCATTACGCATCCCGTAAAACATTCTACGTTTTGAATATTGTCATTTGCACCCCGGCGGAAACGTAAAATTGTAACACTGTTTGAATTCAGAGAGAATAACATATTTGTACAGAATTATCGCAAAATATATTTTTTTTGCGTGTGTGTGGAGATATGCATATTAAATTACTGTACGATTAATTCAAGTAATATAACAATTTTAAAAATTTATAAGGCAAAGCTGTAATGACGAGGAATTAATCCCGAAATACGTGTCTGCAGATGGTATATTACGTAATTTTTTTTCTTGCATATTCTCGAATAAAAAAAGTTACAATATACAATTACTTGTTATGCAACAGCAACTGTTCATTATGTAGTTCAATATCTGGTGGAGTATTTGCACGAGAATCAGTTGTTTCAATGGATGTTTTTTTTTTAAGTACTTACGTAACGTAAATCAAAACTTTGCAATAGATAAAATGAAAATAATTAATTAATTATTCAATTGTGTAAATTAATTAATTAAATTATTTCGATTTGATATTAAATTTTGCTCTACTACGCTATCTTTGTAATTTCCATAGAAGGACACCTTGAATTTCTCTCAGAAAAATTGTCTAAAAATTCTTTTAATTAAAAAATCCTATCCCTATTTTGTTTGTACAGAAACCCTGAAGTTTCTTAAAAATATAAAACCCCACGAAACACAATTTTCAAATACATTTTATCATTTCATTCTTTCCCTAATTAATAACTGACGCTCGACAGAAATGACCAATATATCGGACACTTTTTTCTCATTGGTAAAACATTTTCAAAAATATATTGGTTTGTAAATTAAATTCACTTAGTTTTGTTTCCCTTATATGTATATTATTTTCTACTAGTTTCGGCTTAACGATATTTTCAAGAATGAAGTATACATGGATTTTTTTTCCTTTTTTTGGCCGCAGATACGCGTCCATATGGCCAGCTCTCAGCGGTTTGAATACATGGATTTATTTGGGAATTTATTAGGTAATAAGGGCATTTATTATCGGGGAATTCCAAAGGTCTTCTTTGTCGTTGGTGACATTTTTACCCGCCTTTATGGCTTTTGAAATGTCTAAACCTTTCCGATAATTAAATGTTAATCCCTTATTACTAGCGTGTAGAATTTTTAAATCGTTTGAAGAATCTTTGCAGAAAGACCTCTGATCGATAGGCAGTGACATAATTACATTATTTCATTTTTTTTGTAAGTTCAAATATTATAAAAATAATGACTATATGTATTGGTGCGTTAATAAAGTTGTTAAATAATATTAAATTTTGATTTTTTTTAATGGACGTCGAAGTCTACCAAGTCTTTAACTCATGCATACATAACAGTTCAGCTTTTAATTTGCAAATAACGATAAATTCTACCCTGTGTGAATTTATCTGGTCGATAACCCATGACAGAATATTAACACAATTGTACATATTGTTATAATAAATTTTGTAAATTTTTGTTGCCATATTGTCTGAACAAAGATGTTTGTATTATAAGGGAATAACATAAAAATATTTGATTTCTGAGATAATGAAGAATAGTAACATGAGGAGATATAATTTCATATAAGAAAAAAAAAACGATAATAATTCCAATCTCTTTGAAAAATATCCTTATATAAGACCCTTCCGAAGCAGCAAATGACTCAATTACGCGTTGAAAGGCAGACTGATCGATCATGCTGTATAGTTCCCACAGAATTTCCCACGCAATTATTTTTCCGGTTTTCAGAAGGCCGAGACTCGTGAATATGTGCGATATTCCCGGAAACCGGGCTAAGCTCGCATTATGGAGACGACACGCTTTGTGTTATCCCGTGTTCCATTGAGGGACCTTCCTTTTATTTCCTCGCCGGGACGAATTGGTCGCCGGGACCTTTCCGATTGCCTGTCTTCTGATCCGATTAACGTTTCATGCCAAGATTCGCACGCTTGCTCCCTTAATTATATTAACGACCGGAAAATGAGTACATTTGCATAAAGGATGTTAACTACCGCGGTGATGGATTTGCTGATAAGGGTTTCCTCCTGAGAATTAAGTTTTGGGGGGAATTATTAGCTTCGATATAAATTACTTGCCTTATTATACAAATCCCATTATTTTTTTGTAATTATTAATATATTACATTCTTTCAAGAAAAATATGTACCGGGTGTCCAAATAAGAAAGGTCACCGTCTATATCTCGGGAACTTGTACACAAATTAATTTATCACTTAATTCGTGATGAAATACAATAGAAATGAAATCACCAACAACGAGTGATTACATTTCTATTGTACTTAGTATATGTTTACGAATTAAAACCTTTAGACATGCACTTCTTTAGTTTCACATTTTATATCATTTTTCTTCTATTAGTTTCAACACTACTTTATAATATTGAAGTATCGAAACTAATCGGAGAGAAGTAAAATAAATTGTGAAACTAAACGATCAAATAAAAATGATTTGAAAATCATTAATAAATTATTTCGATATTTAGCTCTGTGACATTTTGACTTACGTTACTTTTTTATTTTATTTTTTATTTTTTTATTCTATTAATTCTCTCAATAAACGAATAAATCCAGTTACAGATTGATATACAAAATATGAATTAAAAAATAATTAAACTAAAATTAAACTAGACGATAAACACAATACGAGATATCAGCGCAATAAAAAGAAATATTCCAAATACTCAACAATCGTTACTTAAGTACTTCATATAAATGCACATTAAAACAACTACTTCTCGGGCAAATACCCCGCCATTCATTGAATTACATAATGTACACCTCCACTACTTTTTTTTCTGTTAAAACTAAACTGACTAGTTTCAACACTTTATTTATCGGGGCTATTCTGTAAGGGAAATGTTAAGTTTTGATCATCACTGTTGTAATTAGTATATATAAACATAGAATGTGAAGTTAAGTAATAAAGAACACGTTAAATTTAAGGAATAGCACAAAATACCAGGGAGTATCGAAACTAGTAAAATAAAATAAATTGTGGAACTGGACAAGTGTTTAATTAAAATTGTAAACTTAACCCAGCGTTTATAATAAATCCATAAAATTTACAATTAATACATTATAATAAATTCATTACGAAGCTTTGAAGAACTTGAACTCTCCCTTAAATACAATCCACCCATATGAACATTTTTATGTACGCTTTTACGGACTTGGACTCTCCCTAAAATACAATCTAGCCACAACAACTAACGCAAATTTTACTTTTACCTATTGGATATTCAATCACATAAAAAACAGTTATTCATAATGTATTGCTATATATTCTACACACTTGGAAATTCTGTTTGCTTAACAACGTGATTGGATATTGATTACGAGGGTAATTAACCATGTAACTGTCTGCTTAAACACAGAGGTAACAGACGTGCCACATAATTACGTTGCAATTATATGCATATATAAACATGTAAGTGTGTGTACTTCAAAGAGAAGCTGTATCAATTTGTATTACTGAAGCTATGCGGGGCTATTCTTTAAGGGAAATGTTAAATTTAACGTGTACGTTAAAAATTAAATTCATATTCTATGTATATCTTTTAAAAAAAGCTGCTTTAACTTTATTAAAAATTTACTTGTTTTATTTATTTTGAAATTAGTTTTAAAAAGATCAACCTTAGTTTCACTATACAATCGGGGCTATTCTGTAAAAGAAATGTTAAATTTAATGTCTACATTATTTTTTATTATCTTTGACTGTGATTATAAAAAATATACACGCTTAACATTATTTTTTATAATCACAGTCAAAGATAATAAAAAATAATGTAGACGTTAAATTTAACATTTCTTTTACAGAATAGCTTCGATTCTGTGATGAAACTAAGGTTTTTTTAAACTAATTTCAAAATAAAACACTTAGCTTTTAAACAAAGTTAAAAAAGCTTTTTTGTGGATTTACACTTTATTTAGCAATCAGCATTTTGGTCGTTCAGACCGTTCACGCTGAACTACATATTTAAATCGCTTAATATTTTGGTCCTTAGAAATGGATTATTTATTTTAAGCTCCATGACGTGTTTTGATCGTAATTTTATTTATTATTAAAAATAAAAATTTTAAAATCTTTAAAATCCGGGAATTTCATTATAAAAGAAACATCCATCATGTTGATGTAAGGAGCTTAACGTTATTAATTTTAATAAGAACAATCTCGCGCAGACAGCAATCCTGCCTGTAATTACAGAACAGTCGGAAGAAATCGCGGGTTTATTATAAATCTCGAAAGTAAAACTAGAGGGATGCACGCAGGTAAGAATGAAGTCAATAGTCTCCTCTTGCGCCACCCGCGCCGCCCTTTTCTGCGTGAATAAAGCCAATCAATCGGTTTGCCAGCGAGGGTGGAAAAAGTCGGAAAAATCAAACCCGATTTGCCGCGAAATGTCTCTCCTTCTCGCCCCCCGAGGCAAATTCACCGAACAAATTTTCATTCATTTATGCATCCAGCCACCTGTAAAATTTTCAATTATGTTTCGCCCTGGTTCATAATAATATAATCTAAATCGTGTTTGGTTTGCGCGAAGGGCGTTGAAAATTATTCGCAATTCGCTACAAATTATATCAGGGTTTGATTGGATTTTTCATCACTCAAATATTTATAATAATAAGCATACATTTTTTCGTACGATCATTTTGCTTATTTTCAAAAACATCTTTCAAATTAAATAAAAAGAATTTGAAATTCTACCATCAATATTCATCAATTCATTTGCGCAAATCATCAGGACAGTTCCTAGCTAGCATTGATTTTATTTAACTTCATCATACATTCATGACAGGGCAGAAAGACCTCTGGTCTCCTACATGTATTGTAATTATTTATGTTATATTGTTAAAATTATCTATAGAGTCTGAACAAACATGTATGTATATTTATATTTTAATTATATATATTATAATTAATTATATATTATTTTTTAAGAATTTAAAAATAATAATTTAATTTATTTAAATAACTGTGACCAAGCGAATGAATACTCTTTTCTATTTATTCCAACTTAAATTTTGAATATTTTAAATTACTTTCTATTCCTGAGACCTCTAGTACCTCTAGTGGCGGGATATATCATCCCCGTCATTAAACGTACGGTTTGATCGATCTTCGACGAGATGAATACAGATTCGAGAGTCCAAACAATTAAACATTTTGGATTTTTAGTTGGACGCCTTTGATTCAGAACAATCACTGCTACAATTAAATTTGAAATAATAATTAATTAATAAATTATTTTTTTATTTTTATTTTTTTATAAGTGTGACTAAGTTAATAAATCCTGTTTTCAATTGCTGTTACAATTGTTTCTATACACAATATCATTATCAGGAAACTGATGTGATTACATGATGATGCTGTGTATCGAAACAATTGTACCAGTGTTTATTCTACATTACAGATTAATTTCACAACTGTAATGTAGAATATAGAATAAATACTGCTATAATTATTTACAAAATATACTTCCCATGTGTTGGTATGGATATTATAAATTGAACATAAATAAAATTAAATCCTCGATTTGTATAATAATAATGTAATTTATTTATTTATTTATTTATTAATACACTCAATCAACTAATTAATTTATTTTTGTAAAAATAAAATACAAATTGAAAATACAATTATAAATGTAATGTAAACACCACTATCATGGAAATTCGTCAGAGAAATATATATATTATAATTATATATTTCAGACTGAAACCAAATATTCCAACCTCTATTTTTTATAGTTTATTCACGCCTATCTCCAATTCCAATTGTGATTACATCCGCTCATATTTTATTTTAATACATTCCTTTTATATTTTAACACTAATTTTATATTGTCATCAATCTTTAAATGGATTCGTCCGTTGATTGTTTAATAAATAAACAAATATTTCAAATATTCAACAAAAGAAAACAACATAATTTCATCAGCTATGCTTTCGCGAGCTATTGTGAAAGCGTCGCTGATGAAATTAAACAAAAAACGTAATAAATATATTTTAATAAGGACAATATACACAGCAAATTTAATTAAGTGCGTAACCAATAAACCTAGATTTAATTTAATAAGCACAACAATTTACACGGCAAATTTATTTATTATATTTCAGAAGCAAAAATGCAAATAACTTGTTTATTTTTACCATAATAGTCTATATAAAATCCGGGATGAATAAAACATTATTATTTAAACTAAGTTAATTATTTAATTACAATTCATCTAGCGTATGGATAACTAGTGATGGCCACTTCGGTGTTTCTAACCTCATCAGACTAATGTGTTCCATGTGCAATGCCTTGTTACCAAGTAACAGCCTCAATAGCCATATAATTTTTAAAGTAAAAACTGTTTTATTTACAAGTGTATTACCTGAACTATTTAAAAAGATGTTTAGAAGAGTTATTCAATTTCCAAGAATTTTAATTCATACTCATCAAATTTAACAAGACGAGACATGGACAGTTAGTAATCATGACGGTTTAATCAACGACAGGAACTAGACAAAGACAGTCCGAAAGACCTCCGGTCGATAGCCGTTTCTCTTAAGAATATATATTTGTTTTAAATTGTTTCATGTATTGTATATTGAATTAAATATGTATGTATTCTTTGGGAATAAAGATGTTTGTATATATATTAATTCACACATTTTAATTTTATTCAACACCTTCAACAACCAAAACCGGAAACAAACTAAACTAAACCGAACATTTCTGTATGTTTTGTGTAGTTTGTTTTATATTTTTAGAGGTAATTCATTGAGCAGTATTTATTGTTTGTAAACACGAAAGAATAACCGCAGAGTTCATTTTTTTGTGTGTTCAAGCACGGATTCCAAGTTTATTAATTCAGTCCTTTTAGCCCATTGAGCACAAAGCAAATATTTAACTTCTCGTCGCGGTTGTTTGAAATAAACGAACGGTTGTAACGTACATTTTGAAACTTCCGAATTCACGCAAATACAATAACAAGTTTTTGCATGCAATATGCTCATAGGATCACGCGGCGTGTTGTTTGTTAAATAACTGCGACCGCGTTATTGGATAAATAAATTGGAAATTAACGGATTATTAGATTATTTATAATAATGTTATAATTATTTATTTAATTATAATTGACTGTTTTGTAATAATAGAATGAGTTCATTCATTCGATTGCAGTTATTTACATAAATTAAATTCCTACTTAATTTAACAGTTGAATTTAATTTAATTTATCAATAGTTAATTATTGATAATGAACACTGTATTCGAAATAAACATTAAGTATTTAAATAAATCAGCGAAGAAAATAATATAATTGTCTTTTATTATTAATCATAAAAATCTTTTCTTAATAATAGATAAATTGCATTTTTTTTTCTTATTGTTCATGTTTTTTTTTAATCATTAACAAATTATGTAATTCTTGGCCATTATTAAGATAATATTTATACAATTTTTAATGATACAGCAAAAATAATTACTAAAAAATATTACCCATCCAAACAACACGGAATTTAATAAATACATTTGCACTAAAAAATCAATTAAATCAACTTTATTAAATTAGAAACTAATAATCATTTATAGGCAGAAAGACCGATGGTCGATAGCCGTTTTCTAAGGACAGCGTATAACATAGTGTAATAATTATATTGTTAATTAATTGTATATAAAATTGTCTGCAGATATAAAGATATTGTATAATAATAATCATTGAGCTATCCAAAGTGTGATCTATTCTATGGCGATCTATCAAGATTCATGCTTTTTGTGAAAGGAGTTGAGTCATGCCATTGTTGTAATCTAGTTGTTGGTGATTATTAAGTTTTTTTTTCTTTTTGCGTTTATATTTGCGTTCAAAGTGTTTATAATTGTATTTAAAATTAGTTAGTAATACATATAATTTTATTGCATTTTACATGTATGTCTTATATTTGTAAAAATGGTATATTCCGTTAAATAAATAAAATTTGTAATTTTAATTTAGTTCTTCTTGATCAATTTTCAAATTTTTGTGTGTGTTTTTTTCTTAGAATTAATTTATTCATAAGAACTAATAACGAATGCATATTTTTAATATTTCAATCTAGTAGGACTAAAAAAGAGAGAAATCTGCATATTTAAATGAAGTTCCTATTTCGGGAAGATTCGTTTTATCTTTACGTGACATTAATAAGGGAGAAGTCATATGCTGTGATAAATAAAAAAAAAAACTTAGATAATTGCGTTTCAGATTGTATAAGTTGATTATTAATAATAAAATAAAAAATTAACTTAATTTCATTCATCTCAATTTTAATGGTCTCTCGACTTTTCAAGCTATATTATTTAGTTGTATACTTTTTGTAGCGATCATTCGAGTTTATTTGTTATTTTCTATTATTGTGTGTATCATATTTATTTATAGTTTCTTTTTATATATTTTTTGTTATTATTATAAAATATATATTTTTAAATAGGCGATATCTGTAAATAAATAATGGTAATCTGATGCTTTCTTAATGGAAAATAAATAATTTATTTCTATGTGTCGGTATATAATTAAATTCAATTTAACGTATTTTCCATGCATATGTTAGAATCCATCAATAAAATATAAATTCTCAAAAGGAAATACTTTGCATAACACGCGTATGAATGTAATATACTCGAAATAAGCACGAACACAGTCTACCATATCCGAGAACGGTTAATATCCTGCCGTGAATGATCAGGATATGGCCCGGATTATTGGATTCTGAGGACTTGTACGTCGACGTCTTCATGTAAACACGATTCAATCAACTTTAGTTGAAGTTAGTCAAGTTCAAGTTCGCAGCGTCATAAACACTTCCAATTTCGTTCTCGGGTAAACGGAGGAGGGCAGTGCAGCAGAATCAATAAACAATATAGAGCCCATCAATATCATTCAAGACTGGATTCAGAGGGGAAGGTGTAATTAGGTTCTGCTTTGTGAATATGGAATGGTTTTAGTTTTCGAAGTCGCGTCCTGGGGGTAATTAATTTCCATCTAAAATGTATTCAATTAATAATATATTACATTATGCACTTAATAATTATGTATTTGTATCAATAATTATTATCAAATTAAGTATAATTATAATAAACATATTTATTTCCATGTAATGATTACAAAATATATCTTATAATTTATTCATTTACACCACTTAGATTGATTAATTGGAAAATACCTACCTACCTAGCTAACTAATTATTGTTTTATTAATTAAATAAAATAAATATATATGGACAGAAACGCTTCTAGTCGATAGACTAACATATTGTAAAAATATTTATATTATATTGTTTTGATAATGAAAACACTTCTAAGCAAATTTTGTATAACATTTATTCACTAATTTATTTACATACAGATACAGAACGAGTGTAAACACTCCTATAAAGTAAGTATAAATATTACAAAAATATATATATAATTTTATACTTTATATAAAACAACGTTTAGAAATGTTTTCATTATCATATTTAAACATGTATAACGAAGTAGAAGCCTTCGCAATAGAAAAAAATAGTGTTTTGTATTATTTCTATAGTTTGAATAAAGTATATAGTATGTTTACAATAAAAGAAACAAATTTCTGAGAAATTTTTGCACTAAACATTTCATATACTGAGTGTCCCATTAACAAATTTCGATACAGAGTTACCTGAGAATTAGATGAAAAATTAACAATTACCTTTACAACTGGAAATACCATATGATCGACAGAGCTCCAAAGCTAAGGCCAAAATACCTCGCAGAAGAAGAACAATTACCTTTGATTTATTCATGAATATTATAAAATAATTGAATAATAATACACTATAAAGCTCAAGAAAGATGTTTTTAATTAATTCTGTAATATTCGTGAATACATAAGTATAAAAGTTGTAAAAAATAGTAATGTATCTTTATTGAGACTATACAAATAATACAAAACTATATAACATAAATAATTATAACATATTTAGGGATATCGATCAGAGGTTTTTCTGACCTAAATTAAATATTCAACTAATGTTAGAACAATATACAGCAAACTTAAAACTATGGGAACTAATTAAATCTCTAAGAAATAATGCAACCCGAGATCCAGGAAAATATAATTGTTGAATCTTTAGAACGGTAATACAATTCTTGGAGTTTCGCTGAAGTTCAAATACTCGCCCCTGTTTACGCCGTGTATCCATCCATTCGAACAAATTTCGAAATGAATAGTTTACTTCTCTCGATCTTTGAACAAACCTCGATTTCCGAGATTCGCTCGAATCCAACGCCGCCGCCGCCGAAGCCAATTTAATTTGCAAATTCCCCTTGCATAAAATTCGCGTCGCCTAAGACTCAAAGCAAAGCCGGGTGATGTATATTTCAATTACGCAAACCAATTCAATACTCGTAGTGTGTACTATATTTTACGCCGCTTGTTGGAATAAAATGGAACGAAAAATCACCCTTTGAGAATACATGATATGGTAAGGAAAATTATTTTTTTATATAGGGGAATATTTAAAAAAAATCGATATAAAATTTGATAAAAGAATAAATAAATTTTATTCTTTTATTTTTATTTAAATTTTATTTTTTATTCTTTTATCAAATTATTCAAATCAAAGCATTGGGGAAGAATAGTTTGTCCAGCTTCAAATATATGACGAATATACACAATTTTTGATTAATTGATTAACAATTTTATTTTTTTTATTAATTTAATATTGAAATTTGTTGTAAATGAAAACACTTCGGTTTTGAATAATTAATTCCTATAGCATATAAATTAGTTCAACATAATTAAAATAATAACGAGTATGTGATTCCGAACGGAAGTGGCCTTTGATATCTAAATTAGCGGTGTTGGCGCACTTAACCGGCCATTTCCCACATGGGCGTTTCTACTTTGGAGTAAAATTTTGATGGGGAGCCGTTAAATAAACGTTTAACATTGATATAACATAATTTCCCGGGGCAAATTAAAGGCGAGCCGGCGAGGAAATCGGAAAATTACTTTCCCAGTCGAGCGAGGTCCGGAGGAGCGCCTTAATGAATAGCTTATGGCTTATCGGGAAAACGGGAAAACCTTCCGATCGGCGATTCGTGTTCTATATAGAATAGTTAGTTACTGGCTTTGGATTGATAGGAATTGGGCTCACCAATTGCGTCATTTGTGTTGTATTCAGCTTTATTGCGTCACGGCGATTTTCATCCGGTCCGCTCGTGTCCACTTCACTCCGTCGATGGCGTTCATTTTTATGTCTCACATAAAGGTATAATAGTTAATTTACTAATGGACTGGAAAAATGTAATTGATAACCTACCCTTGAAAAAAAAAATCCACCGATTACTTGAATGGGCCTACATTGCGCTGATAAGGATTTTATTAAATTTAACATACATTTAACAACATACGCCAGAAAAAAAAAAACAATAGGCTTTGTTATTATATAAATAGAAAACAGTATTTTCAAATCATTTTTATTTAATATATTATTATATGAAATAAATATGAATAAAGTATTAAAAATCAACCAATAAAACACAGATTAGATTGAATAACTTTAAATTCTCAACTAGTTTCGGGTTATCAGCCCATTTTCAAGATAACCCGAAACTAGTTGAGAATTTAAAGTTATTCAATCTAATCTGTGTTTTATTGGTTGATTTTTAATACTTTATTCATATTTATTTCATACAATATGAACTACCAATGTCTAAATATTAAAACCATTAATATTATTACATATATTACAAAGGAACACGCTGGTCTGACGAAGTGTTACAGACCGAAATGCCCATCAGCAGTTATCCATACTCTAAGATGCTGGGGCCGTATTTATTTGATCAACGGAGGCCATTACATACAGTAACATACATACATGACAAAATAAGAATAGTTACAATTAACAAATCACATTTTAAAACAAACTATTTTGCACTAGGTGTACGGCGCAAAGAACTTACAAACACTATAAACATATCAAAGCCTGATATTTTTATAAATTCATTTATGAAAAGTATCGTACGATTCCGTCATACGAAATCTGTTATTTAAGTAGGAATTTACATGTGAATTTGACAGTCCCGTGCGACTGAAACGTGCAACAAATTTCAGGAATTGGGGCACTAATTGAACATTTTAATAACCTGACAGTCGATGCTGGTAAAACCCTCTTATTTTAGCTGGTAGTCTCTCGGTCTTAGAGCGAGAGGAATATAAAGCCAGTAACTAACTATTCTATATAGAACACGAATCGCCGATCGGAAGGTTTTCCCGATAAGCTACTCATTAAAGCGCTCTTCCAGACACTTAGTGCAGAAATGGATTTTCCCAACCAGACCCCTCTGAAAAATAAGAGGAAGCATGTAAAGAATCATAAAAATGAATTAAATAAAAATGATTTGAAAATAATTAATAAAGACCTCTGGTCGATAGCCATTTAACAATTAATTAATTTTTGTGTGATATACATAATCAATGTTTGTTACCTTATTGTAAACTTAATTGTTAATAAAGATTGTTATATATATATATAATTAATAAATTATTTCCATTTTCCATTATTTAACTGTGACCAAGTGAATAAATTCTCTTTTTTTATTATAAAAATGATTAAAAAAATGTTAGTATATTTATTATTTATATTATAAAAAATCAAACAATTAGGAAAATATAATAGTTTTGAAAAACATAAAAAAACACAAAGAACAAAAAAAACTCCCATTCATTTCAATTCTATTATTATCAGTTTTATTGTATGAATGGAATCAAGGGGATGATTCCATTGAAAGTTTCAGTTCGGGAAATTTTATGCAACCACCAAAAAACCACATATGTACCAACAAATAAAGAGCCTCACCGAAATAAATTGGTTATTTAATATCATCCCTACATCCTGTGTGTTTTTATTCATTTAGCCACGATCGAAAGTAATAATGCGAAATTTCGATATACCCACACATCACACACGCAATGGTGTTATGGAATACGCCGCGGGGTATACGTTTTTGATCCAATATTTGCGAAACTCATTTATTCCAGTTGTTGCCGAAAAAATCGTAAATCAACGAATTATACCACCATTTATTAATGGAAGTATTGATTTGTGTGATTAAAAAGGTTTTTAATATGCCACTTATATTTGCTTGACAATAAGATATTAAAGCATGCAGTTGGGTTATTAATACGATTGGCACTATTTAAAAAAAAAATAACCCTTGTTTTGAACTGGTTACTTTGATAAAGGGTCTAAGAAAATGGAACTAGTTACTATTATATGTAGAGAGCTTTTTTATCAGGAAACATTTTCCTGTGGAAAATTGACTTTTTTTTTTCATTTGTATACATTTTCTAACATATCGCTTGGCAATAAATAGATCAATAGCCAATTACTAAATATAAATATGTAATATATGTCAAAGTATAGGTGTATTTATTGTTAAATAAATATTGTAAAGATGTTTGGTAATAAATATGTTAATATATACATAATTATTAATAGATAATTACCACCTAATAAAACGTTATCTGACTGCTCGTAGAAACTAGTCAGAATACATAAAAAAATATTAGTGAAACAAAACTATGTCCTTTAATAACCAGTGACTAATTAGTGTCGCAGTTCCACTCATTAAATGTTCAGAAACTGTTTGCTTGCATAAGCGCTTCACAGCTTGAATTCTCATAAGTTTCCAAACATATAGGGCAAAGTCAAGTATCAAATTTTGGAGTTAGTATTTTACTTCTTCAACATACGAGCGAAATTAATACGGCTCTGATAAATTGGTTTCAATGCATAGATTCACTATGCATTCAAAGGAATATTCACAAAACTGTATTAATAGTTATATCAATTTGTAAATATGTTTTATTTTTAAATTAATAGATTATACAGTGAGGATTCTATATCATTAAACATTGTGCAATATTTTTTTACGTATATGCGCACATTCAGAAATAAATTAGAATTAAATTAAATCAGAAGTAATTACTTCATTACTTGTTATTTATTTCTTAAATAACAAGGATTAAGGATTTCAAAGAGCTAAATGTGGAAATTATTTATTAATTATTTTCAAATCGTTTTTATTTAATTCATATAACTATTATATAATAAAGTATCCAATATAAATTAATTAGGACATTTCGTTTAGAGTTACGTGAAGATAAATTTAATTAAATTTAAAATAATAATTACTACGTGTTTCATTTAATTAATAAAATAATTAATTACGAAAACGCTTACACAAAAATTTGCAATTAATGCTACCAAACATTCCTTGCAAAATTCTATATCCCTAAATATCCTAATATTCCTCCAAATTGTCCACATTCACACATTCACATTATTACGCTTTCTAGACGGTTTTAGCACAGATTTTTTAATACATTACCATAAATTAAGACAGGGCAGAAAGACCTCCGGTCGATAGCCCATAAGACTAACACACAATTGTAAATTGTAACAATATATATTATTGTATGAAAAATTAATTTATGTAAAATTATTGTCTGTTAATAAAAAATCTGTACGTATAGGAAAACACTGTTGTCTGTGTGGATATTTTTTTTTTCTATTATTATTTAAATTGTCACTTTATTATTAATAATCAGGCGAAAAAAACACTGATCGATAACAGTTATAAATTAAATATTTGTTTCTGTAATTTTCAGTATTTATTTTGTATATGTTTGTATACATCTGTTAAAGATTGTAAATATATATTAATAATCTATAAATTACTATCTGATATCATGTTATTTGTTACAGAGATTGTGGAGGCGGTGAAAAAGCCGGAATCTGGCAACTCGCAGCCCCTGAGGCCACTGATCGATGACAAGGGGGACAAAAGCATGATAGACATGATGCAGAAATGCTGGGCGGAGGAAGCGACTGACAGGCCTGACTTTAATGCTCTCAAAAAAATCATCCGCAACATTAATAGGTAACCCAAAACCCCGAGGGTTTATTTTCTTTTTATGATACAGAAAAAAATATAATCACGCATATAAGTCCTGAAACCTAACCTTAAGAGCTGGCGGTACGCAAACAAAACAGAACGCGTTAGCCTCTGTATCGATTTAGTAATTAGAAAAAAATGAATTAGGTTTACATAAAGTGGGAAGGAATTTAATTTTTAAGCAAATTTTTCCGTCAAGGATATGTTGACATAAACTATGTTAAATACGTGTTTTTTTTTTGCTACATGCGTGCTTTATTCTACTCATGTTAATTGAATTAATCGCCATGAGAATTTAACTGAAGTACATTGTATATAATTATTAACTACAATTTATCACCTAAATTTTAATATACCAGTCGTGTCCATTATTTATAGGCCCATAAAATATTAATCAATTAAAAAAAGGATTATTTAATTAATAAAATTAATTTTCCTTTACACATGAATTATATTACATAAAAACGTAAACAAATATTCCCTGTAACAACTACTTCCCGGATAAATAACCCACCGAACATTCATAAAAAATAATAATAAATTATTTATTTACAGATTTCACCTTTTTATACAGTATAATGGAAAAAATATAACAAATTATAATATATTAATGAATAAATCTATCATTATAATTATATATAATTATATCGATGCAAATATAATTTCAGTTTAGAAAAATAATTTTTCCCACAAGTTTTCACTTGATCAATTAAAAAAATAGTGAAAGTATTTTGAAAATCTATAACAACAAAACTTACACTGCATCCTATTTTTATACATTGATGTGTGATAACTAACTAACTAAATCTTTATTCATGTAATATTTCTACACAGTTTGGATAATTATTTACAATGTATTTATAGAGTTATATTCACATATAATACATGAAATGGCTAACGAACGAAGGTCTTTCCGTATTGATCTGTGATTTTTGTAAGTTCGGTTAAAGGTGTTTGTTTTAAATATTTTTATCTTTAATGTAATTAATTAATTTCGTAAATATTTAATTGCGGAGCAACTAGAAAAAAAAATTAATTATTTATTTTATTATTATTTTCTTTTAATTAATAAACTCGTATGAAAGACAATATCAATACTGATGAGTTCGCCGTGGCAACTTCCACGATTAAATAAGGATATCCGCATCGCTGCATTGCATAAAAGCTCCGCCTGCAGTGCCGACTGAAACGACGGTTGCGTTTAATACATGTGCCTAATTCAACAGAACTGCCTGGGAAATTAAAAGGATCACCAGGAATAATTCTATTCCAAGGCAGTCGTGTCTTCGAGACAAGACGAGACACTGAAATGCTCCATTGCAGTCCCTGCTCAGCCGACCGTTGATAACAAGATGCGGATAAGCTTCGACCCGCTCCGCGAAAGCTCTCCAGATTCCGGAATGTCTAAATCCGAATTCCTTTGAACCTTTTGTGCAAAATCGATACTTTCAAATTGTGTCATTATTATATGAAATGACGTATGGTTGAAGCAGGAAGAGACATTGATTTTTTTTTCATTATTGATAAAAGAATAACGACTGTAGTTCCAATATATTAAAAAAATAACGAAAAGCAGTAAGGTAATTTTTAATGAGTTTCCATTTAATTTGAAATATGAACAAATTAATTATTAATATAACACTTACACAATTAATGGTGTCCTTTGCGTGGAACTAATGAAGAGCACGTTGGAAATTACAAAACATTTTCTCTTTCTATTCAAATACTAACACGCGGTTATTTACAATCACTGATCGTAATTCGTACGAATATTTTCTTTCGCCTGTTTTGTTGATCTGGTAAATTGATAAATAACCGGTTCACATGAGTAATCTGATTGGTCCGGGCGATTTTATCTCGCCGGTGTTTGGCACCGCCATCCTTTAATAGGATTATTAAAGGTGATGGACAATATAATCATCTTTTTCGTACTTATTTTTCCCATTTATTTTATTATAAAAAATTGTGATGTGTCCATTATGGTACTTTCCCGGGTGAATTCGGTCAAATACGTTTTTGAATGAACATTTTAAAAGTTAAAATTTGGAAAGTTATGAAATGAAAATATGAATTGTTGTCTTTTAAAATTAAAGCCAAATATTTAAACGAATGTTACAAATTATTTTGTTATTTTTTACCTTACAATGATTTTGCAAAATTTTCCACACCATATATTTTTTTTGCAATTTTTTTAATCCTTCACTTACTGAAATATTGACTTTTTAGTTGACATACAAATAATTATTTAAATAATTAAAGTCTCCACAGCCAATATAAAGAAAATGATAAAAATAATTGTTTATTTAATAATAATATAATAATATTTTTTTATTTTTCCATAACAGAACAAAAATACAGAAACGAAAATATTTATGACAATTATAAGCGATTCCTAAAAATAATAGTTCTGATACTGAAAAAAAAAATGCAATTCAGATGCGTACCGAGGTACACTCTGATCTTCCATTACACCTTATTATGATAAATTTTGTAAAATAATAATGTAGATTGCACATAAATAAACAAATATAAATCAGTATAAAAATTAAGAAAAAAGATAAGAAGGAGAAGAATAAAAAAAAAATCTAAGGAAATTTATCAGATGGACGAAATTCTTCCGCTCATAAAATGAAAACTAAAGGTCTTAGGATAAAAAGTTATATAAAAAAATATGTAATTGTTTAAAATCTACAATTGTTTGAAATATTTTTCTATCCGAATAAAAAAATAATAATCGCTAAGAGTAAAGTTGCACTTAATGAAAAAAGCTATTCAGATCATTCCACTGTTACAAAATGCTTGGATATAACGTTTAGCTGTTTATGTGCTATCGCCAAAACGCACAGATACACACACAGACATATTTCAAAAGTCGATGGAATGGACCTCAAAACGTGCATATTCGTTGAAATTAGCGATTCGAAATTGTTTATGATCACAATACTTTCTCTAGGACAGGGGTCTGGGAAAAATAAAAATTGCAATGAATTCAAGTATCTTAATCAATTAATTACAATTTGTATTACGGGAATTTTTTGACATTGAAATTTAATTGTAAAAAAAACTAAAGTAAAAATAAAGCGGTTTTGAATTTTTACATACTTTATCCTTGTAAATTCAATAAAAAAATTTGCGTAAAAAATGAACAACACGGCGGTTAGGGCGACTACATTGAACTGTATATTCAAATTTGAAGATCTCCAAAAGATATCCTTTTAATAGTATAGGTGAAAAAATTTTACCATTGATAATGAGTACTTAGTACTTGAAATGTATATCTGCACATTGGGTGTATTAATAAAATTTAAAGTTGAGTAAGGAATTTTTATTTTTCATCTATATTATTATACAACACTTCATATTACTCAACCTAAGTTATTAAGAGATATCCTTTTAGTTTAAAAAAATATATTTGTTTGATCCTAAAGGCACTTCATAACACATTTTTGTGATGATGGTTGCTTAATTCTGAAAATTAATTAATTATTATCAATTTAAAAAAATATATTAAAACAATGTTGTTAGAATCAATCTTAAAATTCAGTAATGTAAAAATATGTGGGGTGTTTCATTAAATAAAATCAAGTTTACCCAATTATCTCAATAAATTGAAAATCCTGTAAATTTAAAATATATTTAAATGGCAGTTTATTTATATATATAAAAAAACTTATTAAAATAAATATTTTTTAAAATTTCGTACTGTTTGAGAATTAATTATTAGATCTTGGAGGCGTTCTCTTCGTGGTATATTTTATGTAAAAAATTGAATGACATAATTAGCAGTAAAAAAGGACATAGACTGGAAGGACATTAAACAATTAACCAAGGACAGAAAGACATGGAGAGAAAAATATAGAAACAGACACTAAACAAAAACTCCTTACATTTTTTTTAATCTTTTTTCCTTTCTACCGTTAGGTGAAAGGAAAAAGGATTAAAAAAATGTAAAAAACACTTAACTTTTTTATACCACTTTTATTAAATAAATAAATAAAAGTTGTATAAAAAATTAAATGTTTGAGAATTATTTTGGTGTTACCAAAGACATATTATTTTTAGGTTAAGTTTCTTTATCTTTCCCTTCTTCTGTGCGTAAAAGAAGGCAATAATAATAAATAATAAGAGAATATAATCATTACAATTTTAATAAATATATTTTTATACGTATTTATTGTAGCTTTACATAAAGAATAAGTATGTATTCCAGGAACGAAAATCAATGTTAAAGATGTTTGACATGAATATTAATATAAGGATAATAATAAACGTCGTATAAATTTAGTACACAAATCGGATGAAATATATACAACTGTTCAATTTAAAATCGGAACAGACAAGGTATTTGCCATATTTATTTGGAACGTATTTAACTTTCATATTCCATGTTGTGTTGTCCCCGGGGCACTCATTATTTTCGGATTATTCAAATAAAAGATATCGGAGTGGAGTTGTAAAGTATTAAGCATTACAAAGTGGGTATTATCATTAATGACAATAACGCGAAATAAAGGTTAAATATTGGATTTATGTAACAATAAAAAATTACATTGAACGTCTGCTGGGGCTTAATTCTTTCTACAACCAATCTTGTTATAAAATTCTAAACCACCACAATTGCTCATTAAAAGCAGACTACCATCTAAAGTCTGTGACTGAATTAGCTAATAAATAACAGAACTATTCAAGTAGATGCAGGTAACCAACTAATTACCTGTGTGATTGATATAAGCTTTCCACAGGATAGAGCTGTACTAATGAGGATAAAATCCCGAAACATGTGTCTGCAGATAGTCCTTTTTTCGATTCAAAAATTGTTGCATTATAAAATATGTTATTGTTATGCAACAGCAAATGTCCATTGCTGAACATTTTTTTTAAAGTACTTATGTAATATAAGTCAAAATGTCACAGTAGCTGAAGGGGATATAATTTATTAATTATTTTCTAGTTCTTTTTATTTAATTTATGTATACGTAAATAAGTTTATACTTAAATTAAGGTAATTCAAAAAACATCCTAAATTAGAAAAAAAATGTAATTAAAAAAAGACGTTAAAGTTACATCAGAAAACAGTAAAGTGCACCTAAATGGAAACCGTCTGTTTGGGACTCCGGAAGAACTTCAGGAAAACCGTTTATTTCAGCGAAACAAATTGTGCGGTAAACTTTTATTCGCCCTTATCAACATATCGCTGAAAATGACCACGGCGAATTTCCAGCCGCCATCTGATAAACCACCCATTTTTCAAACAAAACGGCAACAAACAGGCACGTGTACATTTTCTCCACAATAATTTCACGCCGCGATATTTATGCAAATAACGTTACTCCCTACATCTAACTATTTCAGAACACAACTCCCCGCAAACTAGATAACAAAACTGAGACTTGAAGTGTAACTGAATGTGATAGCAACAACAAACTTGAGGATGTATTCTTGAATGTAGGTCCCCTACATTCACTTTTGATAAATTTCATATATTGCGATAAACAGATATTTTTTAAATTAAAAGAAATAAAAAAACATAATGTACTCAATAAAATAATTAATTATTGGATCTTAAAAGCATGAATGCCTATTAATTTAATTAATTATTTTAAAATATTTAATTTAAAAAATATGTTTATCGCAATATATATACAGGAATAGTATATTTCTATTAGTGTTGGGCAAAATCGAGTCAATTTAGTAGTCGAGTATTTCTGAATAACAAATTAATTTCGGTGTTTTCGTCCTTTTCGGCAAATTCGGATAGGTGTAATATCGCCCATGTGATGTCCCGTGCTAATGCAATGTTCCGCTAATCCAGTTGTTGTTTTTCCGACGTTAATTGATTTTTTATGTTCTTTGTATCTTGTCTGAAAATGTCTACCTATTTGGCCTATAATATTCCAAATATGCCGAAAAGGACGAAAGTTAAGATCTCCGGTGGAAATGATTGAAAAGGAAGTTAACGGACGGTACAATTGCGCAATTAATTGTTTTCGGCAAAAAATATTTTTCAACTAGGATTTCATTTATTTTCGAGTTCTTTTTATTTAATTTATTTAAATAACTGTGACCTAATGAATAAATTCTTTTTTCTATTATTAAAGGGAAATAATATTATTTCATAGGAAGAAATACTTAAGCCCTAGAAAATGACTATTGATTGTCGGTACAGTAACCATTTTTTAGGGCTTAAGTATTTGTAAATGAAAGCAAATATTGTGATGTAATTTAGTTCTCAAAAATATAAATTTTCTGTACATATTATTTCGGGCGAAACACATAAATATTCCTCTTGATGTTTAAACGTGTGTCCAATTTAGACAATATGTATGACATTCGCTACACTGTTGAAACTACACAATTGTATGTTGCAAAGAGCTTAGTCGAGCATTAAAACTTTCCTCCGGAGTGTGATAATAAAGTAAATAAAGCTTTAGTGCTTGCATTTGGAATAAAATTCTGGACCCCCTCCACATAAAAACTTTGTAGGAAAGGGGTTTTTATATCTGGATTTTAATAATTGCAAACTTCATGTAATTTTATGGATGCACGAATTTGTGATGAATATTTTTACATTTGAATTGCCTTACTGTGATATGAAAACTAAATTAGGCGCATAATCTCTTATGTTAATATTTTTAGGGGCGTTTTTATTCAGGCATGGTAATTGCTTTCGACCAAATATGGAATGAAATTATTCCCAAGAATAAAAAAATGTTAGAATACAATTTTTAACAGTTAATATAAGCTAACTATGAAAACAATTTCTAACTCAAATCTATTTTATTCTAAATTAAATAAAAATAATTCGAAAATAATTAATAAATTATTCCCTTTTTTACCTACATTTTGACGTATGTTGCAGTAGTTAAAAGAGGGAGTAATTTATTAATTATTTTCGAATTATTTTTATTTAATTTATTTAAATAATTGTGAGCAAGTGAATAAATACTTTTTTTATTACTATTTAATTCTATTTATAGTAATAATAATCTTTATAGGATAAATTAAAACACTTGGTTTGTTTCACTATTAAATATTTTTTATTTATACTTGACTAGAATCGAATTGTATTCAACGCAAATAGAATTACATATAATCACAATTTTTTTAAATCACATTTTTTGTTTTAGCTTCTTATTTGCTAAATTGTTGCGTCCAATGTTCAGCATATTAAATACAAGTACTTGTTTCATGCTTTCCATTTCGTTTTTTAATCTACTAGAATTTAATAAATCATTATCATTACGTCAGGATTGAATCATTACATCAACTGCCTGATGTATCGCAACAATTATAGCAGTGTTTTCTACAATAAACCTGTGAAACTTAAAAAAATCCAGTATTTTGTTTGTAAAATTAGTTATAATGGAGTTTCATTAAGTAACAGCCTCAATCACAGAATATTTAATAAAAGTGTTAATAACTGCGGATTCAATTTTGTTATACAAATAATGTATATGTATCAATTGAAAGAAATCTTTAAACTAAAAGTCTTAGTTATACAGACTTTTAGTTTTATAATGATAAGAGTAAATTGTTGAAACTATAGCCACAATAAATAATAATAATAATAATAAATAATAGAAAAAAGGATTTATTCACTTCGTCACAGTTATTTAAATAAATAAAATAAAAATAATTTGAAAATAATTAATTAATTAATAAATTATTTTCCCTTTTATTTAACAATAATAATAATATTTATTCAATATTTAATATTGCACATACGAAATAGCCTCGATTATACTTAATTAATTAGCTGAGTAGTTGAAATAGCTAATATTTTGGAATAATTTCCTGTTTAATTTAAGAAAATTATGGATAGTAATGCAGTCGAAGTTAGTCGCAACAAAAATAAATTTAAGTTGAATAAAAATATATTTGATCCATTATGTATTATAATGTTATTTATAAAGGATTTTTTTGTTCGAGGTAATAAAGTATAATGTTATTCTTTTAAGAATGAAAGCTTTTTATAACGCTACTTACGGGAAACACATTTACGTGAAATAAAGTAACTATTTATACTTGATATTTGATACAAAAACCCACAGATACAATAAACCTCGTCGGATTTCACTTCCGCCGCTCAAAATCAATAAATCTTGCAACCTACCCTTCTCACCTTATCCAAACAAAAGCTTCTACATTTGACCTTTTCTTTCATTCCTTGCAGGGATAATGGTAATGAAGGCAACTTGCTGGATGATCTACTCACACGCATGGAGCAATACGCGAACACTCTCGAGACTCTGGTTGATGAAAGGACCCAGGATTATTTGGAGGAGAAAAGGAGGTGCGAGGAGCTTTTGTACCAGTTGCTCCCGAAGTACGTGGCCCAGCAACTGATCGTCGGTCGTTCTGTCATTGCTGAGACTTTCGACCAGGTCACTATTTACTTCAGTGATATCGTCGGCTTCACAAATTTATCAGCGCAGAGTACACCGCTTGAAGTCGTCGATTTGCTCAATGATTTGTATACTTGCTTCGATAGGATCATCGAAGGATTTGATGTTTATAAGGTGAGCTTTCATATTTAATTATTTTAAAACTATTATTAAATTTTTATAATCTGAAAAACATAATACACTGTATATATCTATAGAATTTTGAATTAATTTCTCACTTAACCCGTGGTGAAACATATTTAATTAATAGACTGATTAAAAAATCAAAAAAATCACAACTCATGAATTGTGGATGTTTGATTTCACGCATACGAGACAAAGGATAAGAATTGCCAGCTGAAAGACCAATGGTCGATAGCTATCTTGTAAATAATTAAGTAATGTTTTGTAACTATAAATATCTCAATTAAGATGATTAATGTATTAAACAAAATTAATTAGACGGTAAAGAAATTAATGCGTCGACAGAATATAATAACTTTCTCTTAAAGAAAGGTTTCCTTTTATACCAAGAGATGCTATATAAATCGTATTGTTTCAACGAAAAGACTATATCCTTAATACGATCTAATTAAATATTATTACAGGAAAAGAATCAGAGAATTCATTTAAATCCCTCAAAAGTATTTCAGCACTTTAATTATCACCACTTTACGTATTCCACTCTTAAATTAATGCAATTGTTATTATAAAAAAAAACAGGACACACAAAGACCTCTAGTCGTTAGCCCAAGATAGACAAATATATTTATTATATTTAGTAAAGATATTGTCTATATATAATACAAAACTATTACACAAAAAGTTATACAGGAAATTATTTTAATAATATAAAAGAGTTTTATTAATTTGTTCATAGATATTTAAAATAAATTAAATAAAAATAAATTTGAAAATAAATTATTATTTTCCCTTTAGGTACTGCTACTTTTGACTTACATAAATAAGTACTTAAATAAAAATAAAAATCCATTGAACCATTTCCCGCAAAAAATTTTAATTAATGTACTTATATATTATTTTAAAGGGTGATTTTCAGCAAAAAATAAGGTCTTTCATTTATTTTTTTTTTTCTTAAAAACCGCTTATAACCCTCTAAATTTTATTTTTAATTTCTGTGGAATAATTTAGTAGAATGAAATTTAGCATAAAACTGTTCCTTATAAAATGGTACTTTTTGACAGAAAGGCTGCAGATTGAATGCCTCATTTTAAATCAATTTTTGAAATAGAAAAATGTAGACGCATTAAAAAGTTCTGATACAAACAATATAATTTTATAGTTACAAAAATCAATAACAGTTTACATCAGAACTTTTTAATGCGTCTACATTTTTCTATTTCAAAAATTGATTTAAATGGAGGGATTCAATCTGCATTTTTTCTGTCAAACAGTGCCATTTCATGAGGAACAGTTTTATGCTAAATTTCATCCTTCTAAATAATTTAAATGGAGGGAATCAATTTGCAACTTTTGTGTCTCTTAATATTTTCTCCTAAAATTGTTAGTTTGATCGCAAAAAAATAAAATAAGAATAGGTTACGACCTAAGATCTTTTCGGCTAATATATTTTTTAATAACCTTGGATTTGATAATATGGAATATAATTTTCTAATACTCTTTAACTTAGAGTATTTATTATATAACAAAAAAAAAACATGAATAATTATTTTCCACAAAATTAATTAATTTTCCCTGCGAATGACGGAGAAATCCACAAAACGTGTTTTTTTTTTCTCTTAAAAATTAATAATTTATAAACATCTAGTTATTAAATTGTCTCTTCCATTTTCATTTACGACCAGTATACTTATCAATTATTAAAAAACAAAATAGCCCGCAGGGAAATCAGCTCGGCAGTCAATGTGCTAAATATCAGGAGTGGAATCGCGCGATTAAAGCCAAGAGAGACAACATGCACGTGCTTGAAAATGTATCAGGATAAAATCAATACTTATCGCACGAAATAGAATAACAAATTGTGTTCTTGAGCTGATAGAGATTGCACAAAACAAACAAGCGAGGTTTTACAAAAACCCATCACTTTTCGCATAACGAAATCGTGAACTGAATCCGTATATATTAATGTCATCTTTGTGATGTATCTGTTAAACATCTGCTGTATCAATGCATCGGATGCCCGAGAATTATCTATAACTCAAGTCAGATAACTAATTGATATCTCTAATCCTTTCCATTAGAAACGTTGACTGATGAGAGGAACTAATACGTCGCCATTAATTCGCTATTGACACATGCGATGTTCTAACTAATGCAATCCTGTAAATGTTTGCTATCTGCGGAGGGCGACGTTTTCATAAACAATCGATCAAAATTAAAATCAATAACATATGGTGATGAATGAAAAGCTTTAAGGTTGCTGTTTAGCGGAAATCATTCAGAAAGGAAAAATAATTTATTATTTTTTAAAATTTTAAAATAATAAAAAAAATGAAGATATAATGAAATTAATATGTAATGAGTGTAAAGCTATATTAGTAAAGAAATCGTTAAAATTTTCATTAAGCACGTTTTTGTTGTTAAAACTATACATTAAAAATTGACATATAACTAACAGATTTTCAATATTTCTCTCATAATTATTTTCTATAAAATCTAATTATAACAATGCATTTTAATTTATCCGGTGAAAATCCTGCATGCTTTAAGATTACTTTAATGTATAATACAATATTTTTCATTGATCACAACAGCAATGTAATCCGAATTGACATTTGCAGAAATTTATCAAAAAATAGGTTCCCTTTTAAACTTTTTCTTGATCTTGATATTATTGGTAAAAATCTGAATTTTTGAATAATAATAAACAACATACTAGGGAATCCATAGTATTCATACTATACAGTATACTTAAGAATTATTAAAAAAACTAAATTTTTGTGAATTATAAATATATTTTTACAATAAAATACGTTTTATAAGTAATAAGTAGGATATATTTTATAAGGCTGAAAAACCTCTAGTCTGTAGCCCAGACAGATCAACATCTAAATGTATTGGATATATGTGTTGTAAACGTACCATTTATTTGTCTGAACCAGGGATGAATCTAGTTAAAAAATCACTTATGTATGTTTTTTTGGGGAGGAGGAGGGGCGGTCGATCACCCCCTTTCTGTGAATCCATCCTTAGTTTGTATAAAAGAATATATATACTGCATTATAGGAATAAAGAATACAAATATATTTTTACTAGGATTATCTGAGTAACGCAATCAAAAGTTCATTATAAACTTTCTATCGAGGTGCAGTCAACAGTTTTAAAACAAGGAAGTTTAATTGCTTGTTTGAACTCTGATGATCTATATGAAACTTTATTATACCTGAGATAACACAGTTTATTATTTAATACGAACTACAAAAGCAAATAATTCGTAAAATAAATCGCAAAGTGAATTCATTGTTTTATTTATAGTTAATTTCAAAGAATTTCAACATAAAATTAAACAAAAATAATTTATTATATATAATCATATTTTTTCTATAATTCATTGTAAAAATTTAGGATAGAATACATATATATAATCTTTTAATCGTTATTTAGGATGCAATTATTTTATTTCCCCAATAATTATATTCAATTTTGTGTTAAATTGTAATTTCATGTGTAAATTAGCCCCTTGAATCAGTCATATAGGTTAATCATAGTATGGGGGTGTAAATAATTGCACAATGGGCAATTGCGTAGCGAAATTCAACACACATCGGAATATTAACATTCAATCTGCAGTACGAAAATAGAAACGTGTATAAAGCTCAAATGCAGGCGCACAACACATAATACTGTCATCAGATTTCGCGTTTGCAACTGGACTAACTAGGGCTAGTTAATTGGTCGAATTCACTTGTTGGGTGTGATCTGTAATTTTCACATTAAAGGTTAGCACCGGATCAGCACCAACTGCAGCTGCATAGTAATTATTTATAAATTAATTAATATTTTGGATAATTAAATATTGAAATCTATGAGTAATCGAAAACAATAAACGATTTAATAGTTATTTTTGTTTATACAAACATATTGACAAGCAGTCTTTCAATATCTCTTCATATCTGTAACTACTGATAGTGAATATCCTGTATCCACACAACCCCAGGAAAATGTTATATCGATTATAAAAGTAAATTCGTTTTATAATAGGCTAGATATTTTTATAATAAGCCTTTATCTAGCCTTATAATATGTTAGATATAGGCTTTTCACTGATATATTAGATTTTTTTTGTATTCACTATCACTCACAAATGGAACTGACAAGTTGACAATTGTCAATTATCAGTTGTCAGCCCTTCAGTTTTTTTTTGTATAATGCCTTAAAAAGCGAAACAAGTCGAGTAAATAAACAAAATTTGTGAAACAAGCCAAGTGTAATTTAAATAAAAATTATTTGAAAATAATTAATAAATTATTCTCACATTTACTTCTGTGACTTTTCACTTACGTTGCGTAAGTACGTTAAACAAATGCACATTAAAAGAACTACTTCCCGGGCAAATACCCACGCTGGAATTACATAATGTACACATGCTGTTGCATATCAATAAAATATTGCATCATGCAACAAATTTTGATCCGAGAAAATTTTAATGCAAAAACAACAAAAAGAACGGTACTTAATATAAGGTCATGCGCAGACACGTGTTTCGGGATCTATCCCTCGTCAGTACAGCTCTGCCTTACATTACTTAAAGATGTTAAAATAAATCAATCAAATTAATTCAACTATACTCAGTCAAATTTAATTTATTTAAGTAACTGTGATCAAGTGTAATTTAATTTTGTTAAAGCCCACGCCCTCATCCGGGTTCTTAGATTAAGGGTAGGTTAGGTAGTAAGTAAGAAATTAGTTTTGTAACAGAGTCGACAGTCGTCAGTAGAATAAACTACAAGTGTGCACTTGTTCTTTTATTAATATCCCACGAATACATACAAATTTAAACCTTCAACAGTAATAGTTAAAAATGTTTCATCAAGTGATAAGTGAGAAAACCATTAAAAAAAAAACTGTGTATATATTATTCAAATAAAACACTTTGTTAAAGAGCATGATTCACCCCTGACGCCAATTCTTTGTGTAGTGTGTATGAGGGGGTATACCGCGAGCATCGGCACTGGCTCCTCGACTACCATATCGAAACATTGTACATAAGTTTGTAAATAAACGTGTTATTGTTACTCTTCTGAATTTCTTGAGAACCACCCCCGTAAGCTCGCCACCATCAGTGTTCACACACTTGGTTTGTTTCACTTTTATATTTATCTCTCCGACTGGTTTCGACCATTTTCAGGGAGGAATTTACAGAAATTCTTAAAGCTGTGAGTTTTATAAAAGACAATATTTAGTTTGTTTTGTATCGATAAATATATTCTAAATAAAAACAAGGGAAAATAATTCAAATAATCATAAACAATCTTAAAATGGCAATTAGCAAGGCCTCCAAAATATTTAATTCTAAACCCCCGAATCGACTTCCTGAAGGATTTCTCAGAATTGAGTAAGACTATCAATATGCAGACTGAATATTCATCAGTTTAGGGACGCAGGCAGGGGATGGCAGTTAGGGAGAGTAAGGCAACGTCAACAACAAACATACTTTAATTCGAAATAGTGAAATAATTGGATTTACTCGTAGTAAATCCGCACACCTGGAATTGAAATAAGGATCACGCATATTAACACATCTATGCTCTGCATATTTATCGAACTCATCTGGGGATAATGTATTTTTGCTTATTGTTATTCAGCGACTGTCGTGTGCTGATAGCTGATAGTAAGTAAGCCTGTCGTAGGTGTTCGTTCGCGGGGCTTTTGTACTTTTCATCCACTTTACGATTCGCTGGAGTGGGAATAATGAATATCCATCACGGTTTAGACATTCAATACAGAAATTCTTTATCTTCCTGTCGGGATTATTGAAATTGATTTTATTATGTATGGTGTGAAATGGTAATTTGATTTCCGTTTTTTCATTTATTTGAGAATGATTGCTTAAAATAAATCAACAAAAAATCCCATTCATTTTCAAAATAGTAAATAGAGATATACATAAAAACAAGTTACAGACAAAATATATGAAATCCTGAAGTATTTAAGTTGTTTAAAGTTAAATGAAAAAAAAAAATAATTTCATTTAATATATTTTCAATATTCACTGAATGAAAAACTATTTTTTTAAAAACAATTTTGCCTAACAATAAACAATAGAATCTTGAGGCCTACGGAAAATAAATAGTAGGTAGAAATTAATTATAAAATTACGTGTAGAACAAAACTGTCAAACGAACTTATCACTGAATAACTTAGGTTGAGTAATGTGAAGTGTTGTGTAATGATGTAATTGAAAATAAAATTTTAAATAATATTTTTTTTAAGTATACGATTTTCTTATGAATAAAACATAATTTCAAAGCAATTACACACGTGCAAACTCAATGTGATAACACACGTGCAAACTGAGTCTATTTTTAAAGAAATTTCGTTTAATATCGCCCACAACATCCCCCCGAATGAGCAGGGTAAGATATGACGCAAACGGCATCTTTTATTCGCTTATGGCTTCATTTTCAAGCGGGGCGTGCAAATAGAAGTACGTAAGGGCGAAGGGGTCACTTGGCACGCACTTATTCGTCGTCGCGGCGCCGGCGTCGCTATTTAAACTTTTTGATTAAAACGTTGCGATTTACTAAGTCGCGGTGAGACGACCTCGCTTTCTGTCATAATTAAAATTGAAAATTACCATCGCTGGCATTTCGAAACTTAATGCGATGGGGTGTTGTAAAAAGGGAACGTTTGCGTAGGGATGTTTTTCTTTTTTTTCGTTTATTATTTTTCCTTCACTGCTTCTTTATTTCGGAAAGTTCGTTAACCTAGATATTTATTGAGATAATTCTTTTTTATGTTAATGTTACATGGAAGTAATAATCATTTTAACAAACCGCAAGAGGATCGTATTGCTGACTTTTCTTTGCTTTACTTCCATCGTTCCGTCAACTTTCCTTTAAAAAAACCGTATTAATAACACGGATTTAAATTCAGCCTATAAAAATAAAACTGTTATGTTCTTGTAATTACAATCCGTCCTGTCCTTCACCACCTCTCTCTTCATGAAAAAATGAAACATTCAATTTTTTTTACCAAATATGTTATAATATCAACGAACAAAATACTGGGTTGATTCGTATATTTGAAAAAAAAATAGCGACTTCTCTTGCTTAATCATCAACAACTTGAGTTTACAAGGGCGATGACTGATTCATTGTTTCGTCCACTAAAGGAAGGTCCTGTTTATGAAAACCAGGAAACGAAATTCATTTAATAAATTATTCAACCACCATCTAGTGTTTGAATAACTAGTGATGGCAATTTCGATCATCACCGAAGATTATATCATTTTGTCGAGACCTAAAAGCGTACAGCGTTTTATTTAGTAAAAATTGCCCAAATCGCTAAAGTCATCAAAATTGTGGATTGTTTTTGTATATATACAAAAACATCTTTATTCAGACAGCAGAATTACAATTCTTTACAAATATTTATATTTACAATACATATTGGTGGGTTAGTAGTCTGTCATGGGCTATCGACCGGAGGTCTTTCTGCCCTTGTTTTTGTAGTATACTTTATTAAAATATTTCTTGCAAAATTGATCGTTTCATTCTTGGTATAAAAAATATAGCCAAAAAAGTCAAGTTAATAAAACTTTTCTGAGTGCAACGCTTCTAATGTTACTGAATCATATTAGATTAATATCTATAATGTTACTAAATGAAATGGTTGAATAATCTACCATTCATCTAGTATTTGGATAACTCTTCATCATTTCGGTCTATCGGACCTCATAAGGAATGTCAAAATTTGGCAAAAAAATGTTAAAAAGTGCCGATTATAGTCTTTTTACAACATTCGTCATTTCAGTCAATTTGTAGTGACATTTTGTCATATTTTTAACATTTCCTATGATTTTTCATATTTCGTCAAATTATGCCATGTTTAATATATTTTATAACAATTTTTATCATTTCCTGTTAATACTCCAAGTAATCGAGTCGATTCGGTAGAAATTCTAGGTATCAAGTCGACTCGATTAAAATTCCAAATATCGAGTCGATTATGCTCACTCGGTTGCCGTAACAACGACGACAATTACATTGTCAGTTGATTATAATAGATTGCTATGAAAACAGTAGTAGTACAAATAGAAAGGAGTATTCATTCACTTGGTCACAGTTATATATAAACAAAAATTTACAAAATTTATTATAACAATATGTACAATTTTGTTAGTAGTCTGTCATGGGCTATCGACCATAGGTCTTTCTGCGCATTCACAGTTATTTAAATAAATTAAATAAAGATGATTTGAAAATAATTAATAAATAATTAACACATTTAGCTCTGATATTTTGACTTACGTTACGTAAGTACTTTAAGTCAAAATGTCACAGAGCTAAATGTGTAAATGATTTATTAATACTTTTCAAATCACAGTAGTAGTAATAGTATGTCAAATACTGACCTATGTTGATATCTTCTATATAGCTTGATGGAGAGGTTTGAACAGGTGGTCATATAACTTTGGTCCGCTAAAATCTAATGTATTAATATAAAAAAAAACGAAAGTCTAACATAAGCAGATCTATAAAATTAAAATCATTGTTTTTAAATCACAATTATCTTTAGAACTAAAATTGTATTAAACACATAACTAAACATGTATTTCTCGTTTAATTTCAGGTGGAAACGATAGGCGATGCTTACATGGTAGTCTCTGGGCTTCCGCAGAGGAATCACAACAAGCACGCGGTGGAAATCGCCAGGATGTCCCTGGCCCTTCTGGCCGAAGTCAGGGAGTTCAAAATCAAGCACAGACCGGATGAACCATTGAAGCTACGGATAGGAATGCACACAGGACCATGTGTGGCTGGAATCGTCGGGCTGAAGATGCCCAGATATTGCCTGTTTGGAGACACGGTCAACACGGCTTCCCGCATGGAGTCCAACGGGGAGCCCTTCAAAATCCACGTCAGCGAGGCGACCAAGAAAATTCTGGACACCTTCGAGACGTTTGTGCTTGAATGTCGTGGGGAAATTGATATTAAGGTAAGATTTTGTTTTTAATTATTGGTTACAGTCGGTAATTTTACTTTTTGAGCGGGGAGGTAATATTTTGTAGAAGAAACTAATAATTCAATCAATCAAATTATTGTTTAATAAAAGTGAAGATCATGAAAGACCACTGATCGATAGCCAATTTATAAAAACTTCAATCCATACTATTCAAGATAGATATTTGGAAGTAATGCTTGGGTTTCGAGAGATTCACATTTTTGTTAAGAAGGGGTTAGTTATCGGTGTTATTTGCAAACTTTTGGGAGAAGTTTATTATCTGTTGGAATATGCGAATAACCTGGGTAGAATTGTAATTAATTAATCCACATTATTGTCAAGTCTACGTGTTTTATTTTTTAAAGAATATAATTTTCAATATTTTTTTTTTATTCCACGAAAAAAATATTTTTTAAAAATATTGGCCTTCATGTCAAATTATGAATAATTCAACATGCGAGAATTGTATTGATATTCTGTAAAAAATGTATGATTTTACATCTGGTGTTTGATTTCATTAAATGAATTCGGGGCCGAATATACGTGACATTTAAACCGTGATGAAAAATTGAAATTAATTGCGAATGTTCGATTTCAGAGTAAACACAATGAAATGCACACGGCTGTGAAATAATTGCTAAATAATTTAATAGCATACATGCACGACGAACAAATATTTCATTGTTACAAAACTGTGAAAATAAAGAAAATTAATCGTTTCGTAGTTTTCATTTCTGTAAATAAATGAAATTGAAAACGGATCCTTTTCATTTTTTGGCGATTTAAATATTAAATATTTGTTTTTTGTGTTTTTTCTTTCTTAAATTATATTAACAATAAAAAAATCTGCACCTTGTTACAAATATGTAACATGTTACTTTAGACTGAATATGTAATATAAATAATTCTACTTCAATTTTGCAATTCTCGCTGTGTAGAAAAATATGTAAATTATCTAAAGATCAAGAGTTGGTTCTTTAGATAATTTACATATTTTTCCCACTTAGCACCGCTGGTGATTAGTTAATCACGATTAGGTCTCAAATTGGCTTGCACCAAGACTTAATCATCAAATATTTAATCAGCCAATTTTAGCCGATTAACTCATACATGTACAACTTCATGTCGATTGAGAGTAATTGTGAAGTTGATTACAGTTGATAGAGATCATGAAAAGAGATAGTTAGATTTGACGAAAATAACCAAGCGTGGATTTAGAATCGAAGAAATTAATGATTTAGAAGTAAATGATCCATTTTTTTTTATTTAATTTAATTCCCAAATGTAACAAAAACGTGCTTCCACTGATAATTTTGTTTGTGTAAAATATTCTATATAATTATATATAATTATAAATATATAATATTATAATTATTTATCGATGAAAAACTTTCCTCGGAAGGAATTACTTTTACAAAATTGGAATATATGAATAAATTATTAAGAATTTCTTAATTTGATTCCTTGTTCAAATTGCAATACATTTAAAACATCGTAAGTTATTTAAATTGCGCCATACATCAAAGAAAGTTCAACAGTAAGCTTCACGAATATTTTATGCCTTAGGTTATATTTTATAAGGATCTCGAAGGGATTATTAAAGATTATTCCCCATTTTATTAAAATCATTAGTTATGTAAAAAAAGAATTATTCTTAACAGAACACAGAAAATTATCGAAACTTGCTTTAATTAATTTTAAAATATATATCTACACTAATTAAAAAAGAGAAATATTTTCTTGGATTTTATTAGAAAAATTAGAAAAAATCATGAACACATTTCTTTTTTTTAATATACAGCTCTACTGCACCTTAAATCTTAAGTAATGTTTAATGTTGTAGTGTAAAACACTACAATTGTTTCGATGCACAGTATCCTCTTCAGAAGTATATTTTATGAAAAAAATAATCAAATAAATTCTTTATGTATTATACAGTCACACATAAATAAATTTTATTGTCCAACGGGAAACAAAAAAACCAATAATAAGAAAATTTAAAACATAAATAAACAATAAAAGAAAACAAGATAACTTTTTTATACCACTTGTATTTTTATTAATCGTGACATATTTACAATAGTAAATGCAATTCGCTGTTAACAAATATTTATATGTAACTATGATTGGGAAGTTCAGATTATCTTTCGCTTTATGGATTTCGAGCACCTCTAATAGATCCGTTTTAATCCTTTTTTCAGCGAGATGTACAATTGATAGTACATCTTTGCCGAAAATATGGTTTTCCTCATTGAGATGTTTAGCGAAAGTGGAATTGTTTTTTAATCTAGTTCTAAAATTCCGACCAGATAGGCTTATATAACACCTTCCGCAATCCGAACTACTATTTTATATATTACCGATTGGTACATTTTTTAATTGGTGTTTTATAATTGAAAAGTGTATTGCAAATCTTTTTATCTGTGTTAAAGCTATTTGTACATCCAAGTGGTATAACCTAAAAAAACTTTTGTTTTAATTCAATACGTTCAAAATATGTAATAATTTTTAATATATAACATCTCGACAAAGATGATTATGTATGTAAAAAAATTATGAACTCAAACACAAAATTTATTTCAGGCAATTATTAACTAAGCATGCCTGTACATTGGTAATTCTATTACAACACCCTCCTCGGTTTCAATTTCCGAGTGTGTTTTCCAAAAAGCATTATCTGTGTAAAGCTCAGCTTGGAAATGGCACTCTTGTTGTAACAGCATTTATTATTTGTAACATTTTCCCCATATACATATTGTCGACTAAAAGCTTGCCGGTTAAACTTAGAGTAATTTAATTTAACTTGAGTGGATGCGAGAGAGAGGGGACGAGTATATGATACATGCAACAGGTTTCTCTGATTCACTTTTGAATGCAAAGCAAGAGATGCTCTTTATATTCTAGGTGGCTACCGACTATTTGCTTCTTTGTTAAATATTTACCATGAGGATATCCGCAGTTGAATAAAAGCTACAACTCTTCTTGAAAATGATATGTTTGGAATAAATTGTATGCAGAAATCTGCCTATATATACATATTTATACAGAAAATATAAAACGTCGAAAATATTTGTTGGCGAGTACGTGAAGTTTTCTTGATATTTTATTCCTTTCTTTACTTCCGAAGAAGAATATTTTATATAAATATTACTATAAATACAAAACAATATAATATAAATGATTACAATACATGTAAGTGTTAGTAGGTCTGGACTATCGACGAAAGGTTTTTCTGTCTTACTAGTTGTATTTATAATAATAATAACTTTATTTGTAATGCATAATATAATTTTACAATAGTAAAAACTAAACTAATATTAGTATTACAAATCATAAGGCAATATTCAGTTTAACTAACAGTTAGACCATCTAAACCTTACAAAAAAATAGTATACTTGTATATGCAGAAGTAATAAAGAGTAGTCACGCAATTTAAAGTAATGTAAACTATAACACAAGATTTTGAATTAATTTCTCACTTAACCCGTGGTGAAACATATTTAATGAAATTGAAATTTGATTTTAAATCAAAGTCTATTATAACACAAGAAATTAAAGAAATCTAAATTTAAATTAAATATTTGATCTTAAGATAATAATAAATTTGATTTTACTTCGTTTGATTAAAAGAAGCTTTTTCGGAGAGCTATGGAAGGGGAAATCCATTTACGAACTGAGTGTGGGACTCCTTTCGGTCAAGATAGACGGTACATATTGCTAACTTTAAGGGGTGTGTTATGTGTATCGTGCTTGGAGCCTTGTTCTGGGAAGTATCTCCCGAAAAGGGAGTCCTTCTCTTAAAATAATTACGACACGGCCTCTGGCTCGCATGTTTCATTTGTGTATAAATTAGCTATCGACCGAAGGTCTTTCAGCTTGCCAGATATTTTTCGTGGAACTGTAGTCAATCGACAACACGACAAAGAGTTTAATTTGAAAATTATGGTTGTTTGAATTCAGCTAATTTTTTATTTCAATAATTTCGTATCGGGTATTTATTAGAAATAAATAATACTTGATACGAAATCATTGAAAAAAATCTATCTGAATTCAACCATATGAGTAGTTTCGAGGCAGTAATTTTTAAGAAATCGTTCTTGGACTAGTATCTGCAAATCCTCGATTAAGTGGAAGATCAATTGTTTTAATTAATATGGTACATTGCAAAAAAACGGTTAAGAGGAGCATTAGGCCAAGTAAATTTTTTATGTTAGAATTTTCATTTCAGCATTGTTATAATGTGATATTTTTAAAATTTACTTTTACAGAGATATGCATTGAAAATTGCGTAAAAATTGGCGAAAAAAAATTACAAAATGTTTTTACTTAACCTAGAAATAATTTTTGTTTCAATCAATCAAGACTTATATGGTCATATGATCATTCTTATTTCTATATTGGAACCGGTGGAATACAGAATTGACAATCAAGCACCTAACCCCACTGTTAACGGTAATAATATTTTATGTAAGTGGGTACACTGAATTCCTCCACCGCGACCAAAAAAACATCTATTGTGGCTGAAGATTTTTGGATATATTTATCTTATTTTTTTAATAAAATAATAAGAAAATGCAATTGGAAATTATATAATAGGTTATCATTATATAGGGAATTAAAATTTCTTACCGCTGGTGTCATCATTAAAGCTGTTAAAGTTGAAACAGAGAGCAGCAATCTGCGAAATACTGTATTATGCCCGGTTTCTATAAGAACATTGTAAAGCACAAATTATATGTAAAAAATCGGAAATATAAACTTACTTTAATAGAAGCGGCCATCTTCGGCAAACACCGAGTAAACAAAGGGTTGCCAACCGTCGCGAACTAAATCGCATTAAATAAATTGCCTGTGTTGATGAAATAAATATTTTTTTTAATAAATAAACATTAAGAATTAGAAACTATGTTCGGTTTCTACAAGAAAACTGTAAAGCATAAATTATATGTAAAAAATCGGAAATATAAACTTACTTCAATAGAAGCGGCCATCTTCGGCAAACACCGAGTAAACAAAGGGTTGCCATCCGTCGCGAACTAAACAGCATTACATAAATTGGCAAAATAAATATTTTTTAATAAATAAACATTAAAGGTTAGAAATTATGTTTGGTTTCTACAAGAAAATTGTGAAGCATAAATTATATATAAAAAATCTGAAATATAAACTTACTTTAATAGAAGCGGCCATCTTCGGCAAACATCGAGTAAACAAAGGGTTGCCAACCGTCGCGAACTAAATGGCATTAAATAAATTGCCGTTGTTAGCAAAATAAATATTTTTTTTAATAAATAAACATTAAGGGTTAGAAATTATGTTCGGTTTCTACAAGAAAATTGTAAAGCATACATTACATGTAGCAAATCGAAAGAGAATTTCGTGTTCGTTTGTTTACTCGACGAATCGATGTTTCGAATAGTTTAACAATTGAATCGTTCGCGTTTATTTTCGTAAAAGTAAACGTCGTTGAAAATTCTGTAATAAATAATTTAACGATACTCTGAAATCGAAATATGAATCGGCTATCGACCAGAGGTTAATCAACCTATCAATTAAAAAAATGCATTTTCTTTGTTTCAGGGTAAGGGCAAAATGACAACATACTGGCTTCAAGGAGAGTGCGGCAACGATAAGAAGGAGGAGAAGAAGCCGCCGAACCCAACAATGGCGGCCACAAAAACGATCCTTCTGAACGAACGCAACTGTAACACAAATGGCAACTCCCTAAGTACTGTAACCACGAATCACGACAGAGACGAGGCGTCAATACCCTTGCTTTCTATAGTAATTCCCGACAACCAGCAATCCAAAGTGTAAAGTGTAAGCCCTCCACAAAAAAGGTCCACACTGAAAATATATAAATGTTGTACTGAAGACTCTACGACTTCAGCTGATGATCCAGTAACTGGGTCGCGCAACCCTTTGACCTAACATCCACCTTTTGGACGTACCCTTACTATTCTTACTGAGAGGAACACCTGATTGTAGTTGTTGTGAGTAATAAATGGGGTGTGATTTTTAACGCCTCGTTGTTTAGTATACAAAAAATAATGGAATGATTTTAAGTTTTAACTAAAATATTTTTATCAATTAAAACGTATTACCTTCAATTATTAAATTCCATCAGAAATCTATTGTGATTATTAAAAATTGATTATAAATAATTATTATTTTCAGTTATTAAAATCCATCAGAAATCGTTTGGAATTCTTAAAAATAAATTATAAATTATTATTTTTAATTACTAAATTCCATCAGAAATTTATTGTATTAAAAATAAATTATAAATCATTATGTTTCATTATTAAATTTTAACCGAAATCTATTGGGATTATTAACAAATAAATTATAAATAATTATAATTTTCAATTATTAAATGTAATTAATTATTAAATAAATTATTACATTCCATCAGAGATCTATTTTTGTTATTAAAAAATAAATTATTATTATATATACAAATATCTTTATTCAGACAATTAAATTTTTACAAACATTCAGTATATACATTAAAATAAAGGTTTGTCTGTCCTGGGCTATCGACCGGAGGTCTTTCTGCTCAATTAGTATTATTTTCAATCATTTAATTCTATCAGAAATAGTTTGAGATTATTAAAAATAAATTATTACTCATTATTATTTTCAATTAATAAATTCTATGAGAAATCTATTTTGATTATTAAAAAAATAATTATAGATTATTATTATTTTCAATTATTAAACTCCATCAGAAATTATTTGAGATTTTTAAAAATAAATCATTATTATTTAAAATTATTAAATTCGAATAATCGTGATTATTAAAAATTAATTATGAATTATTTGTTAAAAATAATAAAACATACTTTTATTGTAAATTAAGAATTTGTATTGGAAATTGTGTATTAATAATAAAATTAATACTTATTTTAGATTAAAGATATCTTAATTTCAAATAAAAGTTGTTATTATTAATTATTTTCCTTGCAGGAAAACGTAAAGATTTTAATGAAATATAAGAAGTTTTAGTAAAAACTAAATCAAACAAAATTTATTTTTCTGTGCAAATAATAATAATAAATAATAATTAACTTTATTATGATTCTTACAAACATCAGATCTTTCTTTATTTAACTTTAATTTTTTCGTTTCGTTAAAAGGTCGCTATTATCTTAAAACGATAATCCCGTAAAAGGGTTGTTATTTAAACGACTAATATTTTTATAAGAAGGATGTTATTTTTAACGCCGGAATTTTTAGCGTGAAAAGGGTGTTGCTTTTAGTGGGGCCAATTTTTCCAATTGTTGTTATACTCTAATAGGGCTGGACAAGCGCGGCCCTTTGCTTTATACGGATAGACCACGCTAGTCTACATACCGCGGACCACCCGTTAAGATGATACAGTATTAATTTTAAAAAGTAAGTTTTTTTTGGGAATTTCGAATTCGAAACGATCGCTCCAGAAAATTATTTTTTAATAAACAAACATTTATTAAAATGTTACAAATTAAAAAAATATATAATCACTTAATAAAACACTTACTATGTTTTTTTTACCATAAGTTATATATAAAACATAGTAAGGGTTTTATTCAGTGGATTACCACGTAGTAACGTTCGCAACCATCATCATGATTAAATATTTTTATGTAACTTACATACATAAAAGTTTAAAAATAAAATATTACAACAAACCATCATAGAAATACTTAAGTTTAACCACATTTTTATGAACTAATTTCCCAATTCATCCATATTTATTACATTTTCATTTATATAATTAAAAGAAATACTTCACTGAATTCAGTTGTTTTTTAATGATATCGATATTAAAGTCATTAATTAAATATCTGTTATACAAATAAATATTGGGATAATACATTTAACAAATCGAAGTGACAATTATTGCCTAATTCTTAAAAAAAGTTCTAAAAGTATTTTCATTATTTTTGTTTATTGGTTGCTAAAACAAATAACTGAGAAGTGTCGTTGGAGTATTGCGAAACAGTTAAATTGTTTATAATACTTTGCAAAGGATTGTTTAACTATTGTAGTGGTAAATAACAATAACGCTTGTTTTAAATAGCTTATAATTTAATTAATTGTAATAATCATTTATTACAATGTAATAACCTTTATTAAACAAATCAAGACAATTTAATAAAAAAAAAACATTCATATATTTTTTTATTAAATTGTTTAGATCTTCATGTAACTCACCCAAATTATAATTATAATCTTTATTTACAGATTAATTCTTAAAAATGGAAATTTCGTGTTTCTATTAAATCTTTTCTGGAGCAATATTATTAAATTCGGAATTTTCAAAAAAAAAGTGGGGCCAAGTTGATTGACCCTCTTCTTGATGTACTTGAATGTACTTAAACAAATAAAAAAAATCAAAAAAAAAATACCTTCCATACTCAGAGTTGACATTTATTGAAGCTTTATACCCTATGATGTGATAGTTTTATTTTTAGTAGCTTATATGTATAAACGTGTGGTTTTTAAAGTAAAACGAGGAACCACGGAATGTAAGCTCTGAATGTGATGAGGTCGGTGCTTCATCATTAGATATTCCTTTACGCATTCGTTTAGAACTCCCGTTATATTTTATAAATCTAAGCAAAAAAAAAAGAAGAGACATTTATTTATTCAGAGAACTTTATTTTAATAGTTGTGTTAGATAAATGTATTCGTATTTTACGAAGAAACCAGCACATATATAGAAATATAATTAAAGAAAAAAATAAACAGAATGTTATTTATTTTCAATCTCATATACGCACTTTATATTTTTTTAAATCATTGTAAGTTTTAGTTACATATATATTATAGAGAGATAAATATATACAATAAATATGTATTACTGTACATATTCTTTGTGTTTGTTCTGGGTTTATTTGACAATCGTGTGAGTGACAATCCATGAGATGTACTTCTCAACCCTGGTGTATATCCCAGGTTGGCCCTTCTCTCCACACCCTATCCCCCAGGAGACGATTCCAATCGCGACCCACCTGCCATTCTCCAATTGGTACACTAGAGGTCCTCCGGAATCGCCCTGAAAATCATTTGCATATTCGTTTAAATTCGGGCTAATTATTTATAATTGGACGCTTTACGTGGAATGCGTAGTGTTTAATTATGCATAGTGCACATGTAAATACGGTATGCTGTGTAATAATGCCTGGCGCATTAATTAATACAATCAATAATTAAAATAATTAATTTGGAATTGTATTGCTATAAAGATAAAATAACGTAATATATTGTAACAGGTGTAATTTAATTTAATTAAATTATTGTGCTTCATATTTAAGGTTTTAATTAAATTAATGCATTGAAAATTTTTAATAAACAAAATATAATTTGTTTATTAAAATTAAATTAATTCTTGAAGCAAAGTTTTAAAAATACACTCTAGTAAGAAAAATATTTTATAACAGAAAAAAAAAAAGATTTATTCACAATTATTTATAATAATAATAATTAAGGTAATATTTCACAACGTAACAATTTTGTTTATACATATTATCTTAAATATTATTATTTTAAATAATAGTGAATAAATCCTTTTTTTTTTCTGTTATAAAATATTTTATTTTTTGAAAATAATTAATTAACATAATTGAATAATTAATCAATTATTTTCTCTTTTGCTACTGTAATGTTTTAACTTACCAAACATAAGTACTTTAAAAAGAACTACCTTTAATTTTGTTGTATTTTCCATAGTTCAGCATTTTTAAAAAGAAATAATTTTATTTATAGCTGATGTTAACTTTTGTCCGCAGTAAATATGCATTTTATGTATTTTCTGCGAACATGATGTGCGAGGTGCGAGCTATCATGCATTAGTCGTAACTAGAGAAATGCATAAACGTAAATGTGTAATAGGGCGCGTATATTTTGCTGACATATCCATATTACGATTGGAAAACTAATCATTCAAATGTAAATATTCATTTATAAATAATTGTGCTTCATTTGATTTATCAGTTCATATATTTATAAAATCAATAATCAATAACATTTCTCGTACGGATTTAATTTTAATTAAAATAAACGTCGAAAACATCCACTATAAATTCTTATATTAAGAAAGCAAAATTAAAAGATTCAAAATGGTAAAACATTTAATATATTTGTATTTTCCGAAATGGAAAATATATGAAGTGAAAAAAAAAAATCGGAGTGTTTTATAATTTTACACCTTTTAATTTTAATTGAATAATCTTTCACTAAGTGTTAAGTGAGAAAGTAATTAAATATTATGGAAGCGTTATTTACAAAAATACAGGTAAGTATATTATTATTATCTTTATTTGCGGAATTCACTAATTTTTATTTTTACATATACATACGTAACTCATGCTCCTTAAATTACTATTTAGAAGAGATTTGAAGGCATTAAACAACATAATATGAGAATGGGATAATCTGAATCTGAAACAGTATCCACCTGTTCATTTTAATATTCCTCGAAAGCCGTAAGTAAACAACCTTTATTTGACATTAATGTTTTTTTTTTACACGTTGACAAACAAAACTATCAGAAAATAATATATGGTAATTTATTTTCCAAAATTATATCATGTACTGTTTTTTTTTTTTCAGAAAATAAAAATTAATAAACAAAACATAATATATAAACAAAATCAATATGCAAATAATAATATAAAAAAACTAAATAAAGAATGAAATAATAACAAACTCCTTCAAAGCTCTATTTTTTTTTTTTTTTCATTATAATTACGATTTGTCAAATAATTATTTTTTAAAAATATTAAAATCATAAAAATCACGGAAATCCAAAATTCTCTTATATTTTAATATTACAGTAATATTTGCTTGAATAATTTATCAGTTCAAATGGCCAGCAAGACTTAATAAAAAGGGTGAATTAACGAGAGTTAACCAACCTCCCCGTTAATAAATATTATGTTCATTTTGCTCAGTGGGTTAATTCAGCTTGTTGGTAATTTATTTTCACCTGTGGTGCAAAGCTGTATTAAAAATTATTTACAATTATATTTATTAATTATTTAAACAAAATTATGAACATTTTGTTCTGGGGGAATATTTTATGGATGTACATATAGATTTACATTTCTCTGTAATTGATACATGTATCTGATGAGAAATTAAATAAATAAATTATAAATAATGATTTAATACTGCTTTTACCACAGGCGTAAATAAAAAAAAAACAATCTGTAAAGCTTATTGAAAACCTATTATATTTTAAGCTGTATTCATTAAAAATTCATTTAATTATCAGGAATCCGAATAATTCCATACAATCCATGCATCATTTTAGTTCAAATTGCGACCCCGATGCAGCATTTGCAATGTCTCATTGAAGCAGCCGATTAAAATGAGCCGATAATTACGTACGTCGGTAAACATTTATTTCGCCCACCATTCAATCACCATCGACGTTCGATTTTGGGTGCGCAAAATAGGATATATCAAGCCTCATTATTTTCTATTGTACCCACCGTGGAATTTGATATTGACAGCTATTCATAGTATTAAGTCAGTATTACAATACACCAGGCGTAGATTGCTTTCGGTATAAACATTAATTATATATATTAAATAAAATGATTTGAAAATGATTAATAAATCATTTTCACATTTAGCTGTGTGACCCTTGACTTACGTTACGTAAGTACGTTTAACAAATGCACATTAAAACAACTACTTCCCGGGCAAATACCCACGCCGGACATTGAATTACATAATGTACACCTGCTGTTGCACATCAATAAAATATTGCATAATGCAACAAATTTTGATCCGAGAAAAATTTCTCTAATGCGAAAACAACAAAAGGAACGTTACTTAATTTAAGGCCATCTGCAGACGTACGTTACGTAACGTAAGTCAAGGGTCACACAGCTAAATGTGAAAATGATTTATTAATTATTTTCAAATCATTTTTATTTAATATATTTAAATAGATGTGAGCAAGTGAATGAATAATATTAATTATATATTTTCTACTTCTTGTGATTCGTATTTCAGATTTGAGGATTTTTATTATTATTTATCGAACGATTTAAAAAAACAGTATGGTTTATTCCTTTCTTCACTTTTTATTTACACGTTAGATGTACATTTCGTTGTTACATCTTGCGTGTATCTTGAAAACGAATTGTACACCGTTTTTTTTTATCAAAATCGCGAACGTGTCAACAAAAAGGCACCCCGTGCTTGAAAAATTACAGGACGTCCACTTAATATCTCTAGTGCGATCCATCTGATAACAGCGATGAAAACATTTTCAACGCCACATATATAAGTGCTCAATTAATTGACTAAAAAAACTGTTTATGCGGAGTTAATTTGATATTCGCAGCGAATTTCATCACGCGATCATTATTTTCGCATTATCATTGCGATCTATAATTGATTAGGTGTAGCAAAAAAAACGCACGAACGGAAGTTTATTCCCAAATAAATTAATTTATCTAGAAATGAGACATTTTAAATTTTCTTGAAGATAATGAAGATATTAATAACTAACTAAACATTTTTATTCAAATGTATATATGGATGTACAATAATACATAAAATTAGAATTGTATCCTGCAGATGAATCGTCTATCGAATATTCAGTCAGATATTAATATTGATAAATAAAGCACTAATAACCTTTCTTCACACTTTATTTGTTTTACCAAATGTACATTTCGGACACAAAGTGACCATTATCAATGGATTTAACACTAGTGTTAAATCGATATAGTTTCGACCATCTTCTATTATAAATGTTATTCATTATTTAGAAAAAAATATTAATTTTAAATATGAAGATGTTATAAGATTCTGTTATCAATAATTAATTTAATTTAATACTTTATGGAATTCATCTTTTTACATCATGAAATACATTGAGTATAACTAAGAACAAAAAAAAATACAGTATAGTCTACTGTATTTTTTTGTTCTTAGTTATAGAAAGAGCGAATGCAAAATATAACTAATACTAATATATAAATACTAATATATACTAAACTAACTCATACTATAATTATTCCAAGTCACATTATATAATTGTGAAAATAACTTGAAAAATAATATTTACTCGACAGCTTGAAATGCATTATAAATATTCATAGATATATCAGAGCATTAATTAATAATCATGTGCTATCCTTGTATGTTCACCGTATGTTATCAACTCTATGTAATATTCACAGACAATAAATGTTTATCTTTCCTTGCACAAATATGCACATGATAATAATATATACTTTTAATAATTAAATCTTATGCAGCATTATATATTGCAACTTAAAAGTAAATTTACGAGAAATTAAATTGCTGGTTGAGTTTATAATTAATTCATACAATATCAAACCGATCGATATGTTTGTAATCAATAATAAATTTACATAGCTAAGATCTGAATGATGTTAATCGATAATTTGTGAAATTCATTATAAAAAATTAAATATATATAACAATCCATATTAACAATTAAGTTTACAATAAGGCAACAAACATTGATTATGTATATCACACAAAAATTAATTAATTGTTAAATAGCTATCGACCAGAGGTCTTTCTGTCTGAGTTTTAAATAAACTGTCTTTGTCTTAATATGTGAAAAAACGGGTCATGATTGATAATGTTGTCTTATAAGTCCGTATGAAGGGGTGATTCAATTGTTTTGAATGCTACTGTTATGAAATGATATAAAATTAAATATATTACTTTATTTATTAATTACCACTTGAGTTTCACATTTCTCCTATTGTCAACATTTGTCCTATTGTATATATATATATATATATATATATATATATATCTGTTGGGAAAATAAAGGACAATAATAATAATAATAACAAATAAATAAAAGAAAATAATATTTGAAATGTGTTACGGGTCAATTTTGATTTTTGCTTGTGTAATTAAAATTAACTTTTTTTAATTGCACAAATGTACTCATATTAATTGTAATAGCACTATATTCAATTCTTGGATCTTGGAGGTATTCACTTCGTGCATATCAGGTCAATCCCCTCTTGGAAGCATTTTAGATTTAATATATATACCTGTGTAACTCGTTTTTTTAAGTACTTAGTTTGATGATAATGATTGTGTGTAATTGAAACTAGTCACTAAAGTAAAATAAAAATGGTATAAAAAAGTTAAGTGTTTTCTTTATATCAAAATTGAAAATGTACCTCGAAGATAACGCCTCCAAGATCCAAGAATAATGGTTTTAGTTTTTTAAAAATAAATTTTAATTAAATTGACATATATCGCAAGCAAAAACAATTCAAGAGTATTTGTTTGATATATACAGTAAATTAAAGTGATTTATATATAAATTTTAATTACATTTCAAATATACTGCTTTGTCACATCCGGCGCATTCGCCAGACATGCCTATTCCTGGCGCAGTTCCATGCAGATACGCTTTAGCCCTATCATACGAACCAGATATGCTTTACAATTTATTGCTATTAAAGAAAACTTTCACGCCACTGTCGGAATTAGTCTATTTTAAGGTTATAAATGTCCGAGTCGTGTGTTACAAGTTCACAGTTTCCCGGATCGATGCACATTTTCGGGTAAATGAATTCCTACATCTGGGACTTGGAACAGATGAGATTACCAGACGGGAAATTCCGTTCGCTGGTGATGTGTATACAGTATGCGACCCACACTATCCGAATACCACTTCCAATCAAAGGATATTTCAAGTATTCAGTGTATTTGTGGTGGGTAAGTAAATGTATTTATCATGATACTAAAATAAAATAAAAAAAAACTAAATCCATAAGGACAATTTTCAAAATATTCATTCATTTTCTTACTACAATAATAACTCTATTACTAATTTATTTCTATTATCGTATAGAATTGTCATTTTATTTATTTATTCTTAATAAATTAAATAAGAAAGAATTATATTCAATAATGGATATTAACATATTTTATAATACAACAATTATAAATAAAAAAATGTAATGCAAAAAAAGTAACTAAAGAAGAAATAATTTATTAATTACTTTTATTTCTTCTTTAGTTACTTTTTTTGCATTACATTTTTTTATTTAAAATTGTTGTATCATAAAAAATGTAATGCAAAAAAGTAACTAAAGAAGAAATAATTTATTAATTACTTTTATTTCTTCTTTAGTTACTTTTTTTTGCATTGCATTTTTTTATTTAAAATTGTTGTATCATAAAAAATGTAATGCAAAAAAAAGTAACTAAAGAAGAAATAATTTATTAATTACTTTTATTTCTTCTTTAGTTACTTTTTTTGCATTACATTTTTTTATTTAAAATTGTTGTATTATAAAATATGTTAATATCCATTATTGAACATTTGTTTAAAGTACTTATGGAACATAAGTCAAAATGTCACAGTAGCTAAAGAGTAAATAATTAATTATTTATTTTCAAATTCTTTTTAATTTAATAACAAAGATTTTTATATATACATATAATTATTTTCGAGTTCTTTTATTTAATTTATTTAAATATCTGTGACTAAATGAATAAATCCTTTTTTCTACTATCATTCTAAATGATTCAACTTTATAAATTACATTAAACAAATAAAAATAATTAATAAATCACTTCCTCTTTAGCTACTGCACATGACGCATAATGCTTTTTTTGCTGTTGTATTATATGTTATTTATATGCAACAGCAAGTGCCCATAATTTAATTCAATGTCTGGAGGAGTACAGGCCAGAGAAGTAAACAACTACTTCTCTGGCCTGTATTGGCCTGTAATGAATACTTATTTTAAATCCCCTTGAAAATGGGTAGATATACCGAAACTAGTAAAGAATTTAAATATTGGATGGTTGCGGCTGTTACTTGATGAAATTCCATACAATTAAAAGTAAAACACTTTATATTCCTTTCTCCACTTGTTTATTATTATTATATTTGTTATCAATAGCTAACAAAGAAAGGAATACAAAGTGTTTTATTTTTAATTGTTCGAATCTCTTCACGTAACTCACAACAACACATCGGAAATTCCATAACTTATTATAAGGAAAAACATACGTTTTTGACTTTCACAAACTTTATTATAGACACTGCTAGAATTTCCGAATAAATTTCTCACTTAACCCGTGGTGAAATATTTTTAATTAATAATGATAGAAAATTAATACACTTGTTTTTTTATGTTTCACAGAAAATAAACAAGTATATTAAATAAAAATGATTTGAAAATAATTAATAAATTATTTTTAAATCTTTTTTATTTAATATATTTAAATAACTGTGACCAAGTGAATGAATAATACTCTTTTCTATTTATAAAGAAACAAGTGTTTTAATTTTCTATCATTATTAACTGCTACGATTGTTTCGCTACATAGTAGCTTCACCAGCTGTAGAGGATTTAAAGTTTTTCAATGTAATCTGTATTTTTTATTAATTTTATTGTTCGTTTTTTTAATAATCTATTCAGTATAGTAGAAATTCATAAATTTATATAATCCCGTTTATCGTTATGTTAATAATATGTATGATTTTTATTTATATTTTCAATTTCAATTTTAATTTACTTTATTAACGGAATCTCCATTTCCAAATTACAATTATAATTACATATTAAAAATTTTATAAGAAAAGTGTGACGCTCTAAAAAGATTACAAAACATATGTATAAAAAAGGCAAATTACCAATCACAAATTACGACAAATTTCAAATAAAATTAAAAGATCAATACCATTTAAGTGATAAAATTAAAAGAAGTTATTGTAGTATTGTCGATTAATATTATGTAAAAATATAATAAAAAAATCAATCTCCAATGTTTATTCAATCTATCCTTACCAAACAAGAATCTTTCCCTCCGTCGAATCCAGCCGCACAAATATTCGTATCAGTAATTCTCTGAGCAAACGAATCGATGCACTTCTGTTGTTCCCAGACGGGCATCGTAACCTCCAGCAAAACATTGCTGGTCGGCCCTGCATAATATTGCTGGCCCCATCCAGCAACCGTCACCAGCTCATTCTCATAACTCCTGTTCACCGGCGGCAGGCAGATAGGCCACATGTACGAATTGAAATTCACAGATTTGTCGAGAGTGAGGATAGCCAGATCGTTCTCGTAGGTAGCTCTATTGAATTCCTCGTGATTGGCAATGTCGATTATACCGAAATCTCTTGATCTGGTTTCGTCAAATTTGTCAAAGTCGTATTCGCCTAAACGGACTTTAATATCGGCTTTGTTTAACCTAAAAAAAGTGATTATATATTAAAATCAATATTTTTTTTATTAGATGACACAACTTTGTTATTAATGCTGAAAATATAGGTGGTGATGTAATCATTACATCACCTGGCTAATGATGCAGTGATTTGTTTAATTTATCTTCATTTCTAAATATACTTCATATTAATCAATCTTCTTTATGTTAGATTTTGGTTGTGAATACTTTAATTATTTAAATAAAAATAGCTTGTCCTTTCTCCTACTTATTTTTTCATTAAACTAGATATATTTCAAAAACTATGTTTCCATCTTCAGTAGTTGAATTTTGTATTGTTTAGGTTATGGGGTTTATAAACCATAACAATCTATTATTTATATTTATCAAAACTTCAACTACTGAAGATGGAAACATAGTTTCTGAAATATATCTAAGTTTAATCCTACTTCTTTTTTATTAAACTTAGATATATTTTAGAAACTATGTTTCCATCTTCAGTAGTTGAAATTTTGATAAATATAAATAATAGGTTGTTATGGTTTATAAACCCCATAACCTAAACAATCAAAAATTCAACTACTGAAGATGGAAACATCGCTTTTGAAATATATCTAGTTTAATAAAAAAAATAAGTAGGAAAAAGGACAATTATTTTTATTGAAATACTTCATATTATTAAATAAAAATGATTTGAAAATAATTAATAAATTATTCCACATTTAGCTCTGTGATATTTTGACTTATTTGTTGGCAATGATCAATAAAACTCGACATTTTGACTTACGTTACGTAAGTATTTTAAACAAATGCACACTAAAACAACTACTTCTCTTGTAAATACCCCGCCAGACATTGAATTACATTATGTACGCCCGTTGTTGCATATCAGTAAAATAATTCAATGTCTGGCGGGGTATTTGCCCGAGAAGTAGTTGTTTTAATATGCATTTGTTTAAAGTACTTACGTAACGTAAGTCAAAATGTCGAGTTTTATTGATCATTGCCAACAAATTTTCCTTGTTTAATTTCATTGTAAAATGTCATGGAGCTGAATGTGGAAATAATTTTCAAATCATTTTTATTTAATGGTTTTAATATTTAAACATTGCTAGTTCAAATTGTATAAAATAAATATGAATAGATTAATAAAAATCAACCAATATAACTAATAAAACTAGTCGAGAATTTAAAGTTATTTAATTTAATCTGTGTTTTATTTGTTTTATTGGTTGATTTTTAATAATCTATTCATATTTATTTTATGCATTTTTATTTAATACTCATTTCTATTTATACTTCATATTATTATTCATAAATAGAATATGTAAATTCCATCCAAAAAAGAGCACACTTTCATTACGATTACAATTAATATCCACAATAGCACACTACATTTACATCCTTCTTAATTAGCGCAAATATAAACAGTGTTGCGCACTTTTAAATTAAGATACATGAGTTGTTCCCAGTGAAGACTATCATGATAAATATCTTATTCAGCAACAACTTAATTAAACAAATTGCTAGTTGAAGTATGGATTAATTAAGGTTATCGCGTGGCGATTTATATACTTCGGGGAATGTGGAAATAATTACGTGTATAATTTTTCAAAGTCAAGGCTCTGTGCTGCGTTAATTATTTGCCACGAAAAACACTTAATCACGAATTTTAATTTAAATAATTTATTCGCTGAATTTTTAATTCACTCGCTAAGGGCAGCTATTGTTTCCGCAAACGTTTTTATGTTTTGAAATTTGTTTTCATCGAAATGAAACATTTCACAGCTTATAATGTAGATTGCTTTTAAATACCAAAAGAACTGTGTTTTTTTATTTGTGACAAAATAATGGCTTAAGCAAAGTTTTAAATCGAAAATATTTGTTGGTAAGTACGTGAAGTTTCTTGATATAAGATAATAATACTTTATTCCTTCCTTCACTTTTGTTTTTTTTTTTTAATATATACTAAATGCGTAATTAAACACTAAATGTACATTTAGTGTTTAAAAAAATATAAAAGTGAAGAAAATAAATAATAATAAAATATTATTAGAAAAGTTTTGAATAATAATAAAATTGACATTATCCAAACATTTTTAAAGAATAATACAAATTTTCATATTTGAATTATGCATCGAATGAAAATACATAGTTTTCAAAATCCAGCTAGAAAAATTTAAAATAGCTGCATTAGATTGATTTGTGGAATACCGAGAAGACAACACATATCAACAAAAAGAAATGAAATAGCTTGGTTGGACATGCACGAGACGAGAAAGTTGCACCAAGCGGTGTTATTTAATAAAATTGTTACAAATAAGTGCCCAAAATAGTTACACGATAAAATCTCATACATACGTGCATAATATTAATATTAGATTTAAAGATACTCTATGACAATCTGCACATAAGACAGCTTTATTCTTGCGTTCACAATACACAATATTTTAGGTTTAGTTAAAAAGAAATTTACAAAGGCGTAGAAAAAATGATTAAATAATTTTAATTTTATCAATAACTAGAACGAATTGTAAACAAAATGTAAAAGATTTTTTTTATTATTATTATTTTAGAATGTTTTTGTTTGTTATGAAAAAACATAAAACAAATAATTTATTAATTATTTTCAAATCATTTTTATTTAATTTATTAAATAACTGTGACCAAGTGGATGAATACTCTTTTCTATTAATATTTCAACGATCCCACGAGGCTGAACAATAATCCAATTTTATTTTATTTAGATCATTTATTCAAAATGTATCAACCTGATATATTCCGAACTTCATGAATATATATATTTTTTTATTTTTCTAATTGTCAACGATTATTTTAATTCTAATTAATAACCATTAATTGTCAACTAATTTTCAAACATATCCTCTCTAAAATAAAGCCATACGCGAATTGTAGATGATTTAATTAACAACAAAGGTATTAAGAACACTTCACATTGTGGAGTAATTATATTGTTAACTTAAGCCTAATTAGATGAGAGAGAATTTAATTTCGGGCGAAAGTTGTTGAAATTCCGAATAGCAGAAGTCTGCGAAGCACTCAGATATTTATTGCTGAATTAACTTTTAATTGAATTTTTCAACGAGGCTTCAGCTCAAAGCTCAAAACGTCCATGGTTACTATTTAATACGCTCTACACATATAAAGTTTAAGAGGGTTTATTTGGTTACTGTGTTGCACGATAAATGAAGACAGAGAATCGGGGCTTATTTTAGTTTAACGTTATTTTTTATCATCACATTCTAAACAGCTTTTTTATTAGATATATATGATAATAGAAAAAAACTATTTATTCACATGGTCACAGTTATTTAAATAAATTTAATAAAAAGAATTTGAAAAATGTCCATTATTCCGCACTTCTTTTAAATATTTATGTAACATAAAGAGGGAATAATTTATTAATTATTTTCAAATTATTTTTGTTTAATTTATTTAGAATGAATAACTAAAATGAGATCTGTAAGGTAATGGAAATAAATTACTAAAGATGATTTATTAATAGATATCCGTTAGTATTGTAGGAACAAAATCAATGAAAATGTTGGAATTATTATGGAATTATTTAGTTTTTTTTTTATTTTAGTATCATGATAAATAAAATCACTTATCTGCTACAAATATATACATATTTTTTTTCTAGAAAAATCACCAACAGTATTTAATCTGCTAGTGATTTTGATTTTTTATTTTAGTATCATGATAAATAAAATCACTTATCCGCTACAAATATATACATTTTTTTTCTAGAAAAATCACCAACAGTTACGTAATAATAATTTCTGTTTTTTAGTAATAATAATTTTTATTAACAGATATATACAGCAAAAAAAAACAAAATAAATAATAAAAATTACAAAATAAAATGTATAATTTCTAATCTATTAATTGGCTATCGACCAATGGTATTTCCCCCTTCATTTTTTTATTTCAAAATAATTCGTTTGGGTCATATTCATGACCTACTTCAATCAACTTCGAGTTCCTTTCATTGTGAACTTACTGTAGATTATTATAGAACACTATATTAAATTTGTCTCTTTTTTTTTTCCTTTTTTTGCCTCACATACGCGTGAATATGGCCATCATTGGTTTGAAGAGAAAGGAAAACAAAACAAATATTAACATTTACAACTTTAATTTTAAATTCTTTAAAAATGAAATGATAAGATCATATAATTTTATATTATTAGTTGCTAGAAGTTCATTAATACAAGAAGTAAAAAAATATAAAGGCCTTTTAAGAACTATTGTCGTTGAGTTCTCAAAAGAAGAAAATATGGTTTAGACTCTCTGAATCTTTTCCACATTGACACAAATCATTGTCAGAAAAAACAATTTTAAATAAATGAGCTCGAAAGCAAGAATTAAAATTCTAAAATATTTTATTGCAAAATTTATAAAAAAAAATATTATTTAAAATATAAGGCTGAAAAACCTCGATGGATTGATTGGATTCAATAAATGGATTTACTACTACTAAAATATAATTAAAAAATTATTATTAGTTTTAATTTAATTAAAATCAATCATAGTTACCCAACGAGACAGTGTGCCGCTGTCAAAATATGCCTGTCCGTAATTAATGCGCCCCCGCAGAATTGCTGCTTCTGTTCCTTGGGTTTGAAAAGGGCAGCCAGCCAGGGCCAACGTTTCGCCGGGGTCGAGATTTGATTGTTGCTCGGTCTAGCCAGAACAGTTAAACCGCAACCTGTCCAATACAGAACCAAATATTCTTAAGGCAAACCCACACATTAAGCAATTGCTTTTGAAGTCATCAACGAGTTTAATGGAGTTTATATTTAACAAATATATTTATTAACGTAATATTAATTTTTGTGTAAATTATTTTAAGGTATGGATGTTTTGTTACCAGTATGTTCATCCTCTGCCTCATATTCGTCACCACCAGCAGGTAAGTCCATGATTAGCTGAGCTCCAGTTAATGTTTTTAAGAGGATATCATCAGGACAGCAAACTCCCACGTGTCTGAAAAAATATTCATTATAATAAATAAAATGTTATTAAAAGATAATATAAATAAAGGTTAATTTTCTTCCATAATAAATAAAATGAGAATAATGAGAATTAAGTATAAATTACAATTATTCTTTATTTTAGTATTAATTATAAAATATCTCTAATTTAAATAAATGAAGTTAGCAGCGAATTGGTTATCGCCCAGTGGTCTTTCATACAATAAAATATAGCAATTGAAATAAAACAGAATTTGTTCTATGATTTTTGTAATTGCCGAAAACCGCGTTTATTTTCGGCAATTTTCTACAGAAAAACACATTTTTTGCTTTTCGTAATCCTTGATGTTATACAATATGCCAATGAAACGGTTTTTCGAAATTCCAATTCGTTTTGAGTGAAATCGCATCTTGAATGGAAAATGACCAGGAATGGTTTGACCACTTTAGAAGTTGATAAAACGTGTTTTATCAGCAAAGTAGAGAGAATGATTGTCAAAATTATTTTTGTTTGTTTTCCTTACAGTTTAAATTAAAATTAAACAGAGAAGAATAAAAAATAATTAATAAATTAATAATTTTATTTCAAAATGTAATTTAGTAATTTAATTTGATTTCTAAAATAAAATCACCCATAATAAAATGAAGTCATATTGATACAAATATGATTTGGTTTTTTATGCCGATAAACCTCAAGCAATTAAAGACAGTCCATCTTTATTCATTTTCAAACAAAAGCTCAAATGTTTTTTGATCGAAAGATGTTTATATTCAATTGAAGATTTTTTTGTTTAACAGATTGTTTTAGGTTATTATCTTATTAATTAGTTATAAGTTACATTATTTAGAGGATACGACTTTTTTCATTTGAATTTTCATTTTGTTAACTTTACTGTATGTATTTACAATTGAAAATAAACTTTATTATTATTATTATTAAAGATTATTTTTTATTCATACAAATAAAATGTTATTAGATAAAGTTCTACATGTATGAGTATCAATTAAATTTACTAAAGGTGCGACATTCCTGTTCATTACACACACAACAGTCAACCACCCCTCTTGCATCACAGGTTACACAATCTTACATAACGAACAGTCAATTAATTTTCCCTTTACAGTTGTTCACAGTTGCATCACTTCAAACGTTAATAACCTCTAATTTCTGCTCGGCTGAAATTCAACACAGCCGACTTAGTAAATCCCCCCCTCCCCCGAAAACGTGATTTTGTGTATCCATTGCGCGGCATTTACAAATCCGGAATCAGCGTTACGTTCCCTTTTTTGTGCGCGATTGCGATAACAGCCGTGAAAAATGATAGCCCCGAAAGCCCCATTGTCCCGTTCGGGTGGATGCGCCGGGTCGGGGATATTTCGATTCGTTTATTATGAAATACGAGATTTGGTGCGCGAATTTGGGTTATTGGGATAGTTTTATCGTGTTCGGCACTTTTTATGCAAAATTTAAGGCGTTTTTGAAAATATTTTTTAATTTATTCTGATTAATATATTAAAATCAATGGACAAAAAATGTTTGCAATATATATATACATATATATAAAATTGTAGATAAAAGAAAAACAGTATCACTTGTAACCTTAATCTTCATCCAAAATTTACAAAACCATCATTAATAATTCATTAATTTATTTCATCAATCTTAGCGGATCATATATAGACAAGGACGGTAGCAATCATGACAAAGAAAACGACAAGAACAGCACATAAACTGGCAGAAAGATCGATGGTCGATAGCCATTTTCTGATGTATTTATCAACCATGATTGTAAATATTAAATGTAAAAAATATACAACTTCAGAAATAAAGATGTATATATATATATATAGAATGTATATAACGTGGATGGTATATAGAGGGCTACCAAAGTACCGAAAGAGGATAAATTTATATTCGAGAAAAAAGGGTTTTTAGCTAGCGCACGGTCTGGTTAGGAAGTGCAGGAAATGAAGGTATGAAAAGGGATCGTGTATGTTAGGATGGGGAGGACACATTGAGGTACCTGGGGGAGGAATGTGTGGGGGTATGCAAAGCATGGATCGAAGGAGAAATAAGAGTAGAAATAAGAGTTGTATAACTTGTTACAATTTATACAAACAAAGTTAATAAATCATTAAATGAAAATATTAATTGTTGTCTTTTAAAATTAAAGCCGAATATTTGGAGGAATATTACAATTTAATTTGTTATTTCTTGCCTTAGAATAGCTTCTCCACACTACTTTTCAGACTCACACATACACAGATATTTTTTAAAACTCGATTGAATGGACTCAGGGGACCTCAAAACGTACATATTCGTTGAAATTGGCGATTTGAAAATTTTTACGATTACAATACATTCTCTTGGACAGGGGTCCGGGGAAAGTAAAATGAAAACTTATAAAATGAAACAAAGATGATTCACACATTTGCAGTTATTTAAATTACAATGAAATTAAACAAGGAAAATTGATCGAATTTCATTGATCATACCAAAATTTTTCCTTGTTTAATTTCATTGTAATGAAAACGTATAATTTGATAATAAAATACAAGTAGTGATTTTGGAATTATTTCCTATGTCTGTTCAACGAGAAGATTTTTATATTTATACATGACATAAACAACTGACATAACGCGTTAGATGTTCATTTAAATTACTGCCTACTGTTTTCTACGCGAATCATCTCCACTGACAAAAGCCTTATAAACCCTGCAATTCGATTTGTCTTCGCCTTGAATTTTTGCTCACAGTTGTGTAACTGGAGGAAAGGAAAATATATAACGAGATGTTTTTCCTCCCCCTTAGTTTTATATTAGGTTATTTCTCTATTCCTTTTTGTTCCTTGTAACATTTATTTTTTGCTAAAGCATATTGCCACATATTTAAGCTTAATGCACAAGAAATAGCGCGAAAAATTACACATTTAGTTATACACATTTCCGCACGGAAATATCTTGTACATCTTGTATAAATCATTACGATTTTAAATAATTCCTATGTAAAAGTAAAGAATTTCCATATAAATCATCGTAGTAATTTCACGTGTATAGCATTCATTAATTTATCCCGTGATGGAAATTCAAATATTTCAAATTAAAACTTGAATATAATGAACTAATTTAGTGCCACATGCTCAAAATTGAATTTCTTGGGAAATTCTTTGTCAATATTGCACCAATCAATTCTTAATGGAATCCAACCTTTCCCGAGCGTTGAAAGTTCCTCAAGTGCTGACTCCATTTATCGCTATTGTCATCCGAATTATTTTAATAACTCAAACAGGAATTTTTACTTATACACTCCATTTGTTAGGACAAAATATTCATTAATAATCCTTTCGTTGGATAATATAAAATCACATTAGAAACTAAATAAATAATAATTAAAATATAAATTAATAGATAACAAAAGCAGCATGTGCAGAAAGATCTTTGGTCGATAGTCCAGACAGACTAAACAAACACTGAACAAAATGTTCACAAATAACGTTGCATCAATATTAAAAACAACATTAAACGTTAATGTGCAACATTATTATGTCCGTTTTGCTCAGTGGGATATGTATTGTAAATATTTATGTTTATTTTAGTAATAATTACAAAAAATCTCTCATTTACATAAATTAAGGTAGCATTAAGTTTTTTTATTATTTATATAGTCTGAATAAACATGTATGTGTATATATATATATGAATATACCAATGCAGAGATTTTTTGTACGCTTAAATATTGCATACATTTGTAATTGAGTTTATATTAGAAATTATTTCTACATTTTTTAATTGTAAGAGTGTAATTAAGTTAATTATACATAAATTGTATAAATGAAATATGAATAGATTATTACATAGTTCTATGGTAGAGGCTGCTATTCTATGAAACTCCATTTCGAATGTATTGAATTAAAACAAAAGTTTTTTTTAGGTTTCACAATATTTAATAGCAGATACACTGCTACTACAATTGTTTCGATACACAATATCATCATCATGTAGTTGATGTAATAGTTTAACAATATTAGTGGAGGAATATTTATACAAAACCAATAAAACAAATAAAATCACAGATTAAATCGAAACATCTGAAACTAGTCGAGAATTAAAAAAATATTCAATTTAATCTGTGTTTTTATTTATTTTATTCATTGATATTTAATAATCTATTCATATTTAATTTATACAATATGAACTACCAATGTATAAATATTAAAACTATTATACATAAATTATTAAATTTGTATGCAGAGTTTAAAAAGAGAAAGAAAACATATTTATTGTGGAAAGCGGCTAGAAAATGTTTGATAATTCAATGGCTATCGATTACTTTAGCTATAATTATTTACTAATAACTAATAAATAGATACAGGCGAAAGATCTTCCTTTAATCATTCTATTAACCGGTGAGATTATTCGACAGTAACTAATCCGATGGATATAAATGATAATAATTATTTTATTAGATCGGATTTAATATTAGCTCCAGAATCGACATGAGGGTTGTAATGAAGAGTATCCTAGGTGACGCGTCGTGCATCTAGATTTGTAGTTATAATGATAAGATGTCGCGGAGATTCATTCTGCGGAGATACAAACATCAATAATTGTAAGCTCGTTATTAATAACTTTAATTGTCAAATCAATAGCGGTAATTCGAATTAGTAATGTATTTGTATTTGTGATTGCTAGCTAATCATATTAGTTTACATCAATTATGTAGAATGGATTAAATTATTTTGCATCAAGATTCAAGCGGAATTTTGTATAATACACAAAACATCTCTGTTCAGACAATTCAGAAATACAATTGTATGCATTAAAAAAAAATAAAAAAATGTTTTAATCATAATCTTACACAATTTGTAACGAAGTAGAAGCCTCAGTTATCAATAATATAGAATCAATAATAGAATAGAATTATTCAAATATATATATATATATATATTCAATGGCCCTTTTCACCCATATGGGTGTAGGGTTCCATATGGGTGTTAGGTTACAATTATTTAAAACAAAATTAAAAAATAGTTAACTTTAGAGTAAATACACTTCTATTCCAAGACAAATAATGTATGTTATTGAATAAAATTACAATAACTAACAACAATAGTTCAGTTAGACATTGCGATTGTATATACAACATTTATTGTTATTCGCGATGTATATTATAGGATAAATAAAAATCGATAAAATAACGGCAATCAACCATTACGACAAAAGACATAACTGCACCCACTAAATGGAAAAATTGAATAACCATAAATCTACGAGCGTAATAAAATCCTGATTTATGACTTTATTCACAAATTGCTCACATCTGCAAATATTACCGACATTTTAATCATAATATCGTTACTTAGTAACAAAACATAAAATCAGCATCCTTAGACGCACTTTATGCGATATATACGGCTTTGTAAATGAAAGCCGAATATGGCTTTATATAGGAATAGCGAAAAAGGTTTTACGTTTAGTGTTTTTCCACAAATAATAATTATTAATACATTGGCTAATAACATTAATTCTTAATTAAAATTACGCTTGAAAACATTTTGTTGTGTTCTTTATTTGTTTGTTGTAAATCGTGTATGACGTTCATTTACATTTAAATTAACTCATAATAAATTAAATTGTACACGTAGAAAAGCAAAACACATTACTTTAATTTATGCTTATTGTTTTGCTTTGTTATTCATAAAAATGAAAAAAAAATCACTTTCTTTTGTATACAATTATTTTTTTTACAAAATACAACTGATCATATTTATACATTCATTCTTTTTAGTAAGTTAATTAAAATTATTTCATATATATATATATATATATATATACATATATATATATATATATATATATATATATACATATATATAGTGGGTTTATTTCTCTCGAAGATTGTCATTAATTTAACTCGTAACTCGATCATTATATATCTATCTATATATATATATATACAGGGTGGTCATAAAGAATTGTGTGATAATCTTCAGTTAAGGTGGTTCGTTAATCAATTTTAAGTAAAAAAAAAAATAAAAAAAGTTTTTAAAATTAAATTAATTAAAACTAAAATAAAACACAAAAAATATTGGGTAATTATTCAATAAGCTTTATGAGGCCATTAATATTCTAAATATGTGACTAGAATTTGTTTTTGACATTTTATGCATAATTGTTGCTATTAATAATCGACTTATCATTAAATAAACATTTGTAATATTTAACTGGATGTTAATAGAACCAGTTTTAATCAAAATATTTCAAAAATATTTCTGATTTCTAGTCACATATTTATTATATCAATGGCCTCGTGGGCGTTAATGAAGAATCGTACATTATTTTTTTACTTAAATTTTCTACTTGAAATTAATCAATGAACCACTTTACCTGAAGATTATCACACCTTTTCTGGCCTTGTAAATATAAATATCTATAAAAATTTCTTTTTTGCATCGAATTCTCTCCAATAAAATAATGTTAAACACTTAACTTTGTTTTACCTGTTTTAAAAGTGGCAAAACAAAGTTAAGTGTTTTAATATTATTTTATAAAGATATACGACAAAGTAAACGCCAACCAAATCAAAGATTCATAGATATCATTGAAGAAACTTTCAATATACAATATTGAGATATAATTTAAATTAATTAAATATACGTGGAAAAGAAACATCTCTGATGGGATTTGAACCCATGTCCCTTGATTGTTTATTAACGCACTCGCCTAGAAATCGAAGGGTATGGGTTCAAAACCCATTAGATATATTTATTTTTCAATTAAATTTAATTAATTTTAATTATATCACAATGTTGTGCATTGAAAATTTCTTCTATTCTCTCCTTTTAAATTATATTTGTATCTATACAAATATAATTTAAAAGGAGTATCAATTTAATTAATTAAATCAAAGTTTCTCTGCAATCTGTTTCTTAGTCTCTTTCTTTCATCTTCATTTCTCTCCTCGTCATCTCTGTTTCCTTTTAATATTGTTTTATGAGTTATTGTATTCAACCTTCCTACAATTATTCCTGCGTAAAATCAAATTGATTTACATTTTTTCCTAACTATATAATGTGTTGTTGCTATCCTTGACCTTCGGTCTCTTGGCCAAAAATGTATAAATGTCGAAGACTAATGCCGCCTTAAACTTGAGATCAAAAGTCAACGCTCGGTACTTTTATTTCATTTGCAACATCTTCTCGCAATGCAGTTGAATGTTGCACAATCGACAAAAAAAAAACATCGAGCATCGTCGTTTGACATCCTCAAGAAGACGTGGCCTAATTATGACTGTGATTGATGTACCTGACGGCTTGAAATGTAAATTTTAATGCAAATAATTATGTAAATAATTAAAAGACAAACAAATAAAATATTAAAATTGTTTAAAAAATTATTATTAATTTTTTATTTGAGGCTATTTTAGTAGGGAGAAATGTATATAAAATATATTTAAAAATTTGAACATAGTGTAAGGAGGCTTTACTGAACTATACAGATAATTTTTTCATAGCATCATAGAGTAACTAGTATACTAGTATTTCATCCTCTTTGAAAGCATTGAGTAAGGATTTTTTTTAATTTTATTAAACGGATCATTCATTTTTACAACAGTAACGAAAACTAAAACTAAGATAATAATAATATTTATTTACCACTGAATAATAATTATGGGTGCGTAACAGATTACATCTATAATAATAATAAACTAAAATTATATTAGAATAATATAAAAAAAAATAAAACTGGATTATAAAAATAAAATAATAATAAATAAAAGAAATGAAAACAAAAAGGAATTAATTTGATTTGCCAACCGATGATAAAAATTTGGTCAGTTTGAACATAGTTTTTTTTTTTATTTAAATACAGTTAACATGAATGAATCCAATATTAAATACTTTAAGGTAAGTAAGTTTAAGCCGCTTTACTAAAACTCCCACGCTTGATGTGTTTCCACACGGCAATTCCAAGTGAATGAGCATAATCAGATTAAACGTTTTTACATTGCAATAGGGTTCGATAATTCTTTCAATAATCTACACAGAAAATTAACAAACCAACGCAATATTTGTTGTTTTTATTTTCTCATAAAATATTTTTTTATTGATTTTTGCATTTACAAAAAGGTAATTTTTTAATACATGCAAATTTCTTGGTGGTTTGTTAATTATATAGTGGTTTAGTATTTCAGTTTGCGGTTAGTGTTAATTAACTGCAGTGACCTCAAATTGCGCATAACAATGATAAATCACACCATACATTATGGTTTGCAAGATACCACGCTTATGTCTAGTCGAGACATCCTTTTTGATCGATCGACATTGTCCCACATAGTTTTTTTTCTTTTTCGTAAACAACCCAGCCTTCAGTATTTCTTTATATTATATTTTATTGCAAGTAATATACAGTCTTGTAATTATAATTAAAGAAGGCTTTAAGAAAATACCAAAAGTCGGATTATTCATTAAGAGAAAAGGAAAGAAAATGTATATAAAATGTTTTTTAGTAAGAACTTCAGTTGGAAAAAAGGGATTGATCGAATTGCAAGAAATTTTCCTTGTTTAATTTCATTGTACTTCTTTAATTGTTGCGGAATTGGCATGTTTGAAATTAATATTTATTTATTTAAATTGTAGCAAAATAAAAAAAAATCTGGCACAAAGACCTATGGTCTTTGTGGACCTATGGTAACTGTACATATTATTTTATAAATTTTCGGTATTTGCCCGGGAAGTAGTTGTTTTAATGTGCATTTGTTTAACGTACTTACGTAACGTAAGTCAAAAGTCACAGAGCTAAATGTGGAAAGAATTTATTAATTATTTTCAAATCATTTTTATTTAATATATTTATAAATTTTTATTATCATACTGTCTGAATAAAAATGTTTGTATATAAAATATGGATTATACAATAAATTCAGATTAAATTTTCGAATAGTAATTAAATTTAATCAAAAAATAATCAGAATTTGCAAAATTATTAAAAAATCAAGTTACAGAATCCTTAATTTAAAACAAATAAAAAGCTGTATTTTCAACCTGTGATAATCGGAACTATTCCGTAAAGAAAATGTTAAGTTTAACGTATGTATTATTAAATAATTTCTCATTCTATGAATACATATCTATTACAAAAGCTGCTTAGACTGTGATGTTGAAATATAATGTACACCTTAAACTTAACATTTTCTGTACGGAATAGCTCAGAATTTAGGTCAACTGTTTTTCTGTGATTATCATATAAAGTTGCAATATTCATTTTACAAATTATTGTCACTTTCACAATAAACCAAATATATATATATACATCTTTATTCATATACAGATAATTTAAACAATATAACATAAATATTTGCAATACATGTAAGTGTTAGTCTGTCTGGGCTATCGATCAGCGGTCTTTCTGCCCTAAACCAAATATTTTCTTAATTTAATCATTTTAATAAGTAATTTTAATATAATTTGAACATTTATATTTTGCACTAGATTCGTAACCTATATTAATATCTTACTCAGGTGCATATTAGGTTGCCTATATTAGCGCACCGCAATTAATATTTTGCGGCATACGATGCTGTTATTTGTTGAAATTTCTGTATTGAGTAATGACAAACTTTAATTTCAAAAGCTATAACAATGATTTATCGTTTATCTATTCAATGAATGAAATATTTTTTATAGTGCAATAAACTTTACCCTTTATATTGAAAAAATAATGAAGAGTCTGTAATGTTAAAATTACAGTAATTTCATAATTATAAAACAATCATGTATTTATAAATTAATTACTTGAATAATTATATATATTAGTAAATAATTTATATTATCCTTAAATGTCAAGAATATCATATTTAAATTGCAAATAATAGCGGCTATTTTGGTTATATTACACAATAATTATAATTACGCTTTAATACAACTTTTTATATATTGGAGCAAATAAAAAACAGCTTACATAATTAAGAAGTGAAATAATTGACAGAAGGGCAGAAAGACCTCCGGTCGATACCCCAGGGGAGGCAAACCTTTAATTTATTTTATATGTTTGTAAAAATGTAATTGTCTGAATAAAGATATTTGTATATATAATTGTCAGAAATAATATATATAAATAAGTATATTAAAAATAGAGTCTTATTTTAATAGTTATATAAGGTGGCCAGAAGAGATTTCACAATTTCCAAGTAGAGTGGATCATTGATTAGTTTCAAGTAGAAAATTTAATTTATTTTTTTAATTATTGTTTACAGCTCCTCATGAACCAATTATTAATATTTATAAATAATGGGCGCGTTCAGGGAACTGTAGCGCTACAGTGCTTTACGAAAGCGGTGTCGCAGAACGGTACCGCTTTATGTGTGGCGCTGCAGCGCTTTATCAAGCGGAAAAGCATATATTTTCGTCGCTTGATCGCTTTTCAAGCCACTTCTTAATTATTCACTTGTAATAATTCGTTTTCTTCATCATAAATGTTCTTTTTTTAGTTTTCAGTGAAATATTTTGTTTATTCCTCGCTTAACTTGTCAAGTAAAGAATATGAGGAGTAATCAATAGTTAAGACCACATGAAATTAGTTTACAATAAGGTAACAAACATTGATTATGTATATCACACAAAAATTAATTAATTGTTAAATGGCTATCGACCAGAGGTCTTTCTGCCACATGAAATTATTAATCATTTATTTACCGATTCACCATTAATTAAATTAGGCAAAAGATGACGGTTGCGACGTCTTCCATTTATTATTTTACTTGATGGAATACTCTATTTGTAAATAAAAATTTTTTTTTTAATTTTACAAAATTTATTGTGTTTTTACAATAAATTGGAATTATATTATTTACTCGATTAACACTACATATGGTTGGGTTAACAACTTGCGATAATAATTCTTTAATTTAATAGTTAATTTCACAAAATGTATTGTGTTTCTACAATAAGTTTTGTGAAACTTAAAAAAATGCTGTTTTATTTACAAATAATAATTAATTGTATTTTCATATTTTGAATAATTATTAGCAAATAAAATTTCGTTTTATGTTTGAGATATACGATATACACGTAACGGTTATTGCAATCATAATCGATATTCGAATAAAACTTTTAACCTGAGAGCATTTCTTGGCGATCTGAAGAGCTTAAAAGCTTTTAGCAATATTTCATACACCTGAAGTGTTATTTACAGTCACATTAGAACTTCGCAATTTTTAAGATGGTTTTAATATTTGTGAAAGATATCTATATAAATGAAGAAAACAATAAAATTGAAGTAATATAGGATTAAAATAACCATACAATGCTTTTAAAACACAAGAATGAATTACAATTTTTTGTGGCATGAAATGGGAAATTACATATACTTCATTAGTAATATATATTTATAATTATTATTATGAGATCTTGTTATCATTTTGTAAAATGTTGAAATTTCCTTAAAAAGATATAATAATAATATAATATATAGATTTAACCAAATGATAAGTATTTTATATTTTGGATGTTAAAAAATACTAAAATGCTATCATTTGTTAAAATCATGTAAATTTTTAGTAGTAACATACAAAATCATTAACAAACAAAAAACATTTACATTCTTAAATGTTTTGGTTCACGATGTTTAAATTTATTAAAATCTTTATTACCCAGCGAACCTGTAGTCGTGCTCGTGCAACCAAGTATGGAGAACACTTGAAAACTCTTTATTTACACATTTAAATTTCGAAAGTAAAAGCTCCTCGGGAATATAATTCTAAATAAAACCCCCCTCGAAACACCGGCGTGATTTAAAATCCGTCCCATTAGAAAACCGAGGATGTACACAAATCCAACGTGCAATTACGGGTTTCGCATGACACAATCATTTAAAATTTCTTTAATGGATTGGGTTCACACGATTTCTTTGTTCCAATACACGCATTTCTCCAAAATATTCCGTGCCAAGGTGAAGATGCGATGCGGTGCGATGCACGCTCCGTGTAAGTGAAACTTTAATTTCTATTTAATTATTACAATTACCTTTTTATTAATGTAATTTCTGGCCGGGCCTCCGCTGAAAAAACGGTTTCCCACCTCGCATCCTTTCATTTCAGTAATTCTATATTGTGTTTAATGAAAATAAACGGCCGCAATAACACGAACATGATCGATTAGATTCTGTGTAAAAAGTTGAAATTGTATGTTGCTAGTTTTTTTTTTATTATTTATATTTTTTACTATGGGCCGATTCACAATCGTCCGGAAACGGAAGGGAAACAAGAACGGAAACGGATCGTATACAAAAATGACAAATTTGTATTATTCAAATTATATCAATTTTACTTTTTTACCATAAAATTCAAATTCTTTGCTTTGAGGCCTTTACTTCGGTGTAAATTTTCAATACTAGGATAAAGTAAAGCTTAAATAACTTTTTTTTTCCTCTTTGCTTTAGTTAGTGTACAGGGTGGTGCATTTTGGTGGTGCCACGTATGGAAAACTTGTTTATTTTAATAACTATCGAAAAATCATTTTTGCGACCCAAGGCCAATTTTTCATGATAACAATAATGGCAACAAAAAAGATTCATCTTAAACGGTCTCCGAGTTATAACCGGAAGATGACGAGAAGTCATTTTTCGATAGTGCTTGTACTATCTAAAAATGAGTCGTCGTCAACTTCCGGTTATAACTCGAAAACCGTTAAAGATAAATAATTTAAAAATAAAAAATTATAATAAACACTTTCACAAAGCAACAATTTATGCTGACTTCGAATATGTTATCTTATCTTATTTATCATTTTTAGTTTTTGCGTTATAACCTCAAACTTTGAATTTTCAAATTGTGACTATAGTCGTTTTTTTATATCTCTTAAAATAAAAAAGTATTCCATATGTGGCTTCACCCAGTACATGGAAATAAGTTTAAATTAAATTGTTTATTTTTCACTTTTTTCACCACTATTCTGTGGCTTCTTCAGAGAGCTTAAAAATAATAATGTATTTTTTTAATAATATAAATAAATAGTTTAAAAGACCACGATAGTCGATTTCAAACTGTTTCCATGTTATTTGTTTCTCAATTCAAAATCGCCAATTTTGAATCTCTTAAACTTAGCACTGTGATTTACGAAGAACATGCTCACTATAAGCTTCGACAATCATTCTGCAGTATTTTTCCTCAAGTGGTAATAGAAAATCAATGCTGTCCGCATATCGTAATTCGACATGTTCAACATAATTACAAACTATGAGAAACTTTTTATGAGATGAAAATTATATTGAGAAATGTCAACAAATTTAGATAGAGCCACGTCGTTTGACAGTAACTACACTCACAACTAGGGCCACCTATAGAGAAGATTCCTGTTTCTTACTTACATACCTGGATCCTTATTCCTGAAATCGATCGCATGAAATCATTCGTACGCAACTGTCAAATTCACATGTAAATTCCTATCTAAATGACAGATTTCATACGACCGAAACGTTCGAACAATTTCAAAAATACAGGCCCTGATATATAACATAGAGAGAGAAAACAATCGGTTGTGATTTAAACAGGCGAAAATAACCTTAGTTTTTGTTTTCTTAAAAAAAGAGCCTATAAAATAATTTATCAATTGCATTTATGGTTCATTTGTGATACGATATATTATGTTTTATTTAAATTATAATAATAACTTTATTATTCCAAAGGAAAACACCAAAACAGCATAAATTGCAACAAAATATATATATATGCACAAAAACTCAATATAAGTGTAATAATTACAAAAATAAACAAAATATTCTGGTCAAACTGTGTAGGCTTTCACGACCAGTCTGATTGGAATCATCATCATTAGTCGCCGATGAGACATCGAACAGTTCGAATGCCCTTCGTCCACGGAGCCACTGAAGATGCCAACAGCAGTTGTCAGAGAAACGTTAACAAACTACAGCCTAATAGCCCGCAAATTAACAATTCCAAAATATTCTGGATTTATTATTGTTCAATAATAAATTATAACTAAAGTACATAGAAACCTTTCTTCACTACTATGAAATAGTGAAGAAAGTGTTTTAATCAAGTTATTCGGCGTTACTCCGTAGAGGAAATATTAAGTGTAATGTGTACGTTATTTTTACTTTTCCCAGACCCTTGTAAAAAAATCAAATCACCAATTTCAACGGATATACAAGTTTTAAGGTACCCTGAATTTTAATTTTTCAAAACTTAATGGACTCAGAGGACCTCAAATCGTGTATATCCGTTGAAATTGGCGATTCGAAAATTTTTACGATTACAACACTTTTCCTTTTTACAGGGACCTGGGGAAAGTGAAAAACAATTACAATATAATATTCTTAAGCGTTATAAATATTAATATTAATTATTTCCAAAATATTTATTTGAATTTCATAATGTTACAATATAGCCGCCGATTAACTTTCTTATCCTCGCAAAACGAGCTTGATACATTAGTATGTTGAATTTATATATTTTTTAATATATTTATTTTATGTATTATATAATTTATAAAATAGTATTTCATAATAGAATGAGATAATAAACTAATTAATTTTAACGATAACTATTTCTTTTTAAACAATCACATAAGAAAACTCACGTGGATTGATTGATATCTACTTTCAACATTTTTATAAAGATACCCGCCTGGTAAGATAACAAGATTTTTTTCCAATCGCTTCCATCGACCTTCAATCAATCCCTGCATCCCAACACACAGGCTCATTATCTCAACCGATATTTTTTATATAAATCGTGTGTTAATGAGGCAGTTGCGGTTGTGGAAGGTAAGGAATTCTGTCAGCCATAAAAATGTTAGTATTCCTGTTGATTAGTAAATATCATTCGTGGCACGTACGCTGCTTATACGTATTAATAGTGTAATTATAGAGGTACTTCTTGGTTTGCTGCCTACAAGCTTGCCAGATTATCTATTCCGGGAATAAAAATCGATGCACCTACTTCGTATTGCTATATTTATTTTATTTATAGATAACGGGTACTGCCTTCGATTCGATTGGATGGAATATTTCTTTGTAGGCGATGTTTACGATTACTTCACAGATAAAGCGGATCATTGAAAGAATAATAATATGTAGATAACAACCCGGAGCCGAGTCGCTTGTTTCTAATGTTCATATTTGGTTGTGGACGTTGTTACAAAAATATGTATATTTTTTTTTTCTAAATTTCTATACGTATACAACTGTCAAAAACTAAATATTTCTACTACTTATGGAATCATTCGAATTCAATTACCAAAAACTAAATATTTATACTGCTGATGGAGTCATTCGAACGCAATTGCCAAAAAATAAATATTTATTCAACTGATGAAATTATTCGAATGCAATTGCCAAAAACTAAATATTTAAACTAGTGATGGAATCATTCGAATGATCATTATGCAATCATTCGATTACCGAAATTATCAAACATTTAGAATTATTTTATAATATTTCGAACAATCTTCCAAATTAATTATTATTCAATTGTTTGTATGAATAATAATTCTAATGGTTATCGAAATGATGATACGAATTACAAATATTAATAGTAATTATTTTCAAAGAAAAAAAATAGTGGAGAAGCAGAAAAGGAAACAAATATATGTGAACAGGCTTTCAGCCGATTCATCTACGGAATATAATTCTAATGTTATATATTATTGTACATACATATACACATTTGAATAAAGATGTTTAGTTAGTTATATGTGAATAATAATGTGGTTATTGAAATCAGATGCGGAACCAGAAGGAGTTTTTGTTTAGAGAGACGATTTACAAATTTTACATCAAATACTTATTGCACTGACTATAGAGGCTTCTACTTAATTATATATTGTTAAATATAAAAACACTGTCTATTAATTTATTTGTATAGACAAAACAATTAAACAATTTTATTTAAATATTTATTTGAAAGATCATTCGAATTATAATTTGAATAATCATCCGATTAGCATTGATATTCAAATACCAATAATTTGATTGTTGAAAAATCTTCCATTTGCCCATCATTAATTTATACCGAATACGAAAATCGTAAATATCAAGGAAAGTTATTAAAATATAATTGGAGAGCAGAAAGACCTATGGTCGAAATAAGGGGCTATTTATAATTAGAAGGCAAATAATGGATATTTGGGAATGAAAAAAAAAATTATTATGTTAGAATATATACACTGTATTATTTTTCTCAGGTAATAAAGTGTTAGTAGAAGTACAATTAAAATTTGTCATCTATTGAAGTCAGTTTTATAACAAGAGATCGGCCAATGACCCTGACAGTCGACACCGGTAAAGTGGGAGGGGTTTTTAGTATCCTAGTCAAAATCTAGGAGAACGAAAGTATATATATATATATATAATTAGATAATCACAATTAAAACACTTTTTATTCCTTACTTCACTTTTATAAAATTTATTAAATAAAAGTGAAGTAAGGAATAAAAAGTGTTTTAATTGTGATTAACTTCACATAACTCAAATTTAAACAATTAATAATTAGATAATATTTAAATAAATTAAATAAAAATGATTTGAAAATAATTAATCAATTATTTCCACACAATTATTTGTCGTTGTTGTATAGTTTAATCAATGTGGAAATAATTTATTAATTATTTTGAATCGTTTTTATTTAATTTATTAAATAACTGTGACCAAGTGAATAAATACTCTTTTCTATTAATATTTAAATAGAGGCACAATAGATTTTTAGGTAAAATATTTAAATAATTTTAAGGAATTTATATTTAAATGAATGAATCATAATTGTAGAGACAGACAAAATGAAATATTAGAAAATTATCTTAGTATCTCAAGCACATTAATAGATTAATTGAAACATCAGGATCAATAATGAGGCGACATATTCTGAAATTCAAATCATATGCGCCCGATAGAAACTGATTGCAAAACAGTTGGCACACCTGATAGAATAATGCAAGCCGAGACAAGACACAATACATCCAAGACGTAAAAATATGACCTTGTTCCCCTTTCCCCCCGAAATCCCCCCGAGAGGACGGCCAGAGCCCATTGCACGTTCCGAAAACTCGCGAGCAATTTCAAAACCGCATACCCAACGACCCAAAGATCCGAACAGAAAGAAACACTTCCCTATTTTGTAACACAAATTAATTCGACGTCCAAACACAATGGAATGTATTAGAATTAGCATCGGCATTAACACATTCCTCCAGCGACATGACCATATGCTCCACATTCAGATAAGCGTGTGATCTTTGATTGTTTTTGATATAATTCATCACCGCGCTTTTTACGCGGAAAGGTCAATCCCGATCTTTTGTCGGATTTAAAATGGGTCAGACTTCAAAGTATGATTTCGCTCGCTTCCGAAGTGTTGCCTATCAAAGTAATTAATGCCTTCGCCGACGTAAACACGCGTTTGTTTATCTCGGAACGTTAGCGATTGTTTTTCGGATCCAGCAATTTTGGACTTCCTAGGACTCGCTGGTTTTAATTAAAAAAAATCGGACCACGTGAATTAGTTCACGTTTCGCATGCGAGCTCTTATTATTAGCAGCGTCTAAAAAAACAAAGATTTCCGAGAAGATTTGGTAATTTGGGTTCGTGGTAGGTCGTGGTCAAAATTTTGGGTTATTAGAATTTTTGAATAATAATACATCATCAGGTCGCAAAAAAAACAATTGAATAAGTTGAATTATCTTAAGCAATCTGTTCAATTATTTTTAATAACTAACTAAACATCTTTATTCAAAAAAAAAAACAAACAATTGAATAAGTTGAATTATTTTAAGCAATCTGTTCAATTATTTTTAATAACTAACTAAACATCTTTATTCAAAAAAAAAACAATTGAATAAGTTGAATTATTTTAAGCAATCTGTTCAATTATTTTTAATAACTAATTAAACATCTTTATTCAAAAAAAAAATTGAATAAGTTGAATTATTTTAAGCAATCTGTTCAATTATTTTTAATAACTAACTAAACATCTTTATTAAAAAAATACAATTGAATAAGTCGAATTATTTTAAGCAATCTGTTCAATTATTTTTAATAACTAACTAAACGTCTTTATTCAAATGTGTATGTATGTACAATAATATATAGAATTAGAATTATATTCTGTAGACGAATCGGCTATCGACCGGAGATCTTTCAGCCTATTTTTAATATTAATATTGATTTCGAAAACTATGTTTCCATCTTCAATTATTTAATTATTAAGCATTTTTTCAATTAAATTGGGTTAACAGAAATTTTACATCGTTTTGAATTTTAATTAATTATACTAATTAAAATTAAATTACTGAGATATTCGACTTCACGGGAATCTTGCTACACTCTGTATACATATATATAATGATATATATATGTATATAGGAAAAATAATGAAGTAAATATAAACAACACTTACAGTTTATCAATGATGCATAAATAATCCAAACTTGATTTTCCAGTAATTCCAAGAATATCCATTGGACAGTAGACTAGATGTTTGCAATGGCCCTCAACGTCACCAGGTGCCAGGCATTCTTGGTACCTCCGGTTGAGCTGTTTGTGGAATGATCAATTATATAAATTAGATATCAACTTCATACTTATTTTTCTTTCGTAATTGAATATGATTGCAATCTATCATTAAATTTTCTAGGTAAATAGTTTAAAAATTCTCATCAAAGCCATTAACACATGAGAACTTGACGTGTTAAAAAGTAGCCTGAAGATGCTGAACGTGAAGCGAGATATGTGTAGCGATTAAAATAAATATTTGGATTTTTTCCATAGTATATCCAGTGCTACATTATGTACGTATTGTGACTATATTATATTGCGTATTTTTTTTTAGTTTATCATGTAATTAGATCTTATGAATCTGTTGGATAATAAATAAATAAATGTATATTTTTAATCTTGCATTGTACGCACATGTTATCTGCTTTGCATAAAGGAGTTTTTCCTTAAATAAATAAATAAATTTAATTTGTGTTTTATTTATTTTATTGCTAGATTTTTGATAATCTATACATTTTTGTTATTACAATATGAACTACCAATGTTTAAATATTAAAACTATTAATTAACTACAATGAAATTAAACAAGGAAAATTTTCTGGCAATGATCAATAAAATTCGATCAATCCCTTTTTTCCAACTGCAAAAAATTACTTACACTGTAAGTTTTACAAACATCTATTGAAACAACTAAAAAAAACTATTAATTAAAATAAATAATTGTTAGAAAATATTTTGTGAAATTAACCAAGTGTTTTTATTAATTCCCTTAAATATCATTTTAATAATTTTTCACCAAGTAATAAATGAGAAAGTAATTGAAGAAAAAAAAACAGTACCAATTGTCTATTACAAAATCTGACATTTTCAGGTTTTGAAATCTGGATGTTATTTTTTCGGCAAAGTGATGTTTTCATATCGAATTATACAAAATAGATGTAAATTAATGGTGGCATAGTCTCCGTGTTACGCACTCCGAGACGCCACTGAAGCCATTTCGTGTATATTTTTTTTAATTAAAATTTTGACCAGCCGCTCGTTAATACGCGAGATACAAGATACATAAAACCTCCAACGCCTACTTACCTTATATCGTTTGCTGAGGCCCAAATATCTCCGCTTTCTAATAAAAATCTCCTTAATTGCATCCTCGTTCCGCGCCGGTTTTGCCTTACTCAACGGCGAACCATCTGCAAAAATTGCACACTAATAAAAAATTGCAACTACAATAATAAACCTGATTTTTATTAAAAGTGTTACACAATTGTGATAAATGTATGAAAGTGTGAAAATTAATTTATAATTAAACTCAGTTTTAGTTTCTACTTCTATTTTAATGAAAAGTAACTAGTCATTCAATGGTACTACGAAATATACTATACTATATATGTCATATGTATTATAGTATTATACTATATACTATGTATATATATATATAGAATAATAACATTAATTTATATATATATATATAATCGATATCCCCTTTTACCAATTGGTGTCGGGGTTCATTCATTTTTTAATGTTATATTTATACTGTAGAATTATTTTATAAATGACCTTAATTGAACTGATTATAAATAAATAAATAGATAAATCTAGAAATGAAAATGTAAATTTTAAAAAAAACAATAAATCATGAAAAAGACAAATTAAAAAAAATGTTGGGTAATTTACATTTTTATTTCCAAACTTACCAATGAAGTAAGTGATTAAGATTTGTTGTTGTTTTTTTTTGTATTTTTGTAATCTATATTTTTATTTATAGATTTGTCGATTTGATGAAAATTTGTGATTTTTATAATTTACGTTTTTGTTTCCAGGCTTATCAATTTTATGAAGATTTGTTATTGGTTTTTTTTCCTTACTGATTTTTGTAATTTACATTTTTATTTCTAGATTTATCAATTTGATGAAAATTTGTTGTTGAATTTTAATAGTGTATCAAATTTCTTTTTAATTTAATAAATTGACTTTTGTAATTCACATTTCGATTTGATGAAGATTTGTGATTTTTGTAATTTACATCTTTGTTTCTAGTCTTATCAGTTTGATAAAGATTGTTGTTGGATTTTTTTCCTTACTGATTTTTGTAATTTACATTTTTATTTCTAGATTTATCAATTTCATGAAAATTTGTTGTTGTTTTTTAATAAAGTGTGTCAAATTTCTTTTTAATTTAATAAACTGTGTTGAATTACTTTTATCGCAATTCAGCACACTTTAATAAAACCCAAAAAGAAACCTTCATGTTGGCCGAATAATTGACAATCGAATAATTGACAGAATTCGGACCATTATTTTTTTCTCCTGGCGTAATTTACTGTGCCCGATTATCGAGAAAGGATAGCTGATTATATCTCCCAGATTTAATCGGCTCTTTATAGAACCAGAATTGTAACGTATATGGGTAAATAATGCCGTTTAATGGATGTGAATTCTTTATAATTAAGTCTGGCTTGCGCAACCGCATCAACTCGCTGAAATAAATATCTGTACATTATTGTGCTCTTGATACTTAGTTTTTACCTCAATTCAATTAAGACGAATCTACTACTAAACATAACACACACAAGATTGGATATTTAGTTTGTTATTTACAACTCCACTTGAAATAATTATGGAGTAATGCATTTTTTTTATATAATACAAAAGAGCTTTCCTCGCCGTGCTCGAACATTTATACCTGAAATCGCAGCGAAGAACAAAAATGTTACGTAATATAAGACTATCTGCAGACACGAGTTTCGTGAAAAGCTCTGCCGTATAAGCTTTTAAGTTGTTAAATTAAAATGATACGTTTAATTAATTTCATTTATAATTAATGGTTTTAATATTTAGACATTGGTAGTTCATATTGTATGAAATAAATATGAATAGATTATTAAAAATCAACGAATAAAACACAGATTAGATTGAATAACTTTAAATTAATTTAAATTCTATTTATTTAATTTAAATATATTTAATTCATATAATTTCATTAAACTTCTCAAATTCAGAAAATAATTCGATAACTCAGACAGACTAAATCCAACTGTATTAACGCAATCTCCATTTCAAAATTACAGTTATAATTACGTATTAAAAATTTATTAAAAACATTACAAAACGTATATATAAAAATGATAATTAAATAATATTGAAAATGATCAACAAATTTTCAGTTCCTTTTTCATCGTTGCAATTTTTAAATTAATTATTTAATAAAAAGTTTAGTCATACAAACAAAATAAAAATGTTTTGTTGTTGTGAATTAATATATTTAAATTGTTTAAAAAAAGTAATATAATTTATTAAAAACACTGGTAATGTCATTATCAAGATAGTATCTTATTTTCAATTTATAACTTTTTATAAATGAAACATAAAATTGAGAGCAACGTTATTAAATTAATTAAAAAAACCAGAGAGAGCAACTTAATCGAATTTCTGTGGTTTATGATTATTCAGAAATTCCCGTCCTGCACTCAAAAACATCCAATTTCCAATTTCAATTCCAAACCAGGCCATCTCGCTTCCAGAAGTGTTACATTATTACACATGTGTATGTATAGTATAACTCCGAAGGCCGGATATGGGGTTTTAATTATAATTGATTAATTGATAATCGCGATTACTGCGTAATAAAGAAGTTTCCGCTGGGCATTTCTTTTTAGTTGTTGACTATTAATAATATGTAATTATTTCATTATTGGAAACGTGAACGTGATTGAAACCGGATATTCAATGCACTCGCGTTCAATTGTTCGCTGATATGTGCTGACAGGTAATGGTTTTAATTGTTGGGTTAAATTATATTGCGATTGCTATGCTTGTATGGGATTGATATCGGTTTATTGTTTTTAATTGCGTTAATAAATTTATTTATATAAGGAATATTACATTACTTGATTTGCCAATAGGGGAAATTGTTAATAAATATCTATTACGAAATACTATTCAAGAAATTACATTTAAAAAAAGTTACATTTTAAAATATATTTCAAGGAAACACTTTTTAACAATCTATAACTACGTTATTTTTATAGACTGTAAATTTTAATAAATAAGTTCTTTAACTTACAAAATTGTAGCCATTTTTTTTAACTTTTAAATAAGCCTTTCATTAAATATTTTCGACGGTTTAATTGCAATGCGCAGTCATACGCAACAAAAAACATCCATTGTGTATTTGCATGGGAAGTAGCTGTTTAAATGTATATTTATCACAATTTTACAGTTTGCAGCAATGGTATAGTGAATGATTGGATTTTGTTGATCATTTTCAATACAATGGTGTTTTGTATATTATTCTAGAATAAAAATATGTTTAACACAAACTTACGAGCATTTATTCCTATTTAAAAATTAAAATGTAGTTTTATATCATTAAATAAAATCTCATGCATTTTGCAAATAGCTCTCATAAAATTCCACACAACAATAAAATCAGTTATTTAGAGCCGTCGTAAATTTTATTGGAGCAATTTGTAAAATTACGCTCCTTTTATTACATATGGTGAACAATGCATGAAAACATATTTGTGTGGCAACAATAGAACTCCTATATTTCACCGTAATATGATTTTGATTGAATAAAAACGGCATTTCATTTACTCGCTCCATTTGAGAAATGATTCGCGTTCAATCGGAACCTCTATCAAACGCATAAATTATTCCATATGTGAACACCCATCGGTTTTAAATTGTTGAAATGTGCCCGCCTGCAATAATTTATTTGTGTTGTAAATGGATTTATTTTAGAATTCATTTCAATATATTTTCAATAGCTGTATTAATATTTTAGGCATAAATTTAACAAATAAAAAAATATATCAATTAATTAATACTGTATTAAATAAAATTGATTTGAAAATAATTAATAAATTATTAGCTCTGTGACTTTTGACTTACGTTACGAAAGTACGTTCAACAAATGCACATTAAAACAACTACTTCCCGGGCAAATACCCACGCCGGGCATTGAATTACATAATGTACACCTGCTGTTGCACATCAATAAAATACTGCATAATGCAACAAATTTTGATCCGAGAAAAATTTAATGTAAAAACAACAAAAGGAACTTTACTTAATTTAAGGCCATCTGCAGACACGTGTTTCGGGATCTATCCCTCGTCAGTACAGCTATGCCTTACATAATTTAAAGATGTTAAAATAAATTAATTAAATTAACTCAAATACAATCAGTAAAATTAAATCAAATTAAACTAAATCAATTTAAATTAAATTAAACCAAATTAATTCAATTTAAATCAAAACCGAATAAAATTAAACGAAAATAATTGAATCAAATTAATTAAAATTTCTATTTATAATTAATACTGTATTAATTTGATATATATAATAGAAAAAGTGCATGTTATATGAACGTACTTCAACATATCTCCCAGTTGAATTACAATGTAATTATTAAAAATTATATTTCTATCTTTTTTTTAATATAACGAAGCCACATGAAATTAGGTAATAAATAGCGCTTGCGCTATTTTCCATTTATTATGATTCTATTATTTAGCTTATAAGACCACAAATAAATTATAACGAGTGTTAAGATTTCATGGGATTTTTTTGAAGCAAATTTATTTTTCATCGAAAATCGCAAAAATCTCGAATTTCGCGAAAAATCATAAATTCTCAAAATAATCGTATATTATACCAAAATATTCACAACGAGTGGGTGAATAAGCTGTGTTAATTTTACACTTAGAAAATGTATAGTCTTTGAACAATAGATACTCAAAGTGATAACTTGTAAATTGATTAAAAACAAATTTCGATTTTTGTGATTTTTTTGTAGCGATCGCAAATGATTTACAATTATGAATTTTTATGTAGAGTATAGCTACAATATTCACCTATCTAATGCTTCAATCTGCAACTTTCTATCCCATCAGCGAGCTGAAAAATCTTTATTTAACAGAAACCCTACTTGTTAGTATTAATCAGACCGGACTCATTTCAACCGTTCCTATGTAAATTTGGTCAAACAAATAAAAGTCTCCAAATTATTTAAAATTATACCAAAATATTTACAATAAGTTGGAGAATAATCTGTGTTAATTTTACATCCAGCAAATAAAAAGTTTTTGCACAGCAGACGCTCAAAGTTATAACTTGTAAATTCTTTAAAAACAAATTTCTAGTTTTGTAATTTTTTCTGGCGATTACAAATAATTTACAATAATAAGTTTACAATAATAATTTACAATAATGAGTTTTAATGTAAAATATAGCTTCAGTATTCCTCTATCTAATACTTCAATCCGCAATGTGCTATCCTTTCTGCAAGCTTAAAAATATTTAATTAATTGAAACTTTATTATTTAGTATCAATCAGACCGGTCTCATTTCAACCATTTCCATAAGGCTCTATGAAAATTTCGCTAAAAAATTAAAAATCTCCGAATTATTTCAAACTATACCTAAATATACAGAATGAATGGGAGAATAATCTGTGTTAATTTTATACCTTGAAAATTAAGAATTTTTGCACAGCAGACGCTATCTATTTTTTTGTGGCTAATGCAAATAATTTACAATAATGAGTTTTTATGTAAAATATAGCTTCTACAACATTTCTTTATCTATTACTTTGATTCACTATTTTCTATCTTGTATGTAAATTGAAAAAAAAAAAACATTAACATAGAGGGTAGTTTTTTTTTAATTAGGAGTAATAATATTTAAAAAACTACCCTGTATTTTTATTTTTAAATAAATTAATAAAGTGTAATAATTGTGTTATTAATAATTAATAAATAATTTGTTTGTAAGATCCTTAACAAAATTCCCGACAATGGCACCTGACATAACTCTAGATGTAATAGCCATATTAATCATTCCTACAATTACACTTTCGCCGTGAGGACAATTTTTTAATGTATGTATTTACAAATTGCGTAAGTGCATATACAACATACATACAGCGCTCAAGTGTTTGTGGCAATAAATATTGAACCATTAGATATTTCATAACAAAAATCCACGCGTAGGTGTCCCGAAGTGTTTAATTAATATGTGGAATCTCAATGTCATTACGAACAATGTGTAAACCTCTCAATCCATATGAATAATGCACGCAATAATGCCATATTGACATACGAATAGCCGTTCGGATATTTGGGTTTCGGGCGACACGGCTTTTTGAATAATTTTATCATTAATTATACTTTTTTGGGTTGTAACTGTTTATAATTGATATGCATTTTTCTAAAGAAGAATTTCTTTGATGTTACACAGTAATTAAGATCGATTTTTATTAATTATTCAAACTACTATTAATCTAATATTTAATAATTCTATTGCTTAATTTTGAAGTGATAACGCCTACTAAAAAGAAGGCGAAGTTATCCTATTTATGAAAACAGTAAACCATTAAATATCAATAAAATGCTCAAAGTTAAAATCGTAACGCCATTATACGCAATAAATCAACACCCTTAACAAAAAAACTAAGGTTTACACTATGCTTAATTAAATTCTAAAATCAAAAATGTTTCAAAGGTTAAGGTGAAACATTTTTTGTTGTAATTCAGGATATTTAATTAAAATTAAAACACTTCGTTTGTTTCACTTATTTATATTTCCTCCGAATAGTTTCGATTGGTCATCTTCAGAGGACTAATTTAAGTAAAAATATTACAATAGCTAAAGAGGAAATAATTTATTAATTATTTTCAAATCCTTTTTATTTAATTTAATCAAATTTAGCCCAAATTCCCTTAAAAATGACTTTCTATCAATCCTACTAAAATTAAAACTGAATAATTTTTTGTATTAATAGCTGTCCGCTGAAAAGCAATATTAACTTTGGTATTTTAAACAGAATACCCAATATGTTATTATTGAATTGAATTTTAAGTTTTTGAGGCGCTTCGACATCTTTATTACTGTTTTGATACAATCTTTATATAATAATACATAACATTTCAAATGAATGGATTTTAAAATCAAATAAAATAATAATTGGCCAACGACAAGAAAATAATGGAGTAAAATATAATATATTATGTTTTACTCGATTATTTTCTAAATTATTATTTTTTTAATATAACATTATTCAGTCATTTTTTAGTTTTTATTTTTATTTTTTATTTTTATTTTTTATTTATTTACGGGAAAACCCCTTTTTACAAAAACAGTTTACAAAAATATTTTACTTATTACAGTTCAGTTTATTTTACTTATTATAGTTCAAACGAACTTGCATGAAAAATATATGTTTAAGTAATTTATTAGTGCTGAAAAATATTAGTGCTTATTATAAAAAAAATCTGTTAAATAAATCATTAATTTGTTTCCTATAGATCACATTTCTACTAACATATAGTTTTTAGGCAGAAAGATCTATGGTCGATAGCCCATGACAGACTACTAACACAATTGTACATATTGTTATAATAAATTTTGTATATTGTCATATAATTTTTAATTGAATTCACTTGGTTTGTTTTACAAAAAAATATTTTTAAAACAAACCAAGTGAATTCAATTAAAAACTAAAAAAAACCTTTATTGGCATTCCCCCAAAAAAAACTACATCACATTACTACAATTATTCAAATTAAATTTATTTTCTTTTCTGCTTTTCCCACAATTAAAAACTATATATTTGTTAAATAATATTAGATCACGTGTTTTTTTTTTGAGATTATCTAGATGTTGCAACAAAATATAATATAAGCGAAAGTAAAGATATTTTTCTGGTTCATATTAATTTTAACGTTATGAATATTACACATCATTATTCAAAACACGAAATCCGAATGATATCTCCAAACAAGTTGTCACTTTAAAGGATCTACTCCGGCACTAAAAAAGACATTCGTATTTAAATCAGAAAAAAAAAACCAACACGGCATTACGAATACTAATTAATCGCGTTAGTTAGGAATTAATTAGTTTAAAAAAGTACCTTCATCATTAATCCAACGGGCAGTTATGCCAACAATCAACGAGCTCAGCACACAAATCGCGTAATAAATATTCATGACGCTCGGGCACCAGCACCTATGTCAAAACACAATCTGTTTTTCTGCAATATTTTTTAAGCAACTGGCACGTCCGTGTGTAAAAAAATTGTGGAGATAACCGGCTTCCGGTAATTGATAGGAGATTATTTTGAATCGGAATTCGCTCTTCCTACGCGAAACCGAATCAGGAATCTAGAAACCCCAGTCTGGAATTTTTGATTTTTCTCCACCGCTCGAATCCAGACGTAAACACCTACCCACAATGTAGCTAAAGCACCACTTTCAAATTTCATAATGCAAATATTATTATAGTTGGTTAATGATTAATATGCTTGTGCATAAGGAAATTGCTTGCTTTATGTAGGAAATTTGTTATTTAATGGGGACATAGCTAGGAGGATTTTTGATTTTATTGACGTAGGTTGATGGAATGTGATCAATTAGTTTTTTTTTAATCCTCAAGCTAAATTTATATACTCTTTAATTATATCACGTGTCGCAACAAAAAATAATTAACAATATAATAAACAACACAAAATATTTTTTTAAAATATAGCTTTTTATTTCGTGTTCTCTATGAGAATCTGGGAAACTCTAAGAGATGGAGAAACGGTTAAATGGGCAAAAAAGTGCAGATTTAGGAGCTCAATTAAGAGCTACTTGTGAAAATTAAAAAAAATCAAAGGTGACTAGATATTTTGAAAAATGACAAAAATGCCATTTTTTTAAATCGATTTTTCTGTTTGTAACAATAACTATTGAACCATTAGATCAAGGGTTACTAGATATTTTGAAAAATAACAAAAGTGCCACTTTTTTAAATCGATTTTTCTTGGTTATTACTAGAGATATACCTGTATATAAATTATTTAGTGCAAAGGATGCGCAGTTTGGCATTTTGAGAGTGAATCATTTTCAGTAAGTCCTGAAAATAAAACCACCATTTCTCTATTATAAGGAATTCATAAACGGTGGATTGAGAATGTTAGAATCTTGAAGGGATATTGAGATTCCTCGTAAGGCAAAGAAGGTGAAATTCTGGGGCGAGAGTTTTTGTAGCAAATTTTTGTGATACAAATTGAATTAAAAAAAATATCTACCATGGTTATATTTATGTGAATTTAGATGTGAAATTTTAATTGTGAAATGAATTACTCAAGCTGGATTAATTTTGTTGTTAACATATTTAATTATAACAATTTATTTAAATTAATTAAAGTGCTTTATCAATTATCGCCACACGTGGAAGTAAGCAATGAAAAAACTCCACCGCATAACAAGCGCGCTTAATGAATAAAATAATTAAAATTCAGCGAGGGTAATGGTTCTATTTCCTGGTGGCTAATATTACATAGCATTATAACATTATGGATGCAAATGGCGGCGGCTGTTATTATTTAAATAAGATGCGGGATTCGAAATGTTACGGCTTGTGTATCGAGCTGATATAAAATTTCTCTGAAACCGACATAATTTACGTGGGATGCACATAAATGGGACAACTTACACATTTTTCAGATAACCATATTAATGCGAACGCGTTTCGATCTATTTTCATTTCGAATTATACCAAAGTGACTGCCTTTCTCAGCTCTTGGTTGACATGCAAATATTTATCTGCATTTGCATATACAGAAATTTCGTTTCTTAACGTTTGAATTTGTTATTGTTTTTAAGAATTTTAATAAAAAAGAGATTTCTCTTATAATACAGAAAATATCGTAACATTGTGTTATGAATAGAGTGTTAATGAATAAAAAGTTCTTAATAATAATAATAATTTTATATATATGACATCTTTATTTCTGCACACAATTTTATACACAATCAATTTACAATAATTCTTATACTATATTATACGCTGTCCTTAAAGAACGTATAATATATTCTGCATCAATATTTTTATGTCTCAACAGATACTAAATCTAATAACAGGGAAAATACTAGTGTTGGGCAAAATCGATTGAATTTAGTAATCGAGTATTTCTAAATAACCAATTTTAAGTAGCTAAAATTAATAAATTCCAATAATTTAGAATTTATTAATAAATAAGTGAAGTGTCACCCATTTATTAATAAATCCAGTATTAATATTATAAATGGGCAGAAAAACCTCGGGTCGATAGCCTATGAAAAGACAACCTCAATTTATATACCGTATTATACTATAAATACTGACTTAATATAATGTAAAAGTCCCTTGAATAAAGATATTTGTATTAATATTATAAATAACATTAAGAAAATTGTCATATATTTCATTTTGCTGTAACAAAAAAATCGAGAAGATCGACTTTGCCCATCTCTAAAAAATACATTAACTTATAAATACATCAAACAATAATTGAGTAAACGTAATGTATTCATAAAAAATAATGACAATAATAATAAAACATACTAAAAGAAACTATATTTATTTATATTTATTTTTTTTTTCCTCAATAGACCTAAGTCTAATTACAAAAAGAAAATACAAGTTCACTTATAAGCTAAAAATGAACGATATAATTACTTACATACTAATTGGTGTAAATTACAATTAAAATTATAATAAAGACGCCCGCAACTATTAATAATTCTCATTCTCTAATAAAAAAAAACATCGACTACATACTGTACTTCATGATATTTTGTTAGCATTTTATATAAAGGAGAGCGTGAATGGTGAGTGATTCTTGGCGTGTCATAGTAAAAAGTTTTACAGCTTCTCAAAAACAATCGAGGCACGGTAAAATTAATTTGACTTAAGAAGTTGGCATTGTTGGTTTGATGATAATAATAATAATAATAATAATTTATTTATTTACGGAAAATTCACCATTTTACAAAAATTGTAACAATTTTTTACTATGATGAATAATTTTATACAAATTTTTAACTAAGTAAACTGAAATGAACTGCAATTGAATATATCTATAGAATCCTGTAATATACAATGATTTTTAGGGCTGTTTTACATACACAAGAATTCTCGCAGAATTAGACTTACAAAAACTTATAATATTTTTCTATATATAATATTATTAAGAATTTCTGCGAGAATTCTTGTGTGTGTAAAACGGCCCTTACGCATCTTATTTATAGTAGAATTATAATATAAATTAGTGAAACTGTGTCTACATAAAAAAACTGTTTGTACTTCTGCTACCACATCGCGGTACAATTTGGGTCATTAATTTCGTTATGTAGTATTTGATACAGTCATTTTAAGAATAATAGTCCTGCTTTGAAGAAAGTAGAATTATTAAATAAAAACTATTCCAATTTCCAATATTTACAAAAACCAACCACGTCAGTCACGAACCGCATGAAATTATTTTCAGCTCACCTCAACTCAAAACAATTTTTCAAATCGCAGATGTTTCCGCTCAGTCTCCATAAATAAATATCGAACGTCGTTTTGCGAATAACATTTTTTGTCATACTAAATGAGGCCATTTAAGTGTTACAACTGGAACTAAACAACTATATTTACGGAGCATGTTTGCATTTCTGAATGGTCTTTATGCTCGCCAAACATAAACTTTTCCAAGGCACTGCGCATGCTAATGTTTAGATTTATCGTTATCAAGCGCTTATTTCGAGTTGTTAACTGTAATTTCTGTTGATCAATTATCATTTAACGCTGAATTATGATAATGAATCGATAATACATATTTATTATCTAGCGGTGAATATGTTTACGCGAAATTAATATCGATCATTAAGCTTCGGCATTGTGTTAATTGAAATGTTAACCAAAGAAAAATTGTGCTAAATCGTATGTAATTGAGATATTGCTTTAGAATACACATTACTCAATAAAGCATAATTTGCGTTTTGTTGCTAAATGTTATTTCTCCCTTTATTAACAAACCTCAAATAAAAAAAAACAAAATTAATATAATTTAACATATTTTAATAATATCTATAATTTTTCAAATATGTAACAATTTATATGTAAAATTAATAAAAAAAATTTATAATGTAAATTTCAATCGGCATTTGTTTATGGAACACCCTGTATATAAATTGTTTAGTGCAAAAGATGCGTAGATAAAGATACTAATAGACTTATCCGAACGTTTTTCTATAAAATAACCACCAGCAGCTAAGTGAAATTGTTCCTTTCATTATGAACGCACCTTATAAATATATTATTTTACAGAACTTACAGAAAAATATAGAAGAATTCATCAAGCACTTATCAAACAGCTATCCACCAATGTTGTATTTCATATTTAAAAAATAAATACAAATAACGTATTTTCTTTTCATTCTTAACTTAAAAAAAGAATAGCATAAAAATAACATCAACAGCAAGGATTACAGAGAAAAAAAACCTTCTTGGGGTCTTAATTTACCCCATTGAAATTTTTTGTTCTTCTTGTAACAGGATATTAAAGTAATATTACCCTGTTTTGTACCTGTGCGCTTAAATCTAATACCCCGTGGTTAATCAGATTTATTGTGGGTTATCGGATCCGTGAGCTTTATATAATAAATAAAAAATTCAGAATTAGATGCACTGGATAAATCTTACATACCAACGTTCTTTTGAATAAACTTTATATAAAAAATAAATGGATTTTCAATTTACACAATCAGCGAGAATCAAATATTTAAGTATAAATACAGATGAATTTATAACTTACTTTTTTTTTGCAGTATTTAGATAAGGAGGTAATTTCTGTAGGTCTCTTATTAATAACTATACTTTTTATGGAAGAAAAAATTAATAAAAAAATGTATTTATTTATTTCATTATTTATTTACTACTATACTCTTTATTAAAAAAAGGAATACAATAAATAAACTTAATACATAATAGAAAAAGGATTTATTCAATTTGTTATTTAAATAAATTAAATAAAATAATTTGAAAATAAGTAATTAATAAATTATTTTCTCTTTTACTACTGACATTATAACTTACGTTACATAAGTACTTTTACAAATGTCTAATAATAGACATTTTCTGTTGCATAACAATAACAATTGTATAATGCAATAATTTTTGAATCGAAAATATTTAATGCAAAAAACTAAAAAAATATTTTTTTTAAATAAAATAAAAGTTACGTAATATAAAGCTATCTGCAGACACGTGTTTCGGGATTTGATCCCTCGTCAGTACAGCTGTGGCTTACGTAATTGCAAAGTTGTTAATTAAATTAATTAAAAATTAAAAAAAATAATTAAAAACGCACTGTCACCTCTGAGATTCTCAAATTCTTTTATTTAATTTAAACTTAATACATTCTTTAACAAAACCAATAAAAATGTTTTCTTTTCACTAGGGCTATCGACCATAAGTCTTTCTGCCCGGGGTTAGATGTGGAACCGCGTTTTTTTTTTTTTTTTCGATATCTTATTTATTTATTTTTACGGAAATTTCACCATTTTACAAAATTATAACAACTTTTAATATTCCTTGTAAAACTTATTTTTTAGTCAATAAAAAATTCTGTTGTTATAATTATGACAAATTATTTATATAATTAAAAGTAAATAATTTTTATTAACAGATATATACAGTAAAATATACAAATATAGTGTAAGTTACAAAGTTAATGAAATATAGTCTTTCCGCCTGCTATTTCGTGTTAATGTCCTTGTCGTGAAAAAAAGTATAAGACACAAAAGTGATCAAAATGTGTGAAGTAAGTGAGTTACGAAAAAATGATTATTTTAAATCGTGCACAAATCACATTTAAAGGCATAAAAAATGGTTTAGAAGTCTGTAAGTGTTTAGTGTAATTTAGTGTAAGACACAAAAGTTATCTATGCCTATGTTATAAGTTATTGTCGATTGTGTTCGTAATTTAACTGTCATTAATGTGATGCAATGAATTTATGATAATGAATGTTTAGTTCGAAAATAGTTCAATTAGTTGTGAAAATGGTAATTATAATATTTAATTTTAAGTAATTTATAGAAACGACTAAATCATCATTTGAATATTAAAAATAATTGATTTATCATATTCGATTTCAGAAAGAATCGATTTTGCCCATCATTAGTTAATATATACAAACATCTTTTTTCAGACAGCAGAATTACAATTCTTTACAAATATTTATATTTACAATACATATCGATGGGTTAGTACCCACTGAACAAAATGTTCACAAATAACGTTGCATCAACATTAAAAACAACATTAAACATTGATGCAACATTATTATGTCCGTTTTGCTCAGTGGGTAGTCTGTCATGGGCCATCGATCGGAAGTCTTTTTACCGGATTAATTAATATTATATTTTTTTATTAAAAAGAGTAAAAACACGAAGAGAAATTGCTGTAAAGAATATTACATCAATGCATGAAACGGTATGGTACTTCACCTTTTTTAATTTCACAAAACAAATTGTTGGTCATGTATTCTTATTATATTCTTTTTTGAGAGATTACCATCGCTTCACTAACAGTCACTTAAATTAATAGTCTCCAATAAATATTTACAGAGATAACCAGAAGTGTTAACTAGATCCATACAAATCCAAGCATAAATCAACGGTGCTTAATCCATTGGAAGCGACACGCGGGCTTGACTTTCTCCACGAAATCCCGAACTTATCATAATAACTCCGGACAGTTATTAATCCGGACAAAAGATGGTCATGTAATAATGGACCGGCCGAAGGTAAAATCGAACCCGGGGCAAATTCCACAGCCAGAACAGAATATTACAGAACTAATCACGACCCACACATGGGTACGTCACAATTAAAACACACTTTTGATGTATTTTTTTTTACTTAATTTATAAATAATTTGAATAAATTAAATCTGCTCTTAAAAAAATAATTACGTAAAATATATAAATTCTTTGGTAGAAAGGATTATAGCTGTTGGTCAATTGGTTTCAAAAATATTTGGAAAATTATTGTATCAAAACATATATACAAGCTTCTTTAATCCCAAAAAATAAATACATATTTTACCAAAATGTATAATAATAGAAATAATCGGCGGAAAGACCATAGGTCGATAGACTGTTCAAGCAAGCAAGAAAGAAACAAAGATACAATTACTTATTGTAAATATATGTAAAACAAATAACTTTGAACAAAGATATTGTAGTAGTAGTAGAAAGACCTATGGTCGTAATCCATGACAGACTACTAACACAACTGTACATATTGTTATTATAAATTTTAAATAATTATTTTCAAATTCTTTTTAATTTATTTAAATAACTGTGGCCAATTATTTCTACTACTACTACAATATCTTTGTTAAAAGTTATTTGTTTTACATATATTTACAATAAGTAATGGTATCTTTGTTTCTTTCTTGCTTGCTTGAACAGTCTATCGACCTATGATCTTTCCGCCAATTATTTCTATTATACATTTTTTAAATTTTTGATATCATATTGTTTGAATAAAGATGTTTGTCTTTGCCTAGTGTATCAAAATATTATTACTGTTTTGTTTGTTTAATATATAATATATGGCAGAAAGACCTCGATAGCCACTACGGGACTAGTATGTACTGTATGATATTATATAATAGTTTTGTATTGTATTGTATGTAAATTATATATATTATATATATATATATATATATATATACAGAACTACAATTTACATACAATACAATACAATACAAAACTATTAATTATACAATATCATACAGTACAATATATATACAAATTTATATTTATGAAAAAATAAAACACGTAAATTTTTTATAGCAATTTTATTTTACACTTTTTTCTGTGAGTAGGACTATAAGGTAATCATTATGAAACTATGCGTAGTCTGTGTAGTCGAAACTAGTCACAGAAATAAGTGTTAAATAAATATGGTATAAAAAAATTATGTGATTATATTTAATAAATATAAATCTATATTTACAGATAATACTAATTACAAACTGATTTCTAAAAAAAAAGGTTTTGTAATCTAACGAAAATTGGAAGTAATTACAATTATATATTATGGATACTAAATGTTTAGAGATTTTAATTATTTAATTACTTTCTGGTTTTATGAGCTTTCTCTAAAAGTGGCTTATTATTAGAAAAAGAAGAAATATGTGATTTGGTTAAAATAAGAATGGTTGATTTAGACTAGGTAATTTACATTTGTGATCCAAAACGAAAAATAAATCAAACGCCCCGAATTTTTAATAAACTTGTTAAAATTTCTTAATACCATATAAAACGATAATTAAAATCACAAATATGAAGCCATTAATAACTTTGAGAAAAAATACCGGCGGCCACAAATGTCACATTGTGGCAACACCGGCCGTATATCATTCGTGTCGTTAGTCCCAGAAAGGCTATTGGGCACACAATTTCGGCGTTTTCGAGCGCTAATTTTTCGAATCGATACTCCTCGGATTGGAAAACAACGGGGCCCCGGAAAGAGAAACTTATAGAGGCAGGGAGTAATTATGAAGGCAATCCTTTGCGTTTGCTTGTTTTATGTCTTACAAAACGTCAATGTGGCGCCGTCCACTGGAACCCAACCTGACACCGCATACCTCTACCTTTTACACTTGTAATTTGCATGCGCCCACTTTCAAATCTACACTATCACTCATTATAGTCCATAAAAAACTAAGGCTATTTATATGGGTATCAGTTCCACACGCATGTCAACAATTCCAGAAGGACTTCAATTAATATTCATCTGAATAAACCATAATTTTCATTAATATAAATCACGGATCAAGTTATCTCATTCAAAACTTGATAAATTAGTTATAAATAATAACAAAACAAAAAATTACTCTATTCATACTAAATAATAATATAATCGCTGAAATGGTCGATAGCCATTTACGAAAAATATTATATAAAATGTAATGTATTACATCTAATATAAATTTTACTGACAAGGACAGACGCCTACAAAATCAGGCGGAAAGACCAACGGTCGATAGTCAATTGGCAGAAGAATTTATTTTTATGTTAGTTATTTATTGTATTTATTTATTATTATTACTTTGTTAAAAATAATCTGCCAATAAACATTTATATATATATAAATTTTACAATGAATCATACTAAATGAAAGAAGTTGCAAGCGCCATCTTTCGCCTAATATTACAATAAAGATGATTGTATAATAATATAAATACTATTAACTTTAAACAATGCAAACTAAAGGAAAGGTTTTCAAATAATTAAATAGAATTTGAAAATAATTAATGGAATATTTCCTCCAACACTTAAATTAAATAAAAAGAATTTGAAAATAATTAATTAATAAATTATTTTATTATTATCCAACACATATGAAATAAAACATTTTTTTTTGTTTTTTTAATAAATTAAAGTAATGAATTAATTGCATACATGACTTTAATTTATTTCATGCTGGAGCCAGATTCCGAATGAGTCGATCCCGTCTATTACGGCTAAAAATGAAGTTGGAGCTATACCTGACGGTAGATAGAGCAGACTTATTTGAAACCCCCTAGAAATATTTTCCTGAAGTAGTATACTCCTTAATTGAAAACATAAAGCACTAAATTCGATTCGATCAAGAAAGCAGAATGAATCATAAAAAGTAGTTGGAAAGATCCAACATCTAATCCCTGTTTTAAAAAAGATGTCTGTTCGTCACTGTCAACAAACAAACAAAAAAAAACAATTGTCTCAATAAAGATAGTCATAAAGTCATAATTGAGAAGAAACAACAAACTTGTTTGTTGTTTCTGCAGAGAAATTTCAAAAAAATAACAAAATGAAGGCTGAAAGACTACTGGTCGATAGCCAGTTTCAGAGTTGGAAATATATTGTGTACGTTAGTGTAGTGTATTGTTAGATATTGTATTGTAATTGTATATTCCAATCTCAGAAATAAAGATGTTTATGTATGTAACAATATATAAAAAATCCGACATAGTTAAGAAACTTAGAGACAAAAATAGATGACTCCACAGAAATAACTGATATAACTTGTGCAGGCTACTATAAAGAAGCACTCTCAGCCTAATTGTCAATTTTATTGTTGTTTAATAAAATTTTCAGCCACCATTTATCTAGCGTATGGATAACTAGTGATGGTGCTTGGGTCGTCTTTCATTTATTATAATTTATTGTTGTTGTTAATTGTCTTAAGGTTTCGATTTAATAGAAAGGGAGAGATATACCGGATATTAACGCGATAATATATAGCGAAGATGGCGAAATGAAGCCTTCATTATGCAATTAATAAATTAGGCAAAAGATGGCGCTTGCGTCATCTTCCATTTATTATGATTACTACTTTATTATGGATAATTAAAAGGTGACACAATTAAATGTGTTTTTTTTAATATTGTTTCTACATTTTTTAATTATTTATGCATTTTTTCAACATTTTTTTAAAGAGCAGTGATATTTTTTATTAAAATTGTTTATGCATTTTTTTTTTATTTTTCAATTAAATCCTTGAATTTTAAATAAATGTTTTTTTTTGTTACGAACGATTGCATCAAATAGTATAAAATGTAAATACATTACCAATGGTGTTATTATAAGCGTCAACATAAATCAAACAAATTCTCGTTCAACAAACAATAGTTACGAAACTCCCGATCAGATTAACTGATATCGAGATTATCACAAAATAAAAACCACGCCTGATGATCAAACGCTGAAACGATCAAACGGCCAGCCAAACGGATAAATAATCATTTTAAGTGGCGGCGTTTGTACTTTTCAGTTGGCAGCTCCTAAAATATCTCCCATAAAACCTGGATTACCGAAATTCGGTCGTCTATGAAGCCATTAGACCGCCCACCCGTGCCGCCGTAAACGTCTCAGTTCGAAAACAAAACAAACGAAAAACCCAGGAAAATATTCATAAACAATTGCTTAACTTAACATCTACATCAGATGTTTACGTAACGAAACGGATAAAACAATAAGTGTGCACGAGCGCCGATATCATATTGATTATTAGGAAAGTGGAGGCTACCCACGTAAGTTTCTGGACTGGAAAGACTAGAAACTATGTCTATGTACCTGTTGTAATTTGATTAACATGCAATTGATACGTGTTGTGTTACTCGGCGATAAATAACACCTGTTTTAAAAGAACAAATTTTGGATTTGTTGTAAAAAAATATCCATTTCTGAAAGGCATTCATTTGAATGGTGTGCTTTTGCAACTCGAACTAACTTAATCTTTTGGTATGAAATAATTTTAAAGTTCAACCACGAATAAACTACATAATTTTTTTGTTAGAGCGTTCGCTGTCAACACACACCTACATCGAACTTGAGATGTTGATGTAATTTATTCTCTGGTTTTCCATATAATTAAAATTAAGAGTATTTTTGTAACACAATTAACAACGTTATTATTTTATTATTAAGCCATTGACATTGATTAATCCAAACTAGTACATTGAATAAAAAATATTTGAAAATAAATAATTAATTATTTCCATATTTATCTCCGTGACATTATGACTTACGTTACGTAAGTACCATAAACAAATTCATATTAAAATAACTACTTCTCGGGCAAATATCCCGTCAGACATTGAATTACATAATGAACATCTGCTGCTGCATATCAATAATATATTGCACCATGCATTTTTTTATCCGATTATTATTATATTTTAAGGAGTATACCACCTTTAAGACTTAAAAAGGACATCCGAGAAGTAGTTGCTTTAATGTATATTTGTTTTAACGTAACATAAGTCAAAATGTCGCAGTAGCTAAAGAGGGAATATTTTTATTAATTATTTTCTAATTCTTTTTATTTAATTTAAGAGAGTGTAAATTCAATAAAAAGGACTCGAAAATAATACATTATTTCCTCTTTAGCTATTGTGACATTTTAACTTATGTTACATAAGTACTTTAAACAAATTAGATAGATAGATAGATATTTTATTTACGGAATCTCCATTATACAAATATTATAAATACAAAATTATTACATATTATTAATTATTATATAAATCCCAAAGTGAATAAATGTACAACACAAAATGAATAAATTACAATTTTAGCAGTAGTTTAACAAATTAAAAGTAAATAAACAGACAAACAAATAAATAAATATATAAATAAATAAATAAATACACAAACAATAGACATTTGCTTTTTTCTATTATTAAGAAAGTGCTGTAGGAGAAATAAAAGGCGTAATGAGATATAGACTTGAGGATTGAATAAAGCACAGTTTCACTTTCTTGATAGCAAATTTGATTAACCACCAGGTGGCGTTGAAGTATCCTTTATGCGCTGCGACCATCGTTCAGGTAGCCCAATTTCCGAAAGTTCTGGGACAAAATTGATTAAGGGATTATTTTACAATTAAATTTTCTAACAATATATCGATCCCATTATTTAAAATTTTCATTTTAAAAGGCAATTTGAATAATAAAGTACGATTATACTCGAAAAATCAAGCACAAAAATGGTTCCCAAGCAAAAAGCTGTCGCGTTCAATTCACACTGCTTGAAAAGGGGTAAACCTTCGTGCATTTATGCCCAGAATATACTATTCTGCCACTCATTGTATGTCATGAATTTCGATTCTAAGGAACAAAATTATATTCTACAGATTCCAAGAAAAATTAATAAAATGTTTAACCACCATTCATCTAGCGTATGGATAAATAGTGATGGCCGTTTCGGTTTTTCGAACCTCATCAGACTAGTGTGTTCCATGTGCAATACCTTGATGAAGGCAACAGATGGCGCTTGCGTTGTCTTCCATTTATTATGATTCATATCAGGTATTTAACCGCAACACAAGATCCGTTCATTCGCTTTTATCAAGGCGTTGCACATGGAACACATTAGTCTGATGAGTTTCGAAAAAACGAAACGATCCTTTTGATGATCGTTTCGTTTTTTTTTTTAGATGCATGGTGGTTGAACATTTTTTTAATTAATTTTGTTTCCTGTTCTCTTAAACAGGACAAGTTCGCCTTCCTTTAGTGGACGAAACAACAATTCTCGGTTGTCTACCTTGAAGACTAGAATCGTTGACGATGCCACGTGAAATTAGGCAAAAGATGGCGCTTGCGTCGTCTTTCATTTATTATGAACCAAAAACAATTCTTTCAAACTGCAAAGGTAGTATACCCTTTGGTACTTTTTTTTCTTTTTTTTAAATCTACAGGTACGTTTTCGAGGAACACATCAAACACTCCACCATTGAATAAACAATATATACAGAACGGCAATCAGTATGGATTTTAGCGTCACACTCTCGGCGAACTTTTCGACTTTAATTCGATCTCTAGCATATTCACCCATTTCGTTCACTTGGAGCCTTTCGTGATTACGAGATCTCGTAGAGGTCGACACTACTGGCGGATCTAAAATGCGTGACGCCTTTTTTACCCGACATTGCCACTCTTAGCATTTTCTCCTCTGTGATTCTACGCAGTTTTTTATTTACAGAATAAAAACAGAAACGGCATCAAAGTTTCCACGCAGTTTTTACCACCCGAAGTGCGCGACATGTAAACACTACAAAACAAACGGTTTACACCCAATTAGAAGAAATAGAAATGAGTTTACACTCAATTGGAACAGATTTATGATTTTAGAAAAAAAAAAAGATTGATTAACAAAACAAAAAATATGTCATAGTCCATCTAACATATTTTTTGTTTTGCTGATTGATTAACAAAACAGAAAATATGTCATAGTCCATCTGACATATTTTTTGTTTTGCTAATCAATCCTTTTTTTTTTTTCAAAAATCATAAATCAGTTCCAATTGAGTGTAAACTCATTTATATTTGTTCTAATTCCCATTTTTTGCGCTATTTGGACGATGAACTAATTTCTAATTTCCTCGAGATAAAAAATATTGTAAATGGGTGTAAACTGTTTGTTTTGAAGTGTTTACATGTCACGCACTTGGGGTGGTAAAAACTGCGTGAAAACTTTGATGCCGTTTGTGTTTTGGCTCTACAGATTCCAGTTCTTCTTCTTCCGGTTTTTGTGATCCACGAAAGCTTAATTAGCTCGTATAAAAATAATTTTAATATTTAAATCGTGTGCTCTACGAAATCTTAATCTTACTTGGGGTGGTAAAAACTGCGTGAAAATTTTGATGCCGTTTGTGTTTTGGCTCTACAGGTTCGAGTTCTTCTTCTTCCGGTTTTTATGATCCACGAAAGCATAATTAGCTCGTATAAAAATTATTTTAATATTTAAATCGTGTGCTCTACGAAATCTTAATTTTCTCTTTCATAAATAATGTGTGTATAATTATTATTTACGCGTGACCAAATTAAGATTCCGTATGTCACACATATGAGAACCTGTAAGCCTAAAACGGAGACAGCATCGAATTTTCCATACGCACAAGTATTTTTTACATAAAAAAAACAACAAAATATAAATATTTATATATTAATTCATAGTTTAATTCAAGAATCTCTAGTTTTCAATATTCTATATCAGTATCCACTTTTTTGAAATATTAGATATTTCGGATACATTCAATCTTAGATATCACGTTCAATATAAATCCGTTTTTGAGGAGGTAAAGAATAAAAATACGAAGCCGATGGGATTGAATCTCCAGTTTCAAGTTTTGATGCTAGAGGATCGGGGATGCTTATCCGTTTCTTACGTGGCAGGCTTTCCAAAATTGGTCCAGTCCCTCCTAAAAGCCCGCGGCGTTTTCCAGAAGAAGAATCATCGCCACTTCCGACTTCCTCAGCACTGGGCTTTGGTATCATACGCGGACGTTTGAGCAAAAGAACCGGAAGCTTCGCTGGCTGCGTTTTATTTAAAACCCCTTCTTGCAATATTACTTTAATATCAGGAACAGCACGAATCCTCTGAGTGGGCAGTTTGTTGAAATCATCGGCCGTTTTCTTTTTCTGTTTTTCTTCAGGTTCGGGTTCTTGGTAAGGTTTCGGGATGGCCCGTGTCCTTTCAGCTTTTTTGGGTACGCTTTTCAGTGGTTCACGCTTATAAAACGGTCTACTTTTGCGTTTGCTTTCTGGCAAAACGCCGTTTTCTTCGTTGCTGGGATCAGGGATTTTGCGGGTGTTTCTAATTTGTAAATTGGTAGGGTTGTTTAGTATTGGCTTGTAGAAATTCGTAGCTTCGAGTCTCGGTTGTAATACGCCACGGCGAGTTTCTTCGTTCAAGTCGTTTTTCGATTCATGCTTTTTCCCATCTTGCAATTTCTTTATTTCGGAATTTAATATTTTCCCTTTGTTTCCACTTGCATCACTTCCTGGAGGCTTTACATCAGTGTTCACTAAAATTGTATGTTAAAATAAATAAATAAAGTTTTGTATTTAAAATACGCAAATAAATTAATAATAATAACACAAAGGCGGAAAGACCTCTGGTCGATAGCCATTTCGTATAATAAAACATATGCCACATGAAATTAGGCGAAAGATGGCGATTGCGTCGTCTTTCATTTATTATGATATGTATTATAAATAATATTTAGTTTTGTAAATTCACACGAATAAAAATGTTATAATAACACAATAAATATGAATGAAAAAGAACGTTACTTAATATAAGGCTATCCGCAGACACGTGTTTCGGAATTTATCCCTCGTCAGTACAGCTCTGCCTTACATAACTTAAAGATGTTAAAATAAATCAATTAAATTAATTAACCTATACTCAGTTAATCAGTTAATCAATTATATTAAATCAAATTAAACTAAGTCGATTTAAAATACTCTTTTCTATTTATAATTTGATAATCCTTTCTTCATTTTTTAAACTATGTATACATTTCGAGAATAATGAACCTTTTTTTAATAATTTACTAATTAAGAAAAATTCCGGTACTCAATAATATATCTTTATTCCACAGAAGTAACAGAATTATTTATATTATATGATTCTGTTATTATACATAAACTAGTGGTAGAATTTTTATTATTAATAATTAACATTTCTATTAAGTTTAACAATTTATTCATTTTTATTATTATACTACTGTTAAATCTTTATTGTCTGAGAAAAATTTTATATTATATATAATCTAACATAATCGCGGTTATTCTGTACGAGAAATGTTATATTTAACATACACGTTATTTTTCATCACAGTATATGTTTTGTAATTCGTGAGGTTAATTAATAACGTATACATTAAATTTAACATTTCCCGCACGGAATAGCCCCGATTTTAATAAATAAATATTTTCATAATATATTCTCAAATAAGGGATTTAGACCCTTATTATTATAAATATTATGTTTCTTTTTTTTATTAAAATTGAAATAGACAATAAAACAGTTTTTTACCATTTATTTCGAATTCATTTTCGCTTCCCACTTGCAGTCCCTTAGGTGCCAACACTGTCGGTTTTCGAATTGTCTTGGCCACAACGAAAATTGAGCTTAATGATATTAGTAGAATTAGCTTAAATATGTGACTCATGTTGAGGCTTTGTAAAGTCTGAGTAAGTTAGCGATTCGTTTATTTATATTACCTTCTAGGCGTCTTATCAACTAACATTTTTAATACACTATTGTTTGATTTAATAAAATATTTATGAGTCGAGAAAAGTTATCAGGCTTTTCTCGACTCATAAATATTTTATTTGAATTGGCTTGAGGTAAAAAAATATGTGTATTCGAATGATAATATTTTAATATTCCATGAAAAATCTTACAAAATAATATTTTGAATGAAATATGAATGTTTTTTATCAGGAAAACTATATTGTTTTATATCCATCAACCGTTTTAAAGAAATTAATGTTCAATATATTTTTTTTTTATTTAAGACAAAAATACTTTTATGTTTCCTTTCAAATAATTAATTTTCATCACGGATGATAATTTTTACGATTATTTTATGGGTGTTTTATAAATATTTACGAGAACAAATTTTGCAATATATTCAGAACATCTTTCCTACTCATTCATTTTCTTGCCACATTTTAAAAACGTTGGAGTTTAAGTAAATTTCATCAGTAAATATGCGTTTTATGAAAATTTCAATAAAATTCAGACAAATACATTATATCCTTTCGATCATTTCCAGTGGAAATCGCCACCGCGACGGTACGTTTTTAATTAATTTAATTAACAACTTTGTAATTATATAAGGCAGAGCTGTACTGACGAGGGATGAAAACCCGAAACACATGTCTGCAGATGGCCTTATATTATGTAATTTTTTGTTTTATTTTTTGGATTAAATATTTTCGATTAAAAAATTGTTGAATTATACAGTATGTTATTGTTATGCAACAACAAATATCCATTATTGTAAATTTGTTTTAAAGTACTTATGTAAATATACTGTGATATTTTGACTTATGTTACATAAGTACTTTAAAACCAATTTATAATAATGGACAATTGCTAAAGAAGGAATAATTAAATTAAATAAAAAGAATTTGAAAATAATTAATTGATAATTTATTTTCCCTTTAGCTACTGTGACATTATGACTTATTTATTAATTAATTATTTTCAAATTCTTTTTATTTAATATATTTAAATAACTGTGAACAAGTAAATAAATACTTTTTCTATTATTAGAAATTGTTAATTATTTTCAAATTCTTTGTATTTAAATAATTTAAAATTCACATTTAATGAAACGTTCAGATGGCGCTTGCGTCGTCTTTAATTAATTATGATTAATTTAAAATGTTTAATATATGTAGTTTACCAAAAAATCTTTTCAAATAACATAAGTAATTGTAATATTAAATTAATAAGCAAAATATACAAAACACCTTTAACCGCGGATTAGCTACACAAATTTAATACCTGCACTTAAATGCTTTTAATAAAATCATAGAGACGATTTTACTAAAAGCTTTTACTATTAAATTTGTGTGGCTAATCTGCGGTTAAACGTGTTTTGTACATTTTGCTCTGTATAATGTGTCATATAATTTAAATTTTATTCTAAATTATACAACAAAAATATGCAATACAATTTAATTGTACATGTTCAACCAAATTACTTTGATGGAAGTTATTTTTTGTTTCAATTTAGTCCCAATTTTACAATCCGCAAATAAGGCGTAAGTATGTATTCGCGGAATAAAAGTTAATGACTATGATTCTCTCCATTTAATTATCAATAAGACAGTGCTGCCAACCGAATGAAAAAATCAAGAGTTACGTTACTTGAGGTTTGTAAAATTGGGTCTTAATCAGGTTAATTTTCCTGTTTTCAGAAATTATTTTTTTTCCAGTTTATACAAGTTATTTTTTCTAAATTCTGTGTTGTGGATGCTTCTATTTCATTATACATGTTAATATCACAATAAAACACTTATTACTTTGTTTATTTTATTCGACTGCAGTTTTGACAAATTTATTATCAAACATGTTTGATAATGACAAGCTAAATTGCAGCCCCATAAAATAAACGAGTGTTATAGAAACAACGTTAATTTTTCTACTTTATTCAGGTTATTTCCTGTCTATAGAAGTTACGTTTTAGTTTATAGAAGTTAATTTTTATAGTTTAATCAAGATATTTTTTTTTAGTTTATCAAAATTATAATTATCTATTGATGGTTTCTTAGAATGAACTACCTTTGAATTTTAAGTATTTCATTCGCTTCCCATTCAACAATCCCAACAATAGCGTTCAAATTTATCGGTTTTTACACTTCCATTTTTTTTCTGTTTATCAAAGATAATTTTTCCAATTTATACAAGTTATTTTTTTGAATTTATTCAAGTTAATTTCACAAGATTATATAAATTAATTTTTCCAGTTAATTCAATTTAATTTTACAAGTTTACATAAATTATTTTTTCTAGTATATATCAGTTAATTATTCCAGTTTATATAAGTTAATTTTAGTTACTTGTATTGATGATTTAAATTGTTACAGATGAATTATTAGTAAATTTAATTCGATTCAACGTCTTCAACGTGTCTGTTTAAGCTTGTTAAGTAGTGCTTAATAGAGCATTAACATTATTTTTTAACGTCTATTAATCTGACAGCCACTATTCGGAGTTGTCGCTTATTCTATCTTACTTTCTATCTCTCCACCATCATCGTATTTAATTATAATTAGACAATAAATGTATAGTTAAAAGGCTTCTCGAATTATGTGATATATATTTTTTTAAATCGAAACATAAAAATAAATGTATTTTACAAAAAAAAACCGAATATTCTTTTATTTTTTTTACCACAAGTCGATGTAACTTTCATTATTTATTTTGTATATACAAAAAATATTTATTGTTGTGTCCAGTACTTATTTCATGCATTCCATTCAGTTTTCTAAGCTATTAGAATTTACTGATAAGGAAAAACTACCTTAACTGAAATAAATTATATAATAAAAATCTTAAAATACATGAATATAAAAATAAATCGGCTGAACGACCTAAAGTCGATAGCCATTTATAAGTTTATATTAAATGTATTGTATAGGATATGTATATAAGGCAGAAAGACCTATGGTCGATAGCCATTTAACAATTAATTATTTTTGTGTGATATACATAATCAATGTTTCTTACGTTATTGTAAACTTAATTGTTAATAAATATTGTTATATATACGTATGTATATGTAAATACTACAAAAAAGAATGATTGTATATAAAAATTAATCGTCATGATGGTTGCGACTGTAACTACGAGGTAATACATGATTATATTACTGATTAAACAATAAAAAATATTGTAAATATATAGAAGAATAAATTCGCTGTTATAGATTTATATTGATTATAAATAATAAAATGAAGAACATGTATTAAAAGCCGAATTAATATTTATGCACAAGTGTAAAACAAGCTGAATCCGTATCCCACAGTGAGTCATAATTCGCAATCGGAAAGTTTATCTGGCGTTAAAATTAAGCTCCTGACACGTTTGATTGCCGTTCTTAATATAAAGACATTTCCACTTTTAAATAAACCGACAACGACTTAATTACCATTCGTATGGCGAGATAATACAGCAATTACCGTCGCGATTGCGATTTTCCCTATTCCGTTACATTAGATTGTAAACTGTACCTTTTGCGTTGCGTTTCCGAAACATCCTTGGAGCGACCTCCGCGTTGTGTATCCGCAAAAAGAGTAGTTAGTGTAAAAATCGTAATTTATTATTAAACGCTGGTTTCCCTTCGGATTGTACGAAAAAGGATTAAAAAGAGGATTATGCGGTGTGGATTACCTTCTTGATAATTTATTTAACACTGGGTGTAATAAAATTTCAATAAGATTTTGCTTCGGGAGGAAATCGACGCTGAATTCCTTGATGATATTTCCCATCAATGTAAACTTAAGGTATTTCATCGAAGTGATTTAAAATAAAAAAAATGCAATAAAATTATTTATAAATGTAAAGTGAGATTGTTTTGAAAATAAAAATTATTTTTAAAAAAATGCGTTATTATTAATTTAACATTAAGGAAAATCTTGGAAATAAAATGCTGTTTTAAAAAAGGACAACGCTCGTAACGCTCTAGAAATTCTTCGAAAACGAGGTAATATAAGGCAAATAATAATAATATAAAATTCCGTTTGACGACTGACTTAGTAGGAGAAGAGAAACAGACACAAACACAGACACATAAACAGAAACAGCCTTACAGGTACAGGTACTGGTACAGGTTCAGTTCTCGTATGTTGTTATGTTGTATTTCTTATTTCATACTAACTGGTTTGTTTTTTTTATTTCTGAATCCCACATAATATTCGCGACACGGCGAACACATGGTCGTTTATTATTTATATTGTCGCCTTTCTGTCACCAATTTAGTAATACTAAGAGCCGATCGCAATTAGACAGCGCGTATAGACTGGCGCCCTCAAAGAAAAATCCAGCTTTTTCATTTGCATTTTGCGTAAATAAGCGTTGAATACGTTTAAGGATAGGTCAATGGTATCATTATTCAAACAAAAGCAATTTGTTATAAATTATTTTAGCTCCACTAAGAAAATTCATAATGATTAATGGATATAATCATAAATATTAAGATGCTTTTATATTACTTTTTTTTTAATGGACACTACTATTTTTAACAAATGGTTCTAATATGTTATGTAATGATAATTCTGTCAAAACCACTATCGATTAAAGGATATGATTTTTATTCAAATTGCATTCTCTATTCTTCTTCTTTATACATTATATATAAATTAAATAAAAAGAATATGAAAATAATTAATTATTAATCAATCATTGTCTCTTTAGCTACTGTGATATTTTGACTTACGTTATGTAAGTATTTTAAAAAATGTACATTAAAACATCTACTTCTCGGACATATAAAAATATTTTATAGGACTTTTCAGACGATGATCTTTAACTCTAGACCCGAACCGGTGAAATCTATTTTTTCAACCCACACTAATATACTTAGTTTACACATATGTTTATAATTCAATAGCTATTGAAAAACCATTGTTCAACTTGTTTTATTTATTATTGCTGTAAACAAATTAATAATACAAAATATCTCATTATTTTTATTTTATTTCATCCATAGACGAGTTTAGTTTCTATTGGTCTCATCTATATGGCTTCCGGATGTTTTTAAAATGGTTTAATGAGATTTGCCAATTTTAGATTGTAAACGAATGTAAAGCGAGTGACTTCCGATTGTGTTAAATCAACCCATTCACTCCGAAAGCAATAAAAAGTAAATCTTCCTGCTTTCTAATGCCCAATCAAGTGAACAAACTTTCTGGCAGAATACGAGTAGCGTTTAAGCAGAGGTGCGAAACGCTAATGGCCACTTGAGCATCTCGACTTCACTTACGAATTTCCAGTAGTATCAATTAATATTCAAAATGAGAGGTGCAATTTGAAAGACAAACATTTACGCACTCAAAATAAAATACAAACGGGACGGAACGAAACGAAACAAAACATCCTCGAGTGGACCATGTACTGGAATTAAATTAGCTCTTTGAATGGTGATTAAGTGCCAACAAAAGGACACACGAGTGTCAAAACGAGTCCCGCACTCACGGATTATACTTTTCTTGATTAGATTTAACTGGAGAGTTCCGTTCTGGTTTGGGAATTTGTGACGGGCGTTAATGCGACGCCGCGTTTGCCCCATTCTGGCAAAGGCTATTGTGTTTTGTGAAGAATAGGGGACCGCTATTATTTTTTATTTTTTCAGTTTTATTACGGCGGCTATAAAAGTCTGCATATTTTCCGTTTTAAATCTTTAAATCTTCGACGGCCATTTGAATAATAAATGAATTGATGCTAATAAGACAGAGAGGCGTTGTAAACGTCAAAACAGTAATCAATGTTATAAATGATTCGTAAGTAATGAAACTAAGTAGTTGGAATAAATATTAGAAATTCTATTCCTATATATTATTGATGCTTTTAAATTAATTGAATTATTTATCATTTGAATGATAAAGATGAATTCAATCGTATACATCATTTAAAAACGAAGGGCTCAATTATAATAAATTTGTATAAAAAAAACTAAACTCCTCACTAATTCAAGTGTGTAAATGAGGTTATTTTTCTAAGACGTAAACAACGCGCACAATAGTTACAAATACTACCGCCAGAAACAGCACTAGTTTTACATACTTACCCCCGTCCCGCAGCCATTGGCCCAACCTTGACTAATTCAAATGTGGAAATGAGGTTATTTTTCTATTGAGTAAAAGCACACAATAGTTACAATTATCACCACTAGTGTCGCATACTTACCATAAGTGGGTATACCTCGCATCCAATCGAATTCAGTCCGATGCACACAGGGCTTTTAATAATTATTAATTATGGTTAATTGGAAAGAATTATATGCCAAGCAAAAAATATTCATGGTTATGTTTCTGTCTTTTATATGACATACTTAATTTCTGAATTGTTTCAGCCATATATTTTAATGTTTTAATAAAAGTAACATAATTCACTTTAAAAACAAAAAGTAAAGGGCATCGATAACTTAATTATTTATTATTACATTAAGCAGGATTATTTATATAGTCGCTACTTTTAATGTAAAAAATTGCATCCATACAAGTTTTACCTGAAAACAAGGCCAATTTATCCTTTATAAAAATTTTGGCGCAGTCGAGAACCACACCATAAGCAGCAGTTGTTGACCTAGAGAAATTCAATCTTGACAAATGAATCAGAATCTCGACATAAAATCAACTCCACTTTTAATTACGCCCAGCTTCACAACAACCAACCATATAATTACCCGATTTTTGCACAAAATCGTAAAACCAACATTTACGCCGCATTAAACGCAGTCTAAATTAATTAAGTGATACGCTCAGGTGATAAAGTGTGTGTCGCATTGTTTGTTTATTGAATCCGACGAACGACTGTTTAACGACCCGCTTAATTAATTATGCATTTTTACAACTATAATTTATTACGAAATCGCGTGATACGCATTCATTATAACAATTCAACTATTTTACGACTTCATTGAGAGAAGTCGTACTCGTTTTGTGCGTACTGCTAACTGCAAACACAACAAACTTGTTTAGATGTTTATTGGATTCGATTACGGAGTTGATTTCGCTCTTTCTTATTTGTATAACATCATATTATACATGCTGGTCTGCGTAATTAATGTTCGTGTTTCTGTGAAAATCTCAAATCTTATATATATATTTTACTGCAAATCAACTCCAATTTAAATTTTAGATTCAAGTATTTCTTTATTAAAATTTATTAGATTTTTTAGAAAATATTTGCATTATTGATTAATAATTCATTTATATATTATAATTATATAAACTATTAATATACAAATATTAATCATAAAAAATATATGTTATTAATTTTGTAAAGCTGTAACAGATTTAATTCCGTTCTGGATACTTTCATAATAAATGCATTTCAAGAAAATTGTACATGGATCAATAATAAACCTGTCAATATGTGTAGCAGCCTCTACATGCGATCATTTTTATTGGACGATTGCGTTAAGTTCAAATTAATAATTTTATAGCATGGCTATTAAACTTTATCGCTGATCTTTTATGCTATTTTTCAACCCAGATTTCAAACTGACCTAATAATTTTAGTACACAAACAATAATCGTAAATAACACTTGTTACAATCTTTTATTTATGTGTTCTAACAATTAAATCTGTATATAATAAATATATAATGATCGAAGCTGGTGTTTTCCTTATTTTAATTATAATTTCTTTATTTATAGAATTTCACCTTTTTACAATTAATAATAATATCTTAAATTACAAATTGAGTCGATTTCATAAATAATTAAACTAATAATTAATTTAATTAATGGTTTTAATACTTAGACATTGGTAATTCATATTGTATGAAATAAATATGAATAGATTATTAAAAATCAACCAATAAAAGACAGATTAGATTGAATAACTTTAAATTCTCGACTAGTTTCGGGTTATTAGCCCATTTTCAAGAGAATTTAAAATTTGTTTTATTAAACTTTCTATGGATATTAATCAAGTGAGTTTTGCAAGTACTATAAAACAAATGTACATTAAACAACTACTTCTCGGGCAAATACCCTGCCAGATATTGAATTATATAATGTACACTTGTTTCATATCAATAACATATTGCATAATTCAACATTTTTTGATTCGAAAATATTTAATGTAAAGAGAAAAAAACACTATGCTTTGTGGAAATATAATAAACACTTTCCATTACTTTCTTCACTTGTATATTTAATTGTTAAATGCACATTTTTTATAAATAATTAAACTAATAATTCATCAATCAATTGTAGCCATTGAGTTTTGCAATCTAATCAGAATCCATATAAGTACCAGTTTCTAAAGGTCCTAAAAATTTAAAAATATTTTTTTTAATTACAATGATTGGCTTTGAATCTATATGAAGTAATTTGAGTAAATGGAGTTTTAAATTTCTTTATTAATAATTATATATATTCAATTTAGTTCTCATTAATCACTTTATGAAAAAAGTTTACAATATTGATTGAACAAACGACTGTTTGTTTCACAACTATTTTGTTATTCTCTCTCGACTTAATAATTCTTAAGGAATAATACTTACAAGATTTATATACATATTTTTGTTTGTTTCACAACTATTTTGTTATTCTCTCTCAACTTAATAATTCTTAAGGAATAATACTTACAAGATTTGTATACATATTTTTAAACAGTCAGGTGATAAGAGGGAAGACTACTGTATTTAAATTTAGTCGCTAGATTTCTCCATTATTATTCAATTTAGAAAAAATGTTTTCAAATAAATGTTATATGAAATATTATCAGAAGGCATAAAGACCTCTGGTCCATAGACTATACAGATAATTCTAATAATATAACAATATAAATAAGTACAATACATATAGGTGTTAGCCTGTCTTAGCACCTATATGTATCAGGAAGTATAATAGTTGTTTGTAAAACTTATAGTGTAAGTAATTTTTGCAGTTGGAAAAAGGGGTTGATCGAATTTTATTGATCATTGCCAGAAATGTTCCTTGTTTAATTTCATTATTATTTTATACAAAATGAACTACCTTTAAATATTGAAACTATTAATTAAAATACAGAATTTCAAATTATATGGTAAATTACAATTCACCGATATTGATACGCTTAAGTTTAGACATACTCGACACCCAATACGGGTAAAAGAGGATAAGATTAAGAAAGAAAGAAAGAAAGTTTAGACATAAATTGAGACGGTGAAGATGAGATTGAAATTATTATTTATTATAATATATTATTATAATAGCCCATGCATATTATTAAATGAATATTGAAATTCTTATCAACAATTGTGAATTTATGCAGAATGAAATTATGTTAACAAACTAAATAAAGAAAACCTGCATGACAGTACACATTAATAACAATCTGATCTACAGCCTCTCAACCGTATCACAGGTTTGTATAATTACCCAACTTTTATCTTTCGTCCGGTTTAATTTTACGATCTATAAACCCGCAGATACCATCTTATCCGGAATAAATCAGTTTTGAATTAACATTGCCATTTGAACATATTCATGACTTATGCTATATTCACACAAAAGAACGATGGAGGAGATTTTTGCGTAGGTGTGCATTTTAAACACATACTCAGGGAAAGGTTTTCTAAGAAAGCCTTTTTTATTATTTCCCACCCTTTATTCGATCCACACAAAAGGTTCACTACCTGCTCTGCCATCCTCACCTGAGCGACAATAACACTTGAGGCTAGACAAGGCCGAAGGGGGATGATTTTCAATTTTGTTTGACAGCCCATTATGCTTCGTTTTAATTATGGGTGGCTTGTTTGTTGCAATCAGATTTTTTTCTTTGTTATTAAAGGCGATAAATACTTAAGTATCATAATATTAATATAACATTTTAATAAAAATTAAATTATAGACTTGATTTATTACTTAGAAAAACAATTCATTTAAAATAATTATTTTAAAAAAATAAGAAAATGTATACATATTACATATTACGATTATTATGACAGCAACAAAGGTTATTATTTAGGTACACCAGAAATAAATATTGACAATATCAAACTCAATGAAATATTACTATAACTAACTAACCATCTTTATTCAAATGTGTCTATGTATGTACAATAATATACAAAAATTAGAATTATATTCTGTAGATGATGAATCGGCTATCGACCGGAGGTCTTTCAGCCTATTACTATATTTTTACCACTTTTCATTAATTATAACTAACTAAACATCTTTATTCAAATGTGTACTTGTTGTTGTCAAATCGCGATCAGAATGCAACGCATTCTCAAAAAGTACTATACTCTGGCAGTTGGAAAAATGAAAAAATGTAACCTATGGATGTTTATAAAAACACACAGAATTTTCCAGTCTACGCGAGTTTTAAATAAAATAATGGTAAAAGATTGTTTTTTTTTTTTCATTGAATTTGATGTATATAATCCATCCATCCGTAGTAACGGTTGAAATGATCGTGATGATTGAGGATATTCCTATTCAAATAAATATTTTCTTCACTTATTTTTTATACATATATATCCAAACATTTTTTTAATATCATTGTATTTGTATTTTATGTGGCAGAAAAGGAATTTGTTTGATATGCCCGAATTCTGCAACTGTTTAGCTTGTTAAACTTCCTCTTCCCCAATTGTTAATCAATGAGTTCAATTATTTTTGCTAATTCTAACATCCTCTTGATGCTGTTGTCTTTGTGCTTCGGAAAGCCGGTTTTTTTTAATATTAATGTTTATTTCGTAGAATTACAATGATACAATGTATTATATAAATTAATCATCTTTAATTTGAGCCTAATTGCAGTTAGTCCCTATGAATTCATTCCTTCTGTCCTCGCCTCGTGATGTTGGGAACTCGGGCTAACAGCATCGAAGGATATTTGTGAGTTTGCTATGTTCGTAATATTCCTTTAGCTTATTTCATTTCATCACTATTGCATCGGTTACTCCAAGGTTTGTCATCAGTTGACTTCCCTGGTTCACCTGTGCGCCGGGTTTCAGTGTATTAAATCCTCATCAATCATCTCAACCACGACGTCGGGATTTGGATCTAGATTTTGTACATCCCCTGGTTTTCAGTTAATGGCGTGTTTGTACTCATGTTGATGTCACAAGGAGTGGGTGAGCTTAAACATGTAATTGCTTCCCCATTAATCCATCTTCGATATATTTATACGATTTCTTAGAGTAAAAATTAAAGTTTACTACACATAATTTCACTTCAGTTTAATGTTTAATTTTAATTATTTACAGAATTAGTTCGTGAGCTCTATTAAAAGCAACGAATTAATTGAACATTACCATACCGGAAACTGTGTGGAATAAAAGTAATAAATTAAGGATTTAGTAATTAAAGACAAACGTATATTTTTTCGTCTGGATGATAATATATGTAGTATATAAAAATTAAACAGTAATAAAAATTACAACTAAAGGATTACAATCAATTATCGATTTAATTATAAACCTGAAGCCAATAAAAGATGACGCAACGCGTTAAACACTCAGCAATAACTTCCACACACAAATTGGAAAACAGCTTATTAATTAAGCGCATACTTACAGCAATTAAATAAAAAATAACATTATTTTTTTATTGAAAAGCAAAAGTAATTAACATGGGCCGCTGAGTTAGTGGGCGTGCGGCAATGGGCAATCAATTGAGTTGTTACAGGAAAGTGAGTGAAGTGAGCATTAAATTCGCCGGGATTTAAATTAAAACCCGATAAAAATTGTGAAGCGTTCGCAAGTAATAATTAAATCAAAGTATTTACTGTCTATAAACGGACACGCATTCGGGATTAGTTAGCTGGGTTGTTAATGGTTGATTTATGATGCGGGCCTCTGCATTACTGCATTTTATTGCTACTAAGCGTTTTAGGATCGTTCTTCGATGGATTCTTCATGTTCCTTAAGTTTAGAAAAGGTGGTGAGATTACTTAAAATCAATTTGATTATTTTATAAAAATAGCTAACAATATAAAGCTTGTGAGAGTTGAGTTAAGTAAAGATGATAACAATCGAAAATAAAATAAAATAAAATATGTTATATTCACATTTATTCATTGGTTTTAAACTAGTGATCGATTATTTAAAGAATCGATTTATTTAAAAAATGCAAAATATTACGAACGTTTAATTTTGAAGTATATTTGTTTTCCTGTAATATTTGCTTCGTGGGAAGAGCAGTTTAAATAAAATAATTAATTCCATGGCTGAAAGACCGATGGTCGATATCTATTTTATAAATAATAAAATAAATTGTATTGTATTTAACAATGTATAAATATAATTAATGGTTTTAATATTTAGACATTGGTAGTTCATATTGTATGAAATAAATATGAATAAATTATTAAAAATCAACCAATAAAACACAGATTAGATTGAATAACTTTAAATTCTCGACTAGTTCTTGAAAACCCGAAACTAGTCGAGAATTTAAAGTTATTCAATCTAATCTGTGTTTTATTGGTTGATTTTTAATAATTTATTCATATTTATTTCATACAATGTATAAATACTTCAATAAAGATGATTGTATACATATAATTAATTCCTTAAATATTTTCGAATTCTTATTTATTTAATTTAATTAAAACTGTAATAAAAATATTGTGAACATTATTATTATAAATATTTTATTAATATTTTAACTGTAGTCAAATATAAATATTAATTGTAACGCAAACCTTTTTTTTTCACAAATGAGAATTATTAAAAGTATAATAAATTAACGGAAATAATAAAATGTGTAAGTCACGTTTGTGGTGATTATTTCGTTATTGGCACGCAAATAATTTATGTAATGATTTCTGGCCATTTCCATATACGTCAAATTTCCTTTTATTTGTAAATTAAAACATTGGAACTTTCTCGGTTTAATTAAATTTACGCTTACTCAAGGTGATAGTTGTCAAAATGCGTTATCGCATTATGCAAGCCACACACTTTTTGTTTTATTTTAAAAAGAGACGTAAAGTAAAATGCAAACTGAACTGGAGGCAGGTGAAAATTTATAAAGCAATGTTTCTTATTTATTATCCATTAAAAAAATATTATGCTACACTAAAGACTTATAACGAAAATAATTTCTTGAATTATTTTCACATTTGGTACTTGCTGAAATACATTTAATTATGTAAGGTTTTCTTTAAAGATTTTTTAATACTTGAAACACAGTAACAAGTGTTGAAATCATTAAAATGAATTATATAAAATTGTTTATGGTGACGGCTACAAATTTCATGATTATGTTAACAATTTCCATAAAATTAGTGTTGGGATAAATCGAGTAATATTAGTAATCGAGCAATTTTAAATAAATAAAATCAATAATTAACAATAAATTGATGTTTTTCAATAAATCGGGAACAGTTAGTAATAGAACATGTTGCATTGTCATTTACTTGATTTTGCAATAACAAAAAATATTTCTAAATAAGCAATTTTAAATAAATAAACTCAATAATTGACAGTAAATTAAGGTTTTTCAGTAAATAGGGAACAATTTCTGATATTAATTTTCTGATATTAATAGAATGCTGCATTAATAAAATTGTCATGTACTGACTACAGTTAAAATATAAATAAAATATTTATAATAATTTTTATTACAGTTTTAATTAAATTAAATAAAAAATAATTAAATATTTTATTTAATAAATTAATTATTTTATTTCGGGATTTATAATAAAGCGTCGTGATTAATCATCTATAGTTTGTAAAGACTGCTAAATACTAAAGGAAAACAAATATTAATCGATATTTTTGCTAGATATACAGGGCTATTCCGTATTGAAAATGTTAGATAACAAAATAGATCGACCTTGCCCATCTCTACATAAAATATTTATATTTACAAAAAATCACCCAATTATCACAAACATTTACAATTGCATACTTTTTGAACACCCTGTATAACGCATATGCATTTTAATTAATAGTTTTAATAATTTAACATTGGTAGTTCATATTGTAATAATAAATATGAATAGATTATTGAAAATCTACCAATAAAATAAATAAACGGATTAAATTGAATAACTTTAAATTCTCGATTAGTTTCTCTTGAAAATGGGCGAATAACCCGAAACTAGTCGAGAATTTAAAGTTATTCAATTTAATCTGTGTTTTATTTATTTTATGTGTAGATTTTTAATAATCTATTCTTATTTATTATTACTATATGTATTTTGTTATATATATATATATATATATATATATATTAGTGTTGGGCAAAATCGAGTAAATTTAGTAATCGAGTATTTCTGAAAAAACAATTTTAAGTAGCTAAAGTTAACAAATAAGAATAAATTAGAGTTTATTAATAAATAAGTGACACTTTCCAATATTATTATTATTATAAACTTTTTTCTTAATATTTTCAACATCCGAAAGGGTGATGTTGAAAATATTAATTAATATAAATAACATTAAAAAAATCGAAAATATCGACTTTGTCCATCTCTAATATATACAAACATCTTTATTCAGACAACAACATTACATCACTAGTTGTTTAATTTGAGTTATGTGAAGAGATTTTAATCACAATTAAAAACACATTTTATTGCTTACTTCACTTTTATTTTTAAACGTTAGATATACATTTCGAGCGCTAAGCACTCATTATTATTAACTAAATTTAGTTATTAACTAACGTATAAAAATAAAAGTGAAGTAAGGAATAAAAATAATTTTTAATTGTGAACATTACGTAAGCTTACACAACAAAAAAAACTATCAAATAAAACACTTTAACTTTGTTTGTATAACACACTAGTGTTATACAAACAAAGTTAAAGTGTGTTATACAAACAAAGTTAAATTGTTTTATTTGATTGAATTAACATGTATAACGAAGTAGAAGCCTCGACAGTTCATAATTTAAAAAAGACTATGTTAGTCTGTCCGGGCTATCGACCTGGGTCTTTCTGTTTCATGTTTTTTGTTATATTTTATATTTTTAAACATTTAATTATTTGGTGCAAATCATTTTGTACAAAAAAATAATAAGAGAAAAGTTCTGCAGGCAACCAGGCTGGTTACCATAATTAAAATAATATGAAGTTAACGCTACCAATTTTGTTTTTTTTTTTTTTTCTAAAAATATCATTTCATTGTATGATTCATTTATAATTGAAATTATCTTAAAAAAATCTTGATACCATTTAGCTAATTAACAATTCCCTTTTTACGATAATTATTTAATAACACACCACGTACATTTTCTGTGCAACATATAATTAATCCAACAATTACGAATTTCGATAAAAAACATAAATATCTAACGTGTGATTAGCTTGGCAATTAAAAAAAATATTGTAATTGATGGTAAGCCAAAACAAATAACTCATATTCATTGAGCCGATTAACTCATAAATTATGTAGCACATTGTAGTGTAGTAAAGCAAGTCCCAATTAACCTTCAATTGTTTTTACTCAATTAATCAGCGATGGAAGGTCTCGCTTCAATTCATAACGAACTTTTAATTACGGAAATATGTGCGTAATGTTTTATCTTAAATTTTTATTTAAATAGTTTGTAGTAATTTTAAAATTTGACACAGATTTTTTTACCATAGTGAAGTAATATAATTACAAGGCAGAAAGACAAGTCGATAGCCTTTATTTGGGAATATATTATAAAAATATTTATTTATGGGCAGAAAGACTTATTGTGGATAGTCTATGACAGTCTACTAACTCAACTGTACATATTATTATTTTTTATCTTACGTTTTTCGAAAGTAATTAATAAATTATTCCCTCTTTTAGCTAAACAAAGGCTCAGTAATGGAAATATCGCAGTAGCTAAAAGAGGGAATAATTTATTAATTATTTTCGAATTCTTTTTATTTAATTTATTTAAATAATTGTGACCAAGTGAATATTTTTTTTTCTATTACCCTTTATATTATTTTTAATAGCAATTCAAATCTGAGTCTAGAATGTCTTTTGGTTGAGAACGATAAAAAAATTCAAGTGAATTTAATTATGAATAATCCATATTTATTGGTAACACGGTTTACCAAACAATGTGAAATAAATATCAAAACGTGTTGAAATTTAACGAAATCAAAAGTATAAAGGGGATATTTTTTGCGTCAACTATACATTTATATTGCTTGTTCACTTTTAAATGAGCCATTGGAAATTCCCTTTGGCTTATTTAAAAATGATAAACCAAATACATTACACATAACATATATTTACACGGCTCGTGTAAATAAAAAATAATCCTTGTGTATAATTTCATTTTCAAAGGTTTAATGATGTTGGAAGTTTCTAAAGAAACATTTATTATTGTACTAAAACATATATTTTTTTAACAGAAAGGCTTCTACCTAGAATAACTGAATGTATAATAAATGTTTCCAACATCATACCTTAGAAAATGGAATTATATAAAGGGAATATTTTTTATATATATAACATCTTTATTTCTGCAGACAATTTTATATACAATAAATTAACAATATAATTCTTATAATATGTTATACGTTGTCCTTAGAAAACGGCTATCGACCATCGGTCTTTCTGCCTAAATATTTTTTATTTACACAAAAAATGCAAATATATGTTATGTGTAATGTATTTGGTTATTTGATTTAAAAAAAATAATTTGATTGATTAAACTTTTGTAAAAAAGAGTAAAAATGATGATTTTAATATGAAATATTATTGTATAAATATTGTATCAAAACAGTTTTAGAGATGTTTAATATTAGTAAATCTTAGTAATTTTAGTAAATCTTTATTTTTGCTAGTAACATAATTGTTTTACACTTGTCAATACATATAAACATAATACTATTAATTAATATAAAATATAAATTTTAGTGATCATACTGACTCCTTTTATAGTAGACAGATTGTTTATGTAATAGCGAAGACAAAGCTTTAAAACAGATAATGTTTAATAATAATAATATATATATTTTTAAATATTTATTAGAGATTGACAAAGTCGACCTTCCGATCTTTTTTGTTACTGCAAAACGAAGTTTATGACAATTTTTTTACTGTTATTTATAATATTAATTATAAATAAGTACTTGATGAAAATGATCACATCGTGATCGAAATGTACATCTGGTGGTATTAAAAATAAAAAAAAGTGAAGAAAACTGTAAGTGTTTCTTATACTTAAGTCAACTTTCAAACAACCTATAATTATACAAGTATTATCTATTTATTAATAAACTCAATTTTATTGTTATTTATTAACTTTAGCAACATAAAATTGATTATTCAAAAATTCTCGATTACTAAATTCACTCGATTTTGCCACACAATTTTCTTACTGTAACCGTAATGTACTGTACTGTAACATAACACTTTTTTTCATGCGTTCTATTCAAATGGTTAATTCTAGAATTGTGTTTCCAAACACCACTTTTTCCACACATTGAATCCAAGTGGTTAATCCGAATTGACAAAACGTTAACATTGAATTTCCACGTGATTTGGTGGGTGTCTATTTTCCGACACCGTGATAGCGCGTATCAAATGTCATTAACAGATTGCAGAAATTATGGGCACGCTTACGTGCTGCGAACACGATATTTACATAATTTCAAGGTGGTTCCTTTGTGGCGATGTTTGCGACTGCACAGCGTTTTGTTAAGGCCTTTTTTATTCGCAATTCGCGAATTTGAATACGTTTGTGTGGGCTATTCGCAGTCGTATTGTCCTGTTTTGTATTGTAATTTATTTTCCGCGAAATTTCTTTATTTGCATACACAGATCAAAACAAAACCGAGAAAAATTATTACTCATGTAGTAAAATACCGTGGATGTATTTTTTTTATAAGACCAATATCTTAAAATCATTGTTTTTACTTACTTTACAAATGCCTTGAAATCCTTTCCCTAAAATTTGCCACCAACCCCTTCATTCACGACATCATTAAGTGTCTTTTTATACCCCGCAACCTGGCGTCCCTAAAGCCCCAAAATCAACCATATATCGCATCGCATCTAATCATCCGGACATTGACAATGACGTTTGAAATCATGACTTTTAAAGAAATAACATAGAATGGATAGTGACAGGCTAAAATACCACTGGACGATCGCCAATTTGTCAAATTTATTATGTATAATGTAGTAATATATGTTACTGTATGAAATGGCCTCCGTAAATTAATAAATAAATAAATGTAATGGTTTTCTAATGTATTGTTTCTATATGGTTTGAATCTCACAAATAAAGAAAGCCACATTATTAATAATAATAATAACTTTATTAACGGTAAGTCATTTAAAAGAACACAAAACATTATAAAAATAATAATGACAATAAAATAACATTAAGTATAAAATAAATATGTATAAAATGAATCACAATAAAAATAATTGCACTTTATCTTAACGCAAACTAATGTTGAAGTAAATTCAATCTATTAGAAATGGACTAGAATATATGTTTTTACAGAAATATAATTTATTTATAAGCGTAACAATTAAAAAAATCGAATAACTTAATATTCAGTAACAAAATATGTTATGAGTGGTTGTGAGTTGTGTGAAGATTTGAATGATTAATATAGAAAAACACTTGTAAATTAAAAAACAAGAAAACTTTATATTAAACTTTTTACAAAAAGTATATGAAAATTTGTATATTCTATAAATAAAAATTGTTTCTTCTGAAAACACATATTTTGTTAATATAGAAAAACACTTGTAAAAACTTTTCTTCACAAATATTTATTTTTACTAAATACTAATAATTTACAATTAATTGTAAACTATTGAAGATGACTACATCATAGTCGAAATACGTATTTAGTAAAAATAAATATTTGTGAAGAAAAGTTTTTACAAGTGTTTTTCTATATTAACAAAATATGTGTTTTCAGAAGAAACAATTTTTATTTATAGAAAATACAAATTTTCATATACTTTTTGTAAAAAGTTTAATATAAAGTTTTCTTGTTTTTTAATTAAATTTTGTTTTAATTGATTTTTGTATTTTATTTTCATCGAATCAATATGCTTAAATTGCCTTTTTTACTCTTTTTACAAAAGTCCAATTAACTAAATGTATAAATTGATCGTTTTTTAATCAATCAATTAGTATAATTATACCAATAATGAAAGGACGCTTGATAAATTTATTATTACGATATATTTATTCATGTCTCGCAATTTGGTCAAATTGGATGCAGAACTCTTTGCGGCTCGAGAGGTGGAATCAATTTAAAAGGCATACATTTGCACAATGCTGATTATATCCAGGGTCGTCGAGATTGTCTTACAAAGATGTATATAAGTTGTTTATATTTATGGGCAAATTGAAAATAAGCTTGCAAATCAAGAATATCCCAGACAAAAGGGTTATTTATTATTTATGTAGATAGCAGAAACGCCCCTAGAATACACGCGATAAATCAAAAGAATAATTCAAAATACATGGGGTAATAAAGTATGAAATAAAAAAAAAGGTCGTAAAGCAAATAATTATAAATCATAGAGGGAATAATTTACATTCTATTGTATCAATAGTAGCATCAATAGTATTCAGCCCCGAAAGATGGTATAAAGTGCATCATGTGAACATTCTATTGTAATTTTAGAATCTGTGTCATTTTTTTTTTCGGCAATATTATCACGCAGAAATTTAATTTTAGAATATGCAACTTTATTTCAACAAAATTACTACATAGAAATATAATACTATTCAGACAATTGCATACATTTTTAGAAACAACTAAAATTTAATAGTATTTAATAATATATATGGAATTACACCTACAAAATATAAAATACAATAAATAGAATAAAAATTATTTGAAAATAATTAATAAATTATGTCCACATTTAGCTTTGTGATATTTTGACTTACATTACGTAACTTTAAGCAAATCTACATTAAAACAACTAAAAAATATCATAAAGCTAAATGTGGGATTAATTTATTAATTATTTTTAAATAATTTCTATTTAATTTATTTAAATAACTGTGACCAAGTGAATAAATACTCTTTTCTATTTATAAAATACAATACTTTAATTAATAAAATATTTATTATTTTCAACACTCTTTTATTTAATTTCACTACAATTGTTTTGCTACGCTGTAGCTTCTTCAGGTGAAGAAAGTTAACAATTGTAGTAAAATTAAATAAAAAAGTGCTGAAAATCATAAATATTTTATTAATTAAAGTAATCATAGATTTTCAAAAATTAATTGCCTCATTAATTAACGATATAAAATACAATGTTAAATATAACAATAAACACGATGTATTTTTATGTAGGTTTTTTTTTTTAATTCACTTGGTCTGTTTTACAGATAAACCAAGTCAATTCAACACTATTCACAATAGTGAAACAAACGAATTTGTTACACTATTGTCAATAGTGAAACAAACCAAGTGTTTAATTTATCCTTTAAATATTATTGACAATAACTTTAGCGATTATAACGAGTAAGTAGACAATGACAAGAAGAAGACGGACGTCTGGTCGATAGATATTTCGCAATATCGTATTGTAAATAATAATTGAGTATGTAAAATTATACCAATAATGATTTATATAACATTCCAGGAGTATACATTTAATGAAATGTTCAGCCACCATTTATCTAGCGTATGGATAACTAGTGATGGCCATTTCGATTTTTCCAGGAGTAGCTTAAAAGTTCTAGGTGATTATGTTTGCAAAAAAAAATCTTGATATCAAAAATTTCTCCAGTTCGAAATGAAAATATAAATTATTGTTTTCTAAAGGATGTTGATTACTTTCGAACATGTAACAAAAAACCTAATCGAATTAGTTTAAGTTCCGATCTACATAGAAAAAAACCATGTGTAGTTTATCGAAATACAGATCAGAAGTCGCAAAAAAGGTGTGCAAAACATCAGATGCATGATTTATCTGCATCGGCGATTCCTTTTAAAATCAGAGGCCGGCACAGGACACTAGAAAAACACCACACCGCGGACTCCTACTACTAGAAAAGAAGTCGAAAAGTCGGTATCAACTCGACCACGTGACTCCCGTACCGGCCATCCCTTTCTACCAACCGAACGAACCGACGAGCGCGAGCGAGAAGCGTACCAGTTTGCGGCCGAGTCCGAGCGGTACTCACTTTGAGTTTGAGTCAGTTCGTAAGCAACAAGCGACCAACTCAGCTGCTATCTGATTCAGATGGCATTCAAGCAATGAACCTTAGCTCGACGCGTACACTCGGCAGTGTTTACCTCTTTGGAACAACCTTACGGCCGAAGAGCCAAGGTCGTTCCGAGTAACAGTTTCCACAAAATCGCATCTGTGATGTTTTTTTCGCAGATCCGCGCTTTTTCGTACGGATAGTGCCGTTTTGTGTTTCGGGATTGTGGTGTTTTTGTGTAATTCGCGGGATTTTTCACAAATTCCGAACAGATTCATCTCAAGAAGGAAAGTTATGGTTACGGTTATGCTTGTCCCCGCACGTCTGTTCACTGGAAATTGCACTTGGTAAGTTTTATCTTTCTATTTACCTTTAAGACCCACATCTACAAACCGCACCAAATGCCATCCTTGTATTTTTTCGAAAACTATCAAAACTTGCCGAAATTTAATTAAATCAAAATCTATTGTTTACATAATATTCCCACACACTTAATCTAAATTCATCAATAATTTCAACCAAAATTAAACCATTTGTAAATAAAACAACAGTTCTTTTTAAGTTTCACAAAATTTATTGTAAAAACACTGCTACAATTATATCAACATCATCAGGTAAATGATTAAACCACATATCTAATATTTAAATAAAACACTTGGTTTGTTTCACTTAATTAATAAAAATACAACCATTTGATTTAACCAAATGGAACATATTTATTTGGCGCGTTTTTGCTTTCTCTATAACAACTTAGAAACTGATTATTTTGGAAGTGAACATGTTTGTTTTAACAACAATAATCACTCACGCTAAATGGTTTTATTAAATCAATTTGAATTAATAAAAAAAACCAACCACACGCTAATCTATTTTATTTTTGTTTACTAGCACAGGTTTAACCATTCAGCCAATGACAATTTAATTGATTGCCAATATTACGAACTAAATCATTCATTATGCTATTATGTCACACTTGGTTTCTTCAGATTCATTTTTGGTTTCTTCCACTATTTTTTATTATCACCAATTAGTTTAGAATAGTAAAATGGGAAGTCGGGGTAGGTGTGTGGCACCATTAGATACCAATCGGGGCAAATTTGATTCTATAAAGGTTAGTCACGGACTCCTCCGTGCAAATGTTAGGGAGCCTGACTTCCCCAAATAAATAATAATAATTAATCAAAAATAGCTGAACAAAATAAAAATAAGTATTAAACAAAAAGTGCATTTTTTAATTCTACAACCAATTGGTAAATAAAATAATTGGTAATAACTAACAAATGGTAATAAAATATACACTTAGATTGTTTACATTATAGGCTATTCTGCTCGAAGGAATGTTAAATTTAACGTAAACGTTATTTTTTAAACTCAAAATTAAATTAATCAAAAATACCCGAAGTAATAAAAAACTATTAAAAAAGTGATTTTTCCAATTCTACAACCAACTAACAATTGGTAACAAAATATGCTCTTAGACTGATTACATTAAAGGTTATTCTGATCGAAGAAATGTTAAATTTAACGTAAACGTTATTTTTTAAACTCAAAATTAAATTAATCAAAAATACCTGAAGAAATAAAAAACTATTAAAAGTGAATTTTCCAATTCTACAACCGACTAACAATTGATAACAAAATATGCACTTGGATTGATTACATTAAATGTTATTCTGGTCGAAGAAATGTTAAATTTAACGTAAACGTTATTTTTTTAACCTCGTAATTACATTAATTAAAAATACTTGAAGAAATAAAAAAAAGTATTAAACCAAATTGTGCATTTTCCAATTCTACAACCAACAATTGGTAATAAAATATGTATTTAGATCGATTACATTCAAAGCTATTCTGCACGAAGAAATATGTGAAATTTAACATAAACGTTATTTTTAATCTCACAATTTAAAAAGGTATATGCAAACCGTTGCTAAATTTTTATCCTACAAAACTGCAGCATAATTATTAGAGATGGGCAAAGTCGATCTTTTCGATTTTTTTTTATTACTGCAAAATTAAGTATATGATAATTTTATTAACTCAGTGTATTCTATTATTATCAGTAACTGTTACATTAATTTATTGTTACTTAAACGGGGCTATTCCGTACAGAAAATTTCAAGTTTATCGTGTACGTTATTAATTAACTTCACATTCTGTGTGTAGTTAATTAAAAACGTACATGTTAATCTATTATAAAATCTAGTATTTTATTTCTATTACAAGTTGTTGATTAAACTGTGATCATTAAAAATAACGTACACGTTAAACTTAATATTTTCCTTAGGGAATAGCCCAGATTGACTTTATTTATGTAAAATTGCTTATTTAAAAATATTCGATTACTTATATTACTCGATTAACATTAATAATAATAATATATACACATAATTATAAATCTTAGATTGAATACCATCATCGGCCTTTATTCCCCTCCCCCATATAAGGGCTCTAATTACGCGTATAAATAACACTTTTTATTTATAATTGTAACATAAAAGTAACATTTGGCGCGTTTTGGCTTTCTCTATAACAACTTAGAAACTGATTGTTTGGGAAGAGATAGAAAATGTTGGTTTTAACAATAATAATCATACACGATTTGAATAAAACCATCTAGGTTTTATTCAATCAATATTGATTTTAATTCATATGTTGATAAAAAAAAGGAAATAGCCAAAATGACCATTCAGCCATTAATAATATAATTGATTGCCAATATTGTGAATTAAATTATTTATAATGCAATTAATTCACGCTCGGTTTCCTCCATTAATTTTTATTTTCGCCAATTAGTTAAGGAGTAATAAAAATTAATCAAAAATATTTGAAGAAAGTGCAAAAGTGTTAAACCAAAAAAAAAATGCATTTTCTAATTATACAACCAACAAACAATAGGTCATAACATATGTATTTAGATTGATTATATTGTTTTCCGAGGAGTAATATAAATTAGTGAAGGTAATTAAATTAAACACGAACCCAGTATTAAACGAAGGATGTTTTAAAAGCCAATTTAGCAAGCAAAACAATGGTGTTATTTATTGTTTTGGTTGTTAAATAGGTATTTAAGTGTAATAAATTCAGTTGCGTTGTTTCTTAACAAAAAAATAAAGGAATTAATAAAAATATTAAACAAAGAAATATAAATGATGATCCCGTTTTATAATTCAATAACATAAACATTTATTTAAATAAAAATGGTTGTCCTTTCTCCTACTTATTTTTTTATTTAACTAGATATATTTCGGTAACTATGTTTCCATCTTCATAAAGAAGATTACAAAATAAACAATGAATACAATTTTTAAAAACTGTTTTATATAACATCATAGGCGTAATAAATGTGAATTATATTCCATCTATTCAAGCAATAGATTTTAATTTTTTTTTATTTTTCAAAATGTCAAAATCTATCAATGTTTTTAGCAAGAATGTGTAAACACCTAAGTAATGATAATTAAATTTCCCCATTATGTACTCTGCGCCAACCCTTATAGAAAGAAATAATTTCCTCTCTGTAAAGAAAAATTCATAGTGTACAAGGGAGGGAGAATCTTTCGGCGACTTGAATGTAATAAAGATGAATATTAATAATGTAAGTATAAAGTTAAATGACATGCATATCTTTTCACATAGACTATTAACGATCATCACATTTTATCCAAGGACGAAAATAGAAAATCCAAGCGGAAATACCATTGGTCGATAGCCAATTGGCAGACTTTTACAATGTACATTGTAATATATTATGTTATATGTAGATATTTTGTTACGTTTGTCAATAAAGATTATGTACATTATTATAATATTTATTTGAAAACACAAATTCTAATAAAAATTCTGTGTCATCTACTTGTGACTTATATGAAAGAAAAATACAATAAATGAGAATGATAAACTGAGGTTTATATCCAATTAATTGTATGAATAGAATTAATTTTGTAATAGAAAAAATGATTTACTCACTTGGTCACAGTTATTTAAATAAATTAAATAAAAATCATTTCCAATTCATCACTTCCCTTAACAGGCAATAAGACTATAGGCATTGCATTGTATATTAAATTAAATATGTACGTATTCTTTGGGAATAAAGATGTTTGTATATATTTAAAAGAATTTTATATTATTTCGTGAAATTTTCATTTAGCCAAATATTGACTAAATCGGAACCAGCTGAAATAAAACGCTAAAAAAATTAGAAAAAACAACGCCAAATTTAACTGAGCTTAAGATAAAATTTTAAATACGCGCAAATTTTAGAACTATTTTATACTAACATATTTATTAATAAAGTCCAAATTATTATTATTTAGAAAATAAAAGATTATTCATTCACTTGATTGCTCACACTAACTAAACTAAACTATATTGGAAGAACAACTACAAGCTCTTTTTAGTTTAGTTAGAAAACTATTGCAGTTCATCCACTTAACCATTTTTTTCTTCCACTATTATTATTGAATTTTTATTATTGTTGTTCCACTTAACCTATTAATGAGAACTTGTATTAAAGTATATTGTAAATGTGATAATTATTGTATAATCTACTAGAATTCATAAATAAATTTATTTATAAATATATTAATTAATTCCGTCGATTAATTATTTATTGTAAAAGTTGCGTTTCTTTAATCCCAGATATTTTTATTATTTTATTCCTCTCTTGTAGTTGAGAAATGTGACACTATTAAGTTTATGCACTCCGCTATTTCAAAAATGTACATTAAATATTGATAATTAGCGGCGGTTTCATAAAAGATGTTTTTTTCCTCGAAACTGCAAAACCATTAAAATAGTAAGCAAATAAAGTTGCATTAAGTGGCTCTTCGCACATTTACAACGCAATAAAAGTTGCTGTCTATTGCGTTATAAAATTATGATTTCAAATAACATATAAAAAATATTATAAACATCAGTGTTGTGTATTAAAAATTCGTCGAATTCATTAATTAAACTTTCATTAATTAAAAAAAGTAATTTTAAAAGTAAAACATTGGATTTTTTTAAGTTTCACAAATTTATTGTAGAAAACACTGCTACAATTGTTTCAGCTGCCTGATGATGATACTGTGCATCGAAACAATTATAGCAGTGTTTTCTACAATAAATCTATGAAACATAAAACAATCCAGTGTTTTACTTGTAAAATTAGTTATAATATAGTTTCATCAATAATAGCTTCAACCATAGAATTAATTAATTCTATTCTATTAATTAAAACTCTCAATATTCTGATGCTACTGGATGTGAACAATTAGTATGTAATCAACTTTTTTTGTGAACTGTTAGAGTGAGAGAAATTTCTTCATATATACACACATCTTTATTCAGACTATATACATAATTTTAACAACATAACATAAATAATTACAATACATGTAGGTGTTAGTTTGTCTGGGCTATCGACCAGAGGTCATGAATTTATGATGAAGTTAAAGATAAATCTAGCTAGCTGAATTGTCCTGATAATTTGCGCAAATGAATTTATGAATGGTGATTGTATTTAGGAAGGATATTAGGGTTACGGGGAATACAGAATTTTGTAAGAAGGGGTAGCTTATCAGAATTATTGGTAATTTTTTTACTTAAGGCTAATATACGCTGGGATTTGGGTGGATTCGTAAAGGTATTCGTTGGAAGGATTGTGGAATGGAATGTTGGGTAATTTCTTTATTAACAGACTTATATAAGGTAACTTAATGAAACTTAATTATTTAATTAAAAAAAATAAAAACACTGATCGATAGCCAATTAACAGATATAATGTAAATTGTAAAAATAGAATATAGTCTTCCTTTTTAAATACAATACAAGTAAATACAGTAGTAGTGAATTACTATATTAGAGATTTTTAAATACAATACAAGTAAATACAGTAGTAGTGAATTGCTCTATTAGAGTAATTTACTACTACTTTATTTAATTTTAAGTAAGACTACATTCAAATTCAAATCTACTGGCCTGCCTGCAGTTTCTGTAACTACAACTTAATTTATTCTAATTTCCCATTTCTATTCAATGAAAGTTAATTTTTCGTTTCGTCTGTTTGAAAAGGACCTGGACGTGTCCTTCCATCTACCTACTCTCAGGTCAAAAGCCCATGTGGTCGGTCTCGCCCATTTATCTCGCTTGTCGTCCGTTGTTGCTGCTTTTTTGTGCGCACTCTAAATGCACGAGAGGACCTTTCGCCCTCGGGCCGGCCCAAATGGAAATGGAAATTAGGGAACCCAACAATGATGATAGACCTGACTTGGCCATCACTTGTTTGCCCGGCAATTTCGGAAAGCGGATCAGATTAGCAAATTTCGGCGTGCCCCAAATGTTCATCGGTTACGCAACGCGCACGAGTTGTTTGTAAACATTGCGAGATCCGATTAAATTCTATTGCGGTGTGTTTTAACCTCAAGTATTTTTTATGATAAAAAATAATTGATTATACTTTTATAAGACTATTCTTTATACAAACGAAACATATTACAAAAACAAGCAAAAATATGGAGTTTAATAATACAACAGATTTTCATCAACTCTTACTATGTAATAATGGATAAATTCGATTGTAATCGAATACGAAAGTGGCAGAAAGGCTACTGGCCGATAGCCATTTACTGTTATTATTATTATAATTAAATATATTTGTACTAAAAATAAACATCAGATATTGTAATAATAGGAAAAGGATACTACTTATATAACATAAGTCATAATGTCACAGTAGCAAAAGAGAAAATAATTTATTAATTAATTGTTTTAAAATTCTTTTATTTAATTTATCAAATATTGTTTTCTTTTCAGCTAAACCTTAAAGTTTATTAGATAATGAAATTTGATTTTGAAAACGCCACAATTAGTTATAAACATAATAATTTTAATAACTTTGAGTTTTGAAAAATAATTCTTGTAGAAATAATAAAACCTTCTTCACTTCTGTGAAAAAAGTGAATAAAATATTATTTCCGTCACATATGTAATTAATAGTAATAAAGATATTTATTAATACTCGAACACAAAATAAATGATTATTACAAACAAACAAACGCTGCTTTTTATTATTCTATAAGAGCTTTTTTTCAAAATTCAAAGTTACTAAAATTAATCCAATGGTTAATCCAATTTTTATAACTTTAAGATTTAGCTGAGGAAAAGAAAACAATTATTTTAGCTTTAATTTTTATTACCAAAATACTTTTTATTTAATTTAGTATGAAGTTTGTTTATAAAAGCATCTTAATTATTGTTTTTTTAATTGTTAAGTTAAAAAAAAAAACATCAATTTTCCTGCAATTTTTGCCACCTGAAACGCGATTCATGTAAACAATTCAAAATAAACAGTTTATACCTAATTAGCACAAATTCCACAAAAAAACGTTGAAGGTTGAGTTAACTATGAAGTTCTCCGAGATAGAAGGTGTTAAAGAAAAAAATATGTTCTAATTTTATAATGATTTAAAAGATCCTTGTTGGGAAACTAAACGCCATCCAAATCAAAGATATATTTTTTTGATTGATAATTAATTATTTTCAAATTATATACAATCATCTTTATTTGTGAAATTGAACAGCATATACACAATACGTTAGGAAACTTGGATGGTTGAATTTCAAAATTACATCATTGATATTGTATTAATATTAATATTTTAGTAGCTAAAGATTGAATAATTTATTAATTATTTTCAAATTATTTTTACTTAATTTATTTTAAATAGCTCTTTATGAATTGTAGAAATTTTCAATGTACAAAATTGAGGTATAATTTAAATTTAATTAAATATAAAGTTGAAACAATTTAATTTAATTAAATAACTGTGACTATATAAATGAATACTTTTTTCTATTATTATATTTTTTGTTTGTTTGCTTTTCCATTTTCTAAATTTATCTTTTAATAAATGTGCCGAAACAACTATTAAATATTTTTCATTGACAATCAATTAAGATAAAGCTAATTTCTTTTTTCATATATTTGCCCATATATTAAATGTTTATTCATGTTTTCAAAGAACAACAATAAGTGACATAACATAGGTTGAAAGACGAGTTCTTGAAAGTTCCACAATTTTAGGAATTTTTCCACTTTATCAAGTTTTGGGAAGTTTCATGTATTATAACTCAATATTTATCTATAATTATTAATAAGTTTTAGATTGAAACTCATGTAATTAAAATAGAGATTTTTCTCTTCATTGGCCACTAAGGAAAAAATGAGATCAATTTTTAATTTAGCCACTTGGATTTGATTCATTTTTAGAAAATTTTCCGCTTCTTAAAATTTTCGTTTATACTTCTTTTATAATTCTATAAAAATTCTATAAAAAAATCTCAAAATAAACTTTAATTTGTAATTGTTTTAATTGATAGAAATGCAGATTTATAATATACTAAATTTGCATTATTATGTAGTCAAAAACAAATGGCACGAGTATATAATTCTATAAGAGGATTTTTTGTGGTTAATGGCCATCAATTTTTAATTTAGCCTCTTAGATTTATTACAATTTTAAGAATTTTTCCGATTTATTAAGTTTCTGGAAATATAGTTTATTGTTTTATTTAGCTATACAACTTTGTATAATTAATAATGACTTTTAATTTAAAACACATTTTAGTATTTAAATTGATATTTTTTGCGGCCATTCGAGGAAATCTGTAAAAGAAAATATTAATTAACTTCACATTCTATCTATTAAATATCTATTACAAAATTTTCTCAGACTGTGATGATGAAAAATAACGTTCTCGTTGTACTTTACAATTCCCAAACATAATTGCCCCCGATTAATTAAATATTAAGATCATTTTTTAAAAAATATGGTCGAGACTGTTACTACATGAAACTCCATTATAATTAATTTTACAAGTGAAACACTGGATTGGCAGCTAATGATGATATTGTGTTTCGAAACAATTGTAGCAGTGTTTTCTACAATTAATCTGTGAAAGAATAATAAACATAAACTTCCCGAAAATTTCTTAAAATTAAAAACAATCCAAATGGCTATATTGGATTGTTTTTAATTTTAAGAAATTTTCGGGAAGTTTATTATTCTTTTACAATTCTATAAAATGTTCTATAATTAATAATGAATTTTAATTTTAAATGCATTGAAGTGTTTAAATTGATATTTTTTTGATAAACAAACAAAAAAATATCAATTTAAACAATTTCTATAATTAATAATGAATTTTAATTTTAAATACATTGAAGTGTTTAAATTGATATTTTTTGTTTGTTTCTAATTTTAATTTTAAATACATTGAAGTGTTTAAATTGATATTTTTTTGTTTGTTTATCAAAAAAATATCAATTTAAACACTTCAATGTATTTAAAATTAAAATTCATTATTAATTATAGAACAATTTATAGAATTGTAAAAGAATAATAAACATAAACATGGCTACTAACGATTAAGATTAATTTTTAATTTAACAGCTAAAAATTGTTTCAATTAATCGGATTTCAATCATAGGTATTTCAGATGGTTAAAAATGATTCAAATTTAAATAATTTTGTCTTTTCCGTCGATATTTAATGAAGTTAATCAATGTGGTATTTGAATAATTTATTTATTTTCAACAAACATTTAATTAATACAATCATCACATGTTTAATTAATAAAATCGAACACAAATTCATAAACTAAAATCCTGAGAATTCTAAAAATCCCCGGCTATTATTGAACAGAAATTTAATCAGAACCCGACATTAATTATAATTTATGCATTTCGAGGAGAAATTAACGTTTCCGAGTTTAATGGCTCGTTATAGCTTAATTAACATCCGAAGCGAAAAAGCGATTAATCCAAAGAAAGCCGCGAATTACGGATTTGAAATTTCTTCCATCAAAATTCCGATATCGAAACGAGACGTTTTTCAAGGATGAATTTCATCCGTTATTTTACTTCGCTTTGTTTACATAATCGTGTCGCGCGATTTGTTTATGTAAACAAAACGCTCCCACAGAAATAACCGACCTGAACATGTAAATTAATAATAAATTCCTCGATTCAATAGAATTTACTCAAATCATGATGCATTTATAAATAAAAGAAATGTTTTTATTCTGAAATTCATGCATAATTATTCATTGTATAAAAAATATTATTTTATTAACAATTTTAATGACCATTTAATGGTGAAAGTTTATAATTTAATTAAATAAATAGTAAACCGGTTTTTAATTGTTGTCGAATGAAAAAAAATATATATATAAATCATCTTTCTGAATCACCTTCATTCATATATAAATAATTATTAGGATTATATCGAAACATCTCTATCCAGAAAATACCCGTTTTAAATTACAAACATTTAATATATACAATCAGAAAAATCGATTAAAAAGAAAATAATTTATTAATTATTCAATTGAGTAAAATAACTATTTTCAAATTCTTTTTATTCTATTTAGTTTACCTTATTATAAACTCACAATCTAAGTATACATGTACGTCAACTTACAGTAGCTTCTTCAGGTGAAGAAATATAATAATAATAATAATATTTACATAGTGAAAAATTGTGGCAAACCAATTATCGCGAACAATAAGTTAAAGTGAAAATCAGAAAGATAATAGTTATCATGGATTTTCAAACAATTAATGTCTTCACAATCAATAATAATTTGAAAATGTTATGCAATTACAAATATTTTGTTTTTATTTAAAAAATCCAAATAAAAACAATTTTAATAAGTTAATGTAATAACTATAAGAAAACATTGTTTGGAAACCCGAAGCCATTAAATACTTTTTGCTACGTATACATATAAAATTACCTGAAATTACACTGTGCTTGAATTACATCGTATTCATCATTATAACACAAAGTTGCAGAATTACGAATAATAATATACCGTTAGTAAGAGCAATTTTAACTAATGGACAGAAAAAAGTAAAAGGATGTTGTAAAAATAATGGCAAAATCGTAATTGTTCATTCAATGTCATTTCAAATTACACGGGGCACGTAACTTGGAAATGATGATTAAGTTCAGGTGTGCAATTAGAAATAATTTTTTTGTGCCTATTAATTGCGGGTAATTAATAATTTTCTCTTGCCTGGCTATTAATTCATATTTGTATTCAACGACTCAAGAGTTTCTAAAATAATTATATGAATAATTATAACTGACAGAATAACTTGAATTTTTACCACAATACAGTTAAATTGAGTTGAAGTAGCTTAGGTTAGACTGAATTATATATCTTAGGTTAGGTCGGATTTGATAACGCCCTGAAAGTAAATAACACAAATGTCGATTCAGCCGCGCCGAAATTTCCGTTATACGGTATGCCACTTTTCGGTGGCGACGACAAAAATATTTAAATTTATTTAATTAATTGACGTGTTAATTGTTGAATATTATGTATTCAATTGAATATTATGTATTCAACAATTAAGGTAATTGTATTTTTTTTTTTTTTTTTTTTTTCGAAAGAAAAATATCCTTCGAAATTCGAATAATAATGGGAAAAATTTAGTAGAAAAATCGAAATTTCAAGAAAACTTAAAATTATTCGAAAATAAAGTTAATGTATCTGTTGGGAAATAAAGAATTATTATTATTTCTTGTATAGAATATCAATTTTTATCAAATGCAAATACAAGTTAATGTATTATTAGAAATCTTAGGTGGAAAGCACCAACTTATCTCAATCATCTCCGGAAACGTTCTCGATTAGCAATGCTACATATGAGCATTTCTGCGAAGCAATTAAAACACAATCGGAGCTATAGAGCCGTTAAAAGCATAAATGAACTCAAAACAAGCCGATAGCTCGGGTTGTTCATTTCACGTGTATCGAATTCCTGTTTAAAATTGCGGATCTGTAACAATCGCATACGTGCCTTTCAATGAATCGAATAAGTAATTAAATTGCGACTACGGATGTGTGGCAGCTAAAAATAATTTACGACATTTGTTAATTAAAACAGGCATCATGTTACAAGTTAAAATAAAATTTAATAAGAATAAGCGCAGTACTATGGATTATTTTCAGATAAATACAGTATATTAATAATAATAATTATTATACCTGTTTGTTTTAAAGTCGCCTTGAACTACCCCTTGGCGTGAAGAGTACCCTATATTAATCCTCTAGATTTAGTTATAAATTATAAATCTTTCGTTAGTGGCTGATTGGAGAAAATCCTATGCCAAAATAATAATAATAATAATTTATTTATTTACGGAAAATTCACCATTTTACAAAAATTGTAACAATTTTTTACTATAAGTAGTAAATAGGCTATTACATATAAATAAACAATAACTAAAAATACAAATTCTAATTATTAGAACAAAAAACTCCGGTCGATAGCCCAGGACTGATAAACGCTTTCATTTTATTTAGTATACTTAATGTTTGTAAAATTGTATGTAATTGTTTCAATAAAGATAACTATTTTATCAAATAAAAATAATTTGAAAATAATTAATAAATTATTCCCTCTTTAGCTATTAAAAAAATTGTTGCATTATACAATATGTTATTGCTCTGCAACAGCAAGTGTGCATTATGTAATTCAATGTCTGGCTGAGTACAGGCCCTAAAAGTAGTTGTTTTAATGTACATTTGTTTTAAAGTATTTACGCAACATAAGTCAAGAAGTCAAAGTAGCTAAAGAGGGGATAATTTATTAATTATTTTCATTTTTTTAGAAATAAATATAAATTGCTGAAAAACCTCCGGTCGATAGCTGATTCATCTACAGAATATAATTGTAAATTTATATATTATTGTACATATACACATTTGAATAAAGATGGTTAGTTAGTTATAAATAGATTAATAAAAATCAACTAATTAAACAAATAAAATTATTGGTTGATTTTTAATAATCTATTCATATTTATTTTATACAATATGAACTACCAATGTTTAAATATTAAAACTATTAATCATTTTATTTAATTTATTTTAAATAACTGCAACCATGTGAATAAATATTTCTTCCTATTAATATTTGTATATATTGGGAAATATAATTGAAATAAATTATAAAATACAATATTAATAAAAATCTAATTATTCAAAACATATTGTTGATTGTGAAAGCATTAACTGTTTTAAAATCCATGATAACTATTAAGTTTTTTGTGAAAATCAAAAATATAATACTTTCATTCAAAACATACAAAACCTAAGCTAAATACTCCAAATAAATACAGTTTTGTACTCATAACTATTCTAAATGAGTACAATTGTTTACTTATTTGGAGTATTTAGTTTAGTTTTTGTATATTTTATGTTTTGAATTATTAGCTGTTTATTAATATTGTATTTTATAGTTTTTAACTATTTGTTTTATAATTTAGTATTATTAAGGAATTCATTAACAAAAAAATATAATATACCGTTTTAAGACTATGACATAATATTTCCATGCAAATTAATCTCTGGTTTCCTTCTCTTTTAACTTTAACCTCTCTCCGAATCAAACATTAAAAAAAACAGCTAATTATATTCAACTCAACTCACACACACACACAAATTAATAAAGTGTGATGCAAAATAATGGAATTTTGTTAATCATCTCCTCCGCACCGAGACAATCCGATCCATCCCATCCAATTGGTTGCGCAATGAAAATTAACATTTGAATCGTTACGCCATGCACTCGTATTGGAATTGTAATTAAATGTTGATTTTTTTAGTCAATTTAATTAACCAATAAACCGTGTTTTCCTCGTCGATAATCATCATCGCTGATTATCGATTGTGTTTTATTATCAGTAATTGCCGATTACGGATGCTGATTAGACAGCGTGCTGCGTAAAAATGGCAGACTACATGTCGCCAGGTCGTCAAGTTTCGAAAGGAGCAAATCATGCAGTAGGTCGGATTTAATTGATTTTGTATGAATTAATCATGTAGTTGGAAATGTGATAATAATATAAATTTTTTTTTTTTTTTCGTAAAGTTTATTTTTAGATTACTTTTTAATTTAATTTTAAATATTTTTTTTGTTATTATAGGATTCTCTTTAATTAGCCAGCAACAAATTCTATACATATAAATACATTTTCATTCGCGCAATTTTACATAATTATTATTTATTTACACTACATATATGTTACATATTGCGGAATGGCTATCCATCCAAATTCAATATTTAAATAATTACAAATACATTTTTCTTACACATATTAGGTTTGTTCATTTCTTATGCACTAAGTTGAACTGATTACAAGTAAAAATACTAGGAATTAAGCTCTATTATTGTGTATTATTTGCTACTTACGGTGAGATTAATTGTAATGAACTTTAAATCATTTCAGGAAGAAAGTTATGTATTTTGAATTAATTTCTCACTTAACCCGTGGTGAAACATATTTAGTTAATAAACTTTGATTAAAACACTTGGTTTGTTTCACTGAAACAAACCATGTGTTTTAATCAAAGTTTATTAGAAAGTTATTTGATCAAAATTAAATTATTTCTTTTGAAATTGATAATTAAATTTACACCCAGAGAAGAAAAGTTTATAGTGTTTTATTTAATCAAATAATCTTCACCTAACTCGCCTACAGCTATTATCAATTAAATTTAACATGACCTATATAGTTTTTGAGTTTACGTGTAGTGTTTAATCACAAATAAAGAGACTGTTATTTCTTACTTCACAATTTATTTTTATGTTAAAATTTTATTTTTAATTTGCCCGGGAAGTAGATGTTTTAATGTGCAATTTTTTAAAGTACTCATGTTATTCAAGGCAAAATATCACAGAGCTAAATGCGGAAATAATTTATTGATTATTTTCAAATAATTTTTATTTCATTTAAGGTTTTGATTTAGTAGAAAGAATTAAAATATTTAATTAAAATAACAGTCTTTTTATTTGTAAATTTAACATTAATGATTTTAATTTTTTCTACTAAATCAAAACCTTAAATTTAATAAAAATGATTTGAAAATAATTAATAAATTATTTCCACATTTAGCTCTGTGACATTTTGCCTTACGTAACGTAAGTACTTAAAAATGCACCTTAAAACAACTACTTCCCGGGCAAATACCCCGCCGGACATTGAACTAGATAGTATACAAGTGCTGTTGCATATCATTGTTGCATGATATAATTGATACACAACAGCAGGATTCTTTCTAATTATCCACTAGCAGACTGTGTACAAATTTGAGATGTCACTCATAATATTGACATTGCTGTCAGGGCAGAAGGTGTAAAAAAAGGCTGCACTATTTTATGTAACGAATAAATCTATTGTTATAATAAAGCTGATTTAAAAGCATAAAGCGTTGTCTACAAGAAAACACTTGAATCAGCATAAAAATGATTTCAAATAGAAAACCATCTATGGTTATCTTGAATAAATTGTATACAATCTATGCACTAACAATATACTAACAATATGTGGAAGCTTACTATACATACATATATAATACGATTTATACATATATAGTAATTTTATATACAAGACCTGGTTACGCTCAATAAACAAACAAAATCTTCTTGTGTACCAATCTGAATAGGCGATTGTGTGCTTTATGCAGGCCGGCATTCATCTGACCGTGAATCCGCCGATAAAAATGAAACGCAGGTGAATAGACATAACCTTAATCTGTCAATCAGTGGCTACCGTGTCTAATAAACGCGCTCCAATTTTGTGGCCATTTCACAAAACTGGTTTCCGCGCCTAAGACAATAAGTTTGATCCCGATTTTTGGCAAGTCACACAGCTTAAATACTTTCCACCTCGCTTCATTCGGCTTTTTTTACAACAAACACCGAAAGCGGTGGTTTTGTGAAATTGAGAAATTACATACTCGATTTATCACAGTGTTGGGAACGAGTTTTTGAAGAGGTTTCTTTTAAAATTTATTTTACTTTTTCACGTCATAAAATATTTGATAATGATTGATTCTTCAGTGGAGAATTCAATGAAGTATCGCAAACTCATACATAACTCGTTTACTACGTCAATTTTATGCACACATGCATCAGCTTTTGCATAAAACATTTGCGGAAAGACTTCAGGTCGGTAGCCGTTTAAAGAACGAGAAATATATTTATTATTTTATTATTGCAATGTGGAATATTACAATGGGACCGCCAACCAATACTAATCAAATCATGACGTCTGATTAACATTGGTTGACGGTCCCATTGTAATATTCTATATTGCAGTAATACATTTTTTATATTCGATCAACTTATCGAACAATTCTGTATTATAAATAAAAAAAAGTGTATGGTTTATAAAGCCTGTTGGAATTTATAATATTCCGAGTTGCTATAAAAATAACCTCATATAATGGAGTAAAGGATACTTCACTCAATACTTCTTTTGTATATTAAGGTTGCGGTTTAGTGGAAAGAGATAGCTATATAGTAAAATGGAAATAATCGTTTGGAAATAGAGCTATTCTTTTGGATTTCATAATATGAATGTGTATTTACATTTTTTATCTACCAAGTCTAAATAAAAAATAAATCGTTAATTTTCGTGTATTACGTCAATTTACTAGTTTAAGTTAGAAAAGAAAATTGTAAGATATGATGAAATTAATAGGTCATGTCTGCTAAGTTATTTGAATGCAGAATTTAGTGAAATCCTTTAAATTTTCAGTGCACAAGTTTTTATTAGCAAAAATTTAATTTAAAATTTGCTACAAATTTGAAAATTGTTTTTCATAATTATTTTTCACAGAAACTAAACATTAAAATAATTTTTAATTTATCTGATGAAATTCCTGCTTATTTTAAGATTATTTTAATGTATAATACAATATTGTTCATTGATCACAACAACAATCTAACTCAAATTAGTGATTGCCCATATTTGTATAGCTATCACTTTCTTCTAAACCGCACCCTTAAGTCAAATCTTCGATATCTCCAAACGAAATAATCGATCAATTCTTCAATCCCGATGTAAATCTCGTCCCGAAACATAAACCCCTTGTCTCCTCAGCTTTTAGTAGCTCACCATTTTAAACACAATAATCGATCAATCTTCCCCGAACTGATCCAAAACTCACGCTCGGGCATAAATACACGTCAGTTTTTAGTATTTTTGTTGCGCGGCATTTCAATTAATCGGATCGCGTGGGCACGGGCGAAAACAAACAAAGATTAAATCGCGACGGTTTCAAAAACGCATGCAAATGCGATTGCCTTTTATGCGTCCGCGAATCGCATTTATGTAATTTCATATTCGCTTGGCAATGGCCATGAAAAGATATTGTTGTCTGGTCTTAAAGTGAACAGCTGATGTAATGGAAAATCGGGGGGAATGTCAGGTGAGAGCATTGTCTAAGTCAATATTACCTTGTAATGTCGAGTAAGTGTAATTGATTGGATTTTTATCTTCGAAGAGAAGTTTGTTGGAAATTGTTTCCTGCGTTCAAGAATTAAGCTCTATTGTTGTCGTTTCTTGCTTATGGTGTGATTAATTGAAGTGAACTTTAAATCATTTTAGGAAGACAGTTATGGGTTATGAAAATTAAATTATTTCTTTTGAAGTTGATGATTCAACGATTTTAATAAAAAGACATGTTTTCAAATTTATGAAAAGTTCAACCATAAAAATTCAAATTTGTGAATTAAAACACATAATCTTTTTTATGATGGTTGTGGAGACTTTAATTATTTAAATAAAAATACTTGTAGGAGAAAGGACAAGTATTTTTATTTAAATCATTAAAACACATCACGAACTCACTATTTTATTGTGACTGGTTTCGAATTATACAATCATTCAGAAATACATTTCATTATTGTGATTATAATTTTGAACTACACAGTCACTCTGAAATAAATATCACAAAATAACGGCTTCAACCACCCATAAGGTTCAGTAAATTCAAACAGTCAAATTATTAATAATTGAGGCTTATACTTCATTATACATTTTTTTTTTAAATTAAAGACTGTTTCTGATTTTCAACAGTTTTTATTGCACGTCACTAGAATTGTTTCGCTTCACTGTAGCTTCTTCTAGTGAAGAACATTAACGATGTTATTATTTACAAAAAATAACTCAAATACTCCAACAATCAATAATTTTTTAAAAATGTACCAATAAAATAAATGAAAGCACAGATTGAAATGAATAACTTTAAATTCTCGACTCTTACTCCAATTCGTTGTTATTTATCTCAACGAACTAAATCTTACATTTTGATTTAAAAGCCATCAAATTTTCTCTATCATCTCAGGAAACGATTTCAATTAGCAATGCTGTATACGAGCCAGTTCTTTGAAACCATTAAAGCACAATCGGAGCTGTGGCGTCATTATAACCATACATGCGCCCATAAAACGAGCCGATTGCTTGGGTTATTAATTTCACGAGTATTAAATCCCTATTTGCAATTGCGGATCTGTAACAATCAAATAATATCCGTGACTTTTGATAAATGAATCGAGCGGTTAATTAAACGGCGGCCGCAGAGGTATACGAGCTAAAATGAATATAAAACAGATGTTGGTTGAAACTGGAATCATAGCGATAAATAGAATTGATTGTAATTGATTTTGTTTACAAATTAATTAAATATGCAATTCTTGTCCCTTTTCCTACTTGTTTTATTTCACTAAATATTTTGGAAACGTTCTTTCCATCTTCAGTAGTGTAGATTGAACTTATACAAACTTCTATTGAAGATGTCATGTATTTTATTTAATTAATTAAACAGAGCGATAAATAGAATTGATTGTAATTGATTTTGTTTACAAATTAATTAAATACAATTCTTGTCCTTTCTCCTAATTGTCTTGTTTCACTAAATATATATTTTGGAAACGTTCTTTCCATCTTCAGTAGTGTGGATTGAACTTATACAAACTTCTATTGAAGATGACATGTATTTTATTTAATTAATTAAACAGAGCAATAAATAGAATTAATTGAAATTGATTTTGTTTACAAATTAATTAAATACAATTCTTGTCCTTTCTCCTACTTGTCTTATTTCACTAAATATATATTTTAGAAACGTTCTTTCCATCTTCAGTAGTGTGGATTGAATTTATACAAACTTTTATTGAAGATAACAATTATTTTATTTAATTAATTAAACAATCTCAAATTGTACCTGAAATATATAAATACTGTTAGAAATTTAACTTTTAATTCATTTATTTACGGAAATCTCCTTTCTACAAAAACTGAAAACATTTACATAAATCATCATAAATAATAATACACAAATAAGTCAACTATTCAACATAAACTTTGAACATCTTTATCCCAAGTGATTTTACAATTCAAAATTAAGAGTGGTCAGGTAATCTCAGGGGTACATTACAAAATAGAAAATAAATAAATATTGAATAAATAAACATATATATATATATACAATAATCAAACAATATATTAATAATAATAGAAAATATGTATAAAATATGTTTCACAATGTTTCACAGATGTGATATTTAAAACTGAAAAATTATTTTATTTATAAATTAATTAAAAATAATCATAATATATATCATTTTTATTGTAGAATTTACATTAAGTATAATTCAATACATTTTATATAATATTCTTACTGTGGTGGCTTAAGTGGCTATCGATCATCGGTCTTTCAGCCATAATCATAATATTTAATTTCATCACATTTCATTAGCTGTAATATAAACCTTATAATATTTAAAATAAAGTTTTTCTTACTTGTAGGTTTCTTCACGTTTAAAAAATTACAAATTATTGTTATTTTTAGTATTGGGAAAAATCGAGTAATATTAGTAATCGAGTATTTCTAAATGAGCAATTTTAAATAAATAAGTAACAATAAATTTATGTTTTTCGATAAATAGGGAACTGTTACTTATAGTAATAGAATATGTTGCATTAATAAAATTGTCATATACTTAAATTTGCAGTAACAAAAGATCATATTTTCTTTTTAAAAAATACGCACGGATCCTTAATCATGTAAATCAATAAGAATTGATGAATCAATAACGCGACAATAACTTAATTAATTATATAATTAATTAATTAGTATAATGCAATCAATTATAATGGAGAATTCCGTAAAATAAAGTTAAAGTTAAATTATTGACAAGAAAAAAATGTTTTTTTATACACAACTTAATCTTCTCCTCGATGTAGAGAGTGCTTAGCATAACACAAAGCTGTAAACATGAAGCATTGATTCTTCATTCACTTCCAATATTTGATAATTTTATATTGCAGCTAATGAAATTAAATATTATGATTAATATCTGTTGTATACTTGAGCTTGTTATGATAGACACAAATCGAATGATTCAGAATTACACTTCGTGACGTGATAATCTTTGCACAGTACTTAAAATATGTATTCGATTTTTTTATTCTGGAAAATTCTTTACTTCCTCATTAATTTACACACTATTTAATAAACGTTTGAGATTTTACTGTTTATTACAATCCTTGTGAAATATTTTGAGCACTATATGAAGGTTTTTAAATAAAACATTTGGTTCTTGTTGTGATTATTTTTATTTATATTTCTTACTAGTTTCAGCCAGACGACCATTATTAAATATATACAAAGAGTTAGCTTTTTATAATTTATTTTAGTTGTGAATATTTCTTAATGAAATAGCTTAAATAATAATAAATATTCTTTATTAACATATATACACAGTAAAATATACAAATATAATAAAGTTACAAAGTTAATGAAATATAATGAATGGGGCAGAAAAACTTATGGTCGATATCCCATGACAGACTACTAACACAATTGTACATATTATAATAAATTTTGTAAAATTTTGTTGTCATATTGTCTAAATAAAGATGTTTGTATATATATATATATGTTTGTATATATATATATATATATATATATATATATATATATATATATAATTAATATAGGCAGAAAGACCGATGGTCGATAGCCGTTTTCTAAGGACAACGTATAACATATTATAAGAATTATATTGTTAATTTATTGTATATAAAATTGTCTGCAGAAATAAAGATGTTATATATATAATTAATATCTGTTAATTGGCTATCGACCAATGGTCTTTCCGCCTGGTATTTCGTGTTAAATAGTATAATTATAACTAACTGTCTATGTTATAAATGTCATTGTCGACTGTGTTCGTAATTTAACTGTCATTAATGTGATGAACTTAAATAATAATAATGATTATTATACAAATCAAGGACGTGTCTACGTGATGAACTTAATACAAAACACTCAAACTGACTGATTTCGATATCAACACCTTAATCTTTCGAATTACAATATAAAAATATCGGCATAAAAATACTGTGCGTATTTGGTGGAGTGAATTTCGAGCAAAAACAATAACAAAGGCTGAAAAGATTATTAAAATTTGTGAAATGTGAATAAACTAACTTAGTGCAAATGGTAAATGTAAGTACGATTTGTTTTCAATTTCAATTTACTTTATTAACAAAATCTCCATTTCCAAATTATATAAATAACAGAGATAGTTTTGATTTTTTTTCTACTTTTATCCAAAATATATAAAGAATAATACGAATGTTCATACACACAATTAATATTTCAACAGCCTCATGTGAGGTTATTAAGAAGAATTCAATAATCTCCTGTCTTTTTCTGTGAGCTGATTGGAGAGACTTATTATTTATTATTTAAATAAAATTCTTATTCTTTCTCCTACTCGTTATATTTTAAATAAATAATAATTCAATAAATTTAATAAAAATTATTCGAAAGTAATTAATAAATTTCTTCCACATTTAACTCTGTGACATTTTGACTTACGTTACGTAGGTACTTTAAACAAATGCACATTAAAACAACTACTCTTTTCTATTAAATAAAAATGATTTGAAAATAATTAATAAATTATTTTCACATTTTGCTCTGTGACTTTTGACTTACGTTACGTAAGTACGTTAAACAAATGCACATTAAAACAAGTGAATGAATAATACTCTTTTCTATTTATATAATTCAATAATTTTTACATGGAATCCAAATTTGAGTATGTGTTTATTCCTAAATAGTCGTGAAAGCCCTCACTGAGGAAATTCCCTCTCAATCTCATATTCATCTCATTCATATCATGGTTTATAGGCTGGGCTATATGAACAATAGTTCGTAGATCATTTATTTATGTTGTAAAAAAATATTTATATTATTTATCTAAAATTAACGAATGAACCACCCCATCTAAAGTTTGTCACACATTTTATTTGTATAAAAATATAAACTTAATAGCACATAAAACGAGAATATTATAATAAGGTAAAAAAATGTATTGAAAGTAAATAAATATTCGAGCTTATCTTAAAGTTATCAAAAAAAAAATAGAAAAAAATAATTGAATAATTCGTGTTTCTATTCTATTTTTACATTTGTTAAGTAATTGATAACAAGGATAATATATCCCTAATGTCTTTAAAAAACCACCACACAAAGCGTCAACGATAAGCCAATCACGCATCAACAGCTAATAGCTAACCCTCGGACTCTTATCACCCCAGAGGCACCGATAAAAACAAAAAGAGATACAAGCGGATGTGTCACGATTTCAAAAATTCCACTTGATTAATAAGAATCGATCCTTACACTTTTATTAACACTCAATTTTCCTCGCCGATGAAAAATCACAGCGAGCTCCATTGTTGTTCGGCTCCCGAGGTGATAAAAAACGTTCGTTTACAGTTTCCGTTTAAACACGGAGATCGCTAATGGCATTGCCATTATTGATACGTGATGAAGGATGTTGGTTTATTATAAGTAATTGTTTCTAATATGGCGCCAAAATAATATGTAAATTTCCTTAACTAATCATGGATAAATCGGGGATTTTATTTGGTTTCAGATTGATTATCGTTACTACTTTCTGGAATCTCATTGAAATAATTCATCATGTTTTTATTGAATTTGTTACTTTGATTGTGATCGCACTGTATGTTTAAATTGTGGATAGTTTTGGAGGAAATAATAGTAATAATAATCTTTATTAACAGATATATACAGAAAGTATACAAAATAAGTGATAAACATTAAAAAAACTCAAATGTATAATTTATATCTGTTAATTGGCTATCGACCAGTGGTCTTTCAGCCTGGTTTTTCGTACTTATGTCCTACTCATGAAAGAAGTATGATGATATCTAACTGTCTTAGTCAGAAGTTTTTGTTATTGGAGGAAATATTATTTCAGTATTTCATAAATTGCATTTATTTATTTCAGAAAAAAATATAAATGGAAACTTGCATTTAATTTTTGTCTGAAATAAATAAATGCAATTTATGAAATACTGAAATAATATTTCCTCCAAAACTAACCACAATAAGTAACGCCATATTAGAAACAAAAAAATATAAATGGAATTATGCATTTATATTTTTTTCTGACATAAGTAAATACACTCCCTGTTGAAAATTATAAAATATTGAAATAATATTTCCACAATTTAAACATACAGTGCGATCACAATTAAATGAACAAATTCAATTAAACTACTAGTGATCAATTTCTGAAAAAAAAAACCTTCTAAAGGCCGTTTAGTACTTTTAATTACCCATTTTTTGTACTAAAAAAATAAATAAATACAGCGCATTCATAAAAAAAGAACGCTTCGACAGACAGTTTAGTATTTTTACTTTCCCCGGAAAACTATTGTTTTCGTACAAATTTTCGAATCGCCAATTTCTACGGACATGCACATTTTGAGGTCCCCTGAGTCCCTTCCATCGAGTTTTGAAAAATGTCTGTGTGACGGACACATCACTATTTAATTGTGTATCTTTTGTACTAAACATTTTATAATATGATTTATAAAATCATCAAATTTATAATTATCGTTTATTACTTTTAACTGCGCATCTTTTGTACTAAAAAAAATATTTATTGGGTTCATATAAACAAATTCCGATACAAAGTTTAATTTAAAAAAAGTTTAATTTAAAAAAAGTTTAAATTACCTGCCCGAATATCTTTTTAAATATCAAGTTGTTTTTTTTATTATTTTCAATAAAAAAGAAAATAAATATTATTTTCAATAAAAAAGAAAATAATAAAAAAAAAACTTGATATTTAAAAAGATATTCGGGCAAGTAATTTAAAAAAAGATAACTTTGTATCGGCATTTGTTTATATGACACCCAGTATATATTTTTTTAGTACAAAAGATGCGCAGTTAAAAATATTAAACGATCCGTCGAAGCATTTTTTTATGAACGCATTGTATATATTTAATTTAAATTAAAATAATATTTCAAGTATCAATATTATTATTATTTAAATTAATTACACACCAGTTTTAAAACAATGCATACGCTTTTAGATAGCTGAACAACTGCGTCCTCGTTTGAGCGTTAATATTAAATTTTATTTCCTTTTAAATATTGGCGCCTGTGCATACAAGCAAGGCTATCTACTTGATTTATGGTCCATTTAAACATATTTTGAAGTAACCAATGAATTTATAAATAAATATTTCGTGTTGTCTTGTGTTGTATGTTTAATAATTATTGACCTGATTTAAATAACTTAAATTTATGATTACTGACCTTTTCTTTAAAACAAACCCTTTTACTCCAGTTTTTATATATATCATCTTTATTATAGAATTTAATATAATACAATACATTTTATATAATCTTACTAAATGGCTATCGGTGTTTCAGCCAGGAGTCCATGTCTATATGTCATATCAGTAAAATAATTAATTATTTTCTTTCTAGTTGCTCTGCAATTAAATACTTACAAAAATATAAATATCTTCATTACCACCATCTTTATAAATAAATAAAATATGTTACTTTATTCAATTGAATAAAAAGACAACATTTGTATAAATCACATCAGTGTTATACAGTGATGTGAAGTTTGAAATGAATCATAATAATTAATCCTTCATTAAATATAAGTAATTATACACTCATTCTGTTCATTTAAGATGAGAAAACAAGGCGAGAGAGTTATGCAAAAAGCAATTAATAAATTGAATTCCCATCAGACTTATCATTTGTTTCAGAATAAATTCGAACATGCGCCATGAGTGTGGTGTCAATCAGACTTGGATGAATAGGAGAGCGCATAATGGACAAGTCTGGTAAGTCGAAAACGATTTTTCATTTGGCTAATATTATTGTTGGTGTGATTAATGATGTATCGTTATCAGCCTCGTAACAAGTTATTGCTCCTGCAAATCAGCAATCCTATTTAGAACCACGGACCGTTTTCAGATTACAGATTGCAGGTTAACATTTATTACACATAAACATCGAAATGAAGGCGTTACTTACTGACTTACTGCCGAAACGTGCCTTTGTGGGTGGAAAAGTTCCTTGATGGAGTGTTCAAACTCGTGACTTGTCACATGAAAAATTTTCACGTTGATCGTTGCTTTTTTCATCTAAATACAATTTTAAATAATATTAAATGTATTTAATAATAGAAGTAATTACTTCCTGTAACAATAATTAAACATCAAAAACATAAATAAATTTATATATGCACACATCAATAGTCTGATTCAAATAATACAAAATAACATAAATGTAACATAAATATTTTTAATACAGGTGTTTGTTTGTATGGGCCTTTCTGACCATCAAAAAAAGTAATTTCATGGTTTTTTATTTTTTTAATACTCAGCTTTCAAAAATATTTGTTATCCATATATAAAATAAAGTTAAACTTACAAAAATACTTTTAAATTATGAACTGTGGAGGCTTCTACTTCGTTATACATGTTAATTCAATCAAATAAAACACTTTAACTTTGTTTGTATAACACACTATTTTTTATTTTTGTGACTGCAGTTTCGGCAACTCAACTTGCCATTATCAAACAGAGTTTACAAATACTTTTATGTTTTTTTCCAAATTAAATAAAAAATAATTTTTAATTGATAACAAAAATTTACAAAATATATTATAACAATTTGTACAGTTGTGATAGTAGTCTGTCATGAGCTATCGACCATAAATCTTTCTGCCACAGAACTAACTGGCATAGTTTTGATTTGCAAATCACCATAAATTCATCTGTATTTGCAAATTAAAACTATGCTAGCTGGCTGAACTGTCATGTATGTAATACGTTTATCTGTTTTTCAAATTAAAAACAAAACAGATTTTTAATTTCATAGTTATTGAATTATTTTTTTAATACTCAGCTTTTAAAAGCATTTATTATCCACATAAAAAGTTAAAATTTTAAACACTCACAAATCACGAGGCGTCCAATTTGCATGCGCTCACTGGATATTGAAAACATATTCAATTCCGGCATGAAGTCCTTACATTTTTATTGTTCGGCAATAAATGTCATCTTTAAATATAAGCGAATGAATTTATATAGCGTCATTAATTATACTTATCTGCGCATTATCCTTTTACTGAATGTTAATAAAAAAATCGTGAGTGTCTAGTAAACATTTAATCGGATAATTGTGTAAACACCTCGGGGACAACTTTCCATGTCTTTTTGGTATTATTTCCATCAAAATTCATCGTCGACGAAATCCATTTAAGTCAATGATGGATTTAAGCATACTTAAAAAGCTGTTACTATTGGATTACTTTTTTTATATTCTAAACTTATTATTCATTTAAAAAAAATCATTTTCAACATAGGATTTTTTTTAATTAATCAGTAAATTAAGAGGCTTATTTAATAATAATAATTTTTACTCTTTATATAAATGAAACAATTTAAACATTTTCAAATTTATTTCTAATTAAGTTAGGAATTCGAAACTTTGGAGACTTTACTTGGATTCTTGGATATACTTTTCGAAAATATTTTTGGAGCAGAAAGATCGATGGTCGATAGCCATTTAATAAGAATATTATGTAAAATGTATTGTATTGTATTATACTTAATGTATGTTCAGATTGGAAAATATTTAAATTAAATATAAATAACCATTTATCTATAATTATTTAAACAAGAATATTTCTTAGTATAAAATTAAATTTAAAATGTACATTTTATTAATTTAGTGTCATAATCAAGCTAAACGGAAAGATCGAATCTCAGTTGCGAGACGATTGCAGATCAGATCGAGCCGAAAGGATTTATCATGAAAGATCATTCAGTAAAATCGTGTCAACCGATTACAAACAAATATCGAGAGGATCAATTTTTTGGATAGATCTTTTCCAACAATAGTTACAATCGATTCAGTCTTTCAGTTTGATGGATCCGATCGATCAAAGCAAATCGAGTGGCACACTCTTTTTGATTAGTCTTTCCCATCATCACTAATACCAGCAGAGAATTAAAACGTAAAAAAATCGATTTTTGTAATAAAAATGTATACATAGAATCTGAAGTTATAATAACATAAAGGATAAATTTATCGTTTCTCGTGCGGAATAGCTCCAAATATAATTAATTCAGCTATCATTATTTTAGCACTTTATTAGCCAATTTTTATTTTATAATATTACTCAATGTTTTAATTGTCTTTTTATGCACACATATTTTTTTTTATTTTTAGCGATACTAATAATAAATTTAAAAAAATAAATTACCTATATTCAAATGATCGTTTCGCAGTAACATAGTTGCGAAATTCGGAATTTCATAACGATTTTGTCTGATGAGTGCGCCCAATAAAATAATTACATTTTGAAAGGCGTTGGGAGAAAAATCGTGATAAAATAACTTTCAACGCTTGCAGTCGTCTTCGCTAACATACGCGATGGAATCGAATTAAAATTATGCTTTCGATTTCAGATGCAGAGAAACTTTTTAACGGCTCATGCTTCTACTTTTTTTGTAATAAAAAAATTATACACAGAATAGCGAGGAAACGATACAAATGTAAGAAGTGCTTTAGAACATCTTTTCTGGATTTCTACTTTTTTCGTAATAAAATGAATCATAAACAAAATAGCGAAGAAACGATACAAAAGTAAGAAGTGCTTTACTTTTGTATCGTTTCCTCGCTATTCTGTGTATGATTCTTTTTATTACGAAAAAAGTAGAAGCATAAGCCGTTAAAAAGTTATTTTAGTATATTAAGATGTGTCTTCATTAATTTGATAATTTATACGAGGTGGCTAGAACATCATTTATGGCCACCTTTTTAATTTTTTAACGACTTATACTTGTATTTTTTTCTTCTAAACTAAAAAAAAAATCATGTACACAGTAATGACGAAACGAAACAAAAGTAAAGTGTTTTACATTAAGATACTTTTTAATATAAGAATTAAGAAGTATCTTAATATAATTCACTTTACTTTTGCTTCGTTTCGTCTCATTAATTTGAAAGTTTCATATTTATACAATTTTAACTTTTTAACGACTTATACTTGTATTTTTTTTTTCTTTTAATTCAATGAAATGAAATTTTTAGTTAATTAAGAAGTATTAGGCAGAAAGACCCCGGTTCGATAGCCATTTGACAATGACAGTTACATGACAAATTGAAATAATTCTATAAATATTGTAAACACACATACTACACATTGTAAAATGTAACGTTATTTTTCAATAAAGATGTTAAATATATAAGAAGTATTTTACATTAAAATACTTCTTAATTAACTAAAAAAAATTAATTTAAAAGTTTCATGTTATATTTAAACAAGGTGGTTAGAACATCTTTTCTGGCCACCTTGTATAAATAAATATTTTTACTAGCATTATTTGCTATATAATTGATTTTTGAAGCCATTATTTTGTGATATATGTTTATTATTAATGTGAAGGTAAAAAATTAATAAAACGCTTTGCTTGTATGACACATTTGCTTTTTGTTTTTTTATTTTGTAACTAGTTTCGTCATGTATCGTTTGATAATGAATGTACTAAGTTGAAACTAGTTACGGAATAAAAAAAAATAGTGCGTGATACAAGAAAATTGTTTTATTAAATAACTGTGACCAAGTGAATGAATACTCTTTTCTATTTGTAAAAATTGTTTTACCTTAATATTAGTATTACTTTCATTTGTTTATATAATATTATGCATTAATGATAATAATAATAATTGGCTATCGACCGGATGTCTTTATGTCATAGATAAGAACAAAATATTTTATTTATGAATTAAAGAAATTTCAATGTACAACATTGAGATATAATTTAAATTAATTAAATATAATTAGAAAAGAAACATCTCAGATGGGATTTGAACCCATGTCCCTCGATTTCTAGTCGAGTTTGTTAATTAATATTTAATTAGTTTATAGGTAAATTATTAATAACTGAGGCTTCAACTTTGTTATACATTGTTTATCAATTTAATAAAACACTTTAAACTTTGTTTGTATAACACTAAATTATATTTGTTGTGACTATAGTTTCAACAATTTACACTTGTCATTATTAAACTAATGACATTTTTTTAGTTTGATAATGACAAGTGTAAATTGTTGAAACTATAGTCACAATAAATATAATTTAGTATTATACAAACAAAGTTTAAAGTGTTTTATTAAATTATAGGTAAATATTGTTTATATTGCTAATGTATTTTTTGTATTTGTAAATAATTTTCAAATATTTCAAGCACATGTTCTTCAAAAACAAGGGCCTTACTTCAGAAGTGATTGACGCTAATGGAATTTTGTGTACACTATGAAAAATTCTACCCTTGAAAACTGAAGGGCATAAATTATCCCATGGGGTGTTTTCGAGTCTTTGAAAAGGGACACATCTGGAAATTAGTGTCGGTGTCGATGGGGCGTTCTTTGGCGGGGGTAATTCTATACTTTTAGACGCAGGGGTGGGCCAGGCGCCACGGGGTATCGTGAAATTACTGCTTTTACAAAAGCTTCTTCTCTAAATCATTTAAATGAGCCTAGTGAAATATATTCAAGATATTTAAATTGAATAACTAATTAATAATTCAATCAAAACAGGTAAATAGTTACACTACTGGTATACATTATGTAATTCAATGTCCGGTGGTTATTTGCCCGGGAAGTAGTTGTTTTAATTTTAGATAAATATATATATACATAAATACATTTTTTACGACTTAAGTTTCGACAGTATGAGTGTCATTATCAAGTAATTGAATTTTCTAGTTTTAATATTCTGTAAATTTGATTCTAATAAGTGGTGATTTATACACTGAGGATGAGTCAAGTCCTGAAGGTTTTCAATTTTTATTTATTGAATATTTGAGATAATTGTTTAGGATAATTATGAAATGTGTTATTGAAGAAAAGTCGTGATAAAATAATCCTCTAGCTTATTATCTCCGGTCTAATATGCATATTAATAATATATGAATATAAAAAAATAATTTGAAAAATTACAAGCCACACATCATGCAAAAACAATTGGCGAATTCTCATGGAATTTAGCGTTTTCATGTATCTAAATTAGAATCTCGTAGACCGCAATCAAGATATGCGCCCGAAGAGAAGAGAGCAAAACGGAGAGGAGGGCAGACGAATAAATGCATCCATGAATAAATTTCAGGCGTTTTTAGTGTTTGCCGTTTGGTTCAAATTGAATTTTTCGCACTCGACTCACGTAGGGTTCGTTACACTTGTCTCATTGTGGCGCTTTTTTCGTCGGAAAAGCGCTCGGGTTTTCTTCGGCTCAATGGCGCATTGTGCGCCTCGAATACAATACGCTTGTAAAAAAGACGACTACACGTTTTATGAATTTCACAATAGATTAATTGCTTTCACTACTTGAGTTTCTCGTCTTGATTTTATGATTTTATGAGCACGCAGTCGTGGGAGCATCCCACATCTTCTCCACTTATGACAAGTCCACCCCCACATGTTCATTCACTTACTCGCCGTGTCCGTTTCTTATTGTCTTATATTCTATTCAATATTTTATTCGTAATTAACTAGACTTAACACAAAGTTTTAAATAAATCAACTGAATTAATTAACATATTTTCAATTTGTTTTTCAGTTCTTAATCTTCAGCCTCTGAATTGGAAAGTTTAAAATTTTCGGAAATTAGAGCTTTCTTATACAAATATTGTTTTAAACATAGAATATTCAAATATATTTGCATTCCACTGTAATAAAAAAAAAACTAGATATAAAGTTTGAGTTTATGTGCTATCGCGGAAACCACACAGACATTTTTCAAAACTCGATAGAATGGACCGCAAAACATGCATATTCGTTGAAATTGACGATTCGAAAATGTTTACGATCACAATACTTTCCCTTGGAATCTGGGGAAAGTAAAAAAAATCAAATTTATAAGGTATTTTAAAAAGTTTAAAAAATATTTTTTGTTTAATACGAAAAAAAAAAGTTCATTAATTGTTAACTAAACACTAATCATTTTTCGATTAATGAAAAAACGTTCATTAATTGTTAAGACTTCTACTTCACTAAACATCATTTTTCGATTAATGAAACCATATTTTAACTTTGCTTGCATATTAATAAAAGTGGTGTGAATTCATCGCTTCACTTGACACCTGGCATGTCCAAACAAGCAAGGTCACCGACTACATCTCGTGAACCGAACCGCTAAGTCCTAGAGTTTTCAAGTAAAAAAATGTTATTCACTATTTGGTTTCGAGTTATGTGAAGTTAAAAAACTTAAATTAAAACACGTATTTATTCCTTTCTTCACTATTTTATTTTTAAACGTCGAATGTACATTTCGAGTACTACATACTCATTTTTAGTGTTGGGCAAAATCGAATAATATTAGTAATCGAGTATTACTAAATGTGTCATTTTAAGTATTTTAAACGAAAAAGTAACTTCAAATTTATGTTTATTAATAAATGGGAAGTTATTTTTGATATTTTTGTAATAAGTAACATTCATAAAACTATAATATACTTAATTTAGAAATAATAAAAGATCGACTTTGCCCATCACTACTCATTTTCAATACCAAAATAAATAAATAACATTCTGATATTTAATAATATAATAATAATAATAATAATAATAAATCGTTTATTGACCAATTAGACATAAATATACATGCTGCAAGATATACGGATTTAGTTAATAAATTTAGCTACTGTGGCATTTTGACTTAAGTTACGTAAGTACTTTAAAACAAATGTAAAATAATGAGTCTAATACTCATTAAAGAGGGAATAATTTATTAATTATTTTTAAATTCTTTTTTAAATTTATTTAAATAATTGTGACAATGTGATTAAATATTTTTTTCTATTATAACTAATAACATTGTACAAGATGAAAGATATATATTAACAAATGGAAAAGGCGTAAAATCCCAAAAAGCAATTTGTTTGTATAACTGAAACTAATTTAGTGACTATAGTTAGTTAGAGTGTTCGTTATTAATTATTATTAATTAGTTACTAAATACAGTTCAGTTATATAAATAAAGTTAAAAAATGTTTCCATTAAAATCTTTTATTTTATAATTATTTCCAAATGAGTGATGTTATCGACATGATAAAGTGTTTGTAGAAGTAGCATAGAATTACAATTACTTAGGAAATACGGTACTTTTGTAAGTAATTATAATCTATGCAATTTTTTGTAATTTGTCAAGGTCGTGAAAATGTTTCGAACGTAATGGAAGCTAAATAATATAATTAAAGACACGTACGCGCTGGCATTAAAAACATTAAAATAATAATAACGTTTATCACAATTTCACCAAAAACACACGGAAATGGAACGATTACCCCGCGGCGAATTCAGAATTACCCACAGTTGGTAACCCTGGAAATTAGTGATTCTCCTTGCGTGTACACAGCGCGTATAAAAATGCTACATCGTACCTGCGAAGTACGGTAATCTCAGCTATAACGGCCCAAAGGTAGCAATTTGTGCATTTTAAACATCCCCGGATTCCCAAAATGCGACGAAAAAACAGCACGCCCACTAAGACGGCACCCGAGGTGATCGTTTCGGCCGTTTTTTGTTCGAAAACGGCTCTTTTGTAATCGACACCTATGCACGCTTTTCTCGACATTTCGAAACACAAATTGCTTAATCATGATGAAATTTTTTTATGAACTACAATTATTACCTTTTAGATTGTAATCTGTATGAATGCAAGAAGTATTATTATACTTTTTCTGTCAACACTTCCAATTTTGGGATTTCAACAACTTTCTCTCCTTGCCGCAAAAAGTACCATCTGGAAATGTACCGGGTTCAAATCCAATGGATTTCAAGATTTCATTCATTCAATTTTATATGGAGATGAAGAGTTGGTTTAAATCAAAACAATGACATTCAACTACTACTGCTACTACAAATAAAATAACACCTGGAAATGCAACGGATTCAAACCTCAAGAATTCATTCAAGTTCTTTAGAAAACCGGTTTACTTCTAATATGAGAAATATAATAAAAACAATAAATCAATTTGATAATTAATTTTCTTGAAATTGAATAGATTATCTTTGTTGCATAAACTAATATGGTACCACATTTCGGATTGAGTAACATGAAGTCTCCTATATTATGATGAACGAAATAAATTTCCTTGCCTCACAATAAGTGAGGAAATACAAATTATAACAATATGTGCCTTCAAAAGGTTAATTTTGGTCTGAACTAAGTTAAAATAAATCGAAGTTTCTGCGTCAGTGTAAGAAGTAGAGTATTATTAATAATATAAAAAGGATTTATTCTCATGGCCACAGTTATTTAAATAAATTAAATAAAAAGAATATTTTTTTTTGGGCTGTGGAAGGGGAAATCCAGTTACGGACGGAAGAATAATTTATTCATAATCGTCTAATTATTTTTATTTAATTTATAAAAATAATACTGTTTATTAGTTTAATATAATATCATTATATGCGTCTCTCTAGTTTTCAGTGTGAAGTGACTGTTTATTCATAATTTTCTCATTTAAATACTCTTGAAATTCAATAGAAGTAAGCAGTGATTTTCACTCTATGTACCAAATCCTGAAGTTCCTCTTTTGGAAATAGATGGGGGAATATATATGTATACTTCAATAAAATTCTACATAAGATCATCAAGAAAATTAAACACATGTTACTATTTCAGATTTTTGTTTAAATTAATGTTCAATCATGTAACGTCTTTAAAATTAAAAATCCAATCCATCTATGTATCCAATCTTTAAAAGTAATATTTACAAATTTTAACCAACAAAAAACCGGTGTATTATTTTGATTAATAACGCAACCAAAAAAAACATGTTTGTATACTAATTGATATTCAAATGTTTCGTAACAAGTGTTTTCTTTTTACACATAAGGCGCTAGTGCAAAAAAGTAGTGCCAACAATTTGCATTATGTAAATATTATTTTGAAAGTGGAGAGTTCCTCAACCTCTATCAAGTGTTAATTGGATTTGTATGAATAAACATGCGACATTTACTCAATATAAAGTGGATCGCTCTTGGTGACGCCACTTGTTACTCCTTGCTTGTCACTACTTACTTATTGCTATTTAGTTTGTTGATAAGTTATTTACAGTTACTTTTCTTCATTAATTTACATTCAATTAGCTTAAGATATTAAATAAAATTACTTCAGTTTTCTTATAAAATACCATCTAATTTTTGTGTTTATTTGTATTCAATTACCTTGAAATATTAAAAAAATTAGAAAATTTTCGTATAGAATACCATCTATGAAATAAATATGAATAAATTATTAAAAATCAACCAATAAAACATAGATTATATTGAATAACTTTAAATTCTCGACTGGTAACCCGAAACTAGTCGAGAATTTAAAGTTAATCATTCTAATTTGTATTTTATTGGTTGATTTTTAATAATTTATTCATATTTATTTCATACAATATGAACTACCAACGTCTAAATATTAAAACCATTAAGAATACCATCTAATTCAAGCCTTCCTTTACATTCAATCGCATTACAATTTTAGACAAAATGTCTTACATCTAAATTTAGTGTTAAAATAAAAACAACATTCGAAGCGTATTCCCAGAAGATTTTAAATTGTAGTGTTGTTGTATGTTGAAGTAATTTCTTACTTATCTCATTGTGAAACATATTTTAATAACAAACCTTTTTAAATTAAATAAAAAGAATTTGAAAATAATTAATTAATAAATTATTTTCCCTTTAGCTATTATGACTTATGTTACATAAGTCTAACAATAGACATTTGCTGTTGCATAACAATAACATATTGTATGGTTGAGGCTGTTACTTCATGAAACTACATTTTAATATTTGGTAATAAAACAATGTTTGTTTTGTGTTTCATAGATTTATTATACTTTCACCTGCCTGAAGAAGATACAGTGTATCGAAACAATTGTAGCAGTGTCTATAATAAATCTATGAAACACAAAACAAACATTGTTTTATTACCAAATAATAATATTTTTTATAATGCAACAATTTTTGAATCGAAAATATTTAATACAAAAAACAAACAGAATAAAAATAAAATAAAAGTTACGTAATATAAGGCTGTCTGCAGACACGTGTTTCGGTATTTGATTCCTCGTCAGTACAGCTATGCCTTATATAATTGCAAAGTTGTTAATTAAATTAATAAATCTATGAAACACAAAACAAACATTGTTTTATTACCAAATAATAATATTTTTTATAATGCAACAATTTTTGAATCGAAAATATTTAATGCAAAAAAAAAACAAACAAAAAATAAAATAAAAGTTACGTAATATAGGGCTATCTGCAGACATGTGTTTCGGGATTTGATCCCTCGTGAGTACAGCTGTGCCTTATATAATTGCAAAGTTGTTAATTAAATTAATAAATCTATGAAACACAAAACAAACATTGTTTTATTACCAAATAATAACAAATTGTATAATGCAACAATTTTTGAATCGAAAATATTTAATGCAAAAAACAAACAAAATATAAAATAAAAGTTACGTAATATAAGGCTATCTGCAGACACGTGTTTCGGGATTTGATCCCTCGTCAGTACAGCTGTGCCTTATATAATTGCAAAGTTGTTAATTAAATTAATTTAAAAAAACGCACTGTCACCTTTGGGATCCTCCTTTTTTAACTTGTGAGATAGATATTTAATTTTTATATCTATCACATAAGTTAAAAAGGTTTGTTATTAAAATATGTTTCATGATATGATAAGTAAGTAATTAATTCAAAATACAACAACACTACAATTTAAAATCTTCCGGGATTATTTATAGTTTTTAATACCTATATTATTGTATGAAAATGAGACGGTATATCCACACTGAATTGTTCAAGTTCATTTCGATCAGATATAGATTAAGCCTGAAGCATTTATCCACGCTATCAATTTCTTACGTATCTCGTGGTAAGACATTCTGTAAGAAGGTAAGTGTTATCAATGTATACCAATTTCACGTATAACATATATCAACTCACTAAATCTACATCAATAATTTGTACTCGCACAATAATTACAACCTGCACGTAATATAAAGCGTACTCTATATTTTCCATTTTCCGATTTTTTTTTTAGTCTGTACCTTGATATCCTCGGGCGGTGTGTGTTATTATTTAAATGAGCAGTAATCCTATTACTTCCAGTCCACTTATTTATTCATATTCGTTTTCTATGAAAAATGATTTGCTGCCGTTCATTAATCATAATTAATGCGCGGATTTTTGCATAAATAATTGTGCCACTTTTATTCCAGGGAAATATTTGTGTGGGAAGATTTGGCGCCTGCCTTCTGTTTCTCAGTCTGTTTTCCCGTCGTTTCCTCGTTTCGTTTCTTTTTCTTTCCCGGCATTACGTTAGGATTGTTTTTAATTATCGGCGCTTTCTAATTGTGGATTAATTAACCTTTTTGTTCATATTTGGTGAATTTTATGATGTTTTGTTAATGGATTTTTTAACCTTTTAACATTTTTTTTGTGAAGATGTTGATCAATTTGTGACTAATATGTATTAATACCTGAAAAACATATGATTTTGGAATACTCATCAATTCTTAAAATCAATTATAAAATGCTTATTAGTTTTTTTTAATCACGAAATTTAATTTAAAAAAGACTTGATATATTAAAATAATCTAATATATATAAGCAAATCTGATCCAATTATCGTTTTAAATGAAATCCGCTTCATCATCAATAGTAGTAATGAAGTTATTTAAACCAATTAGCACATGTTGATGTAATTATATATACCATTCCTGTTGGCATAATTTGCCTTTACGAAGACGTATTATGTCAATTATAAATTAAACCTAAGGTGAAAGCTCCACACTCCAGGATATATTGGAATTAAGTCAGACAAATTCTCTTTAAGATGATATATCATATCAAAAACGAAGTACGATCCATAAATATTTTACAATCAATTATTACAATAACTTTTATAAAGTTAACCAATTTTTTTTTTTCAACCACCATCAATGGCTGGATTTCAAGTGAGTCGATTCCATTTATTACATTTAATGAAATGTTCAGCCAGCATTCATCTAGCGTATGGATAACTAGTGATGGCCATTTCGGTTTTTCAGACTAGTGTGTTCATTTTAGCCGGTAAACTCTGCATCAAAGTCTGGGAGCTGGATTTCTCAAAGACAAGATCTGTAAATTAAATGAAAGCTTTTAACTATTACTTCCATTTTTATCTGTTGACGAAATAAATTTATGGAAAACTTGTTATTAAATTAATTGAAAAATTATTTTCATTCAACGCCTCTTGAAAGCCAAACTTATAACAATTCTTTTGTAAAACGCTAATCCAGCAATTTACATACGGAATAAGTATGTCATCAAATCAACATTCAACGAACGTCCAAATTAATTCAAAAAAAGCTGATTAATTTAAATATAATTCGTCCATTGTTGATCTTGCCTTAAGTAATATCACTTGAATCCGCGCGTTACGTAACCCACGTGATCTGACTCCGCATACAACTGTCCCTTTTGAATGCCAATCAGTTTTCCTTTTATTTCCTGTTCTTTGTACAACCAATAAAAAGCTGTAAAGCATAATTTGAGCAAAGGCCGCTTTGAATACAAATAATTGTCGCGTAATTGCGTATTGTCCGCCGGAATCCCAACTCATCTCCGAATGAAACAAGTTGGTCCCTTCAAGGTCTTAGATATGTCAATCAAACGGATAAATTGTAATAGGACGTTTGTGCAAACAATCGGATGCTGCGAGCTGAATCAAATGTATGATCTTGGATTTATAGGAGACAACCGTCCAATTGAACCCATTCAATGTCAACCAGTTCTATCCGAGTATACAAGAATATAGGAGGAGATGGAGTTCTTTTGTTTCGTGGCTTTTTTCATTTTGGTCCCGCAGTGGGCTTAGGTAAGCGGGGAAAAGAAGAAGCGGTGATGGCGATGGCGATAAAACTCCAAGACATCACCGAGAATTATGTACATAATTTTTAATACCCGATTCCGAACGCGTCTTTCGTATTAAGGAGGCTAAACCTGTTTTTTACTATTTAGTCTACTATAAATAAAAAGGCGGATCGGAATTACGAGTACGATTTGGGTTACTTACGGACTTACGGGGTATTAAGGTTACCAACTGATTTACTGCAACTGGATCATAAACTTTTCATAAAGTATTATTTTAAACCTAAATACCATTTTGTACAAAAAATGCTAACACACCCAAAATATTTAAAAAAATATATTTCAATAAATTAATGAGTGTGTTCTTTACATGATTCTCTTCAAAATTTTAGATCGCTACATTTGAAGATTTATAACAAAAAAGGGTAAAAAAATAATTGCGCTTTCTAATCATATTTCAACGATTGTATCATTTTGTCGTTGTTTAATTGGAGGATCAACATTTTTGAAACGAACATAAGTGCAGCACTTTTTATACGTTATGCACTAAAAACAATGTAAATCTTATTATTTTTTTTTCTTTATTATACTTTCTTTTATATTGTCCTGTTATTAGGACAATATTGGGCAATAAAGACTATTATTATTATTATGAGCGTCTTTAAATTATGTAAGGCATAGCTATACTAACGAGGGATAGATCCCGAAACACGTGTCTGTAGATAACCTTAAATTAAGTAACGTTCCTTTTGTTGTTTTTACATTGAATTTTTCTCGGATCAAAATTTGTTGCATTATGCAATATTTTATTGATGTGCAACAGCAGGTGTACATTATGTAATTCAATGCCCGGCGTGGGTATTTGCCCGGAAAGTAGTTGTTTTAATGTGCATTTGTTTAACGTACTTACGTAACGTAAGTCAAAAAAGTTACAGAGCTAAATGTGAAAATAATTTATTAATTATTTTCAAATCATTTTTGTTTAATATATTATTATGAGCGTTGTTACAAATTTGCACTTATTCAACTTAGTACAAAAAAATCTATAGTTAGTAAGATTAGATCTAAAAATTAGTGATGGACAAAGTCGATCTTTTTATTACTGCTAAATTAAGTATATTATAGTTTTGTGAATGGTACTTGTTATAAAAATATCAGGAATAACTTATCATTTATTAATAAACATAAATTTGGAGTCACTTTTTTTGTTTTAAATACTTAAAATGACAAATTTAGTAATACTCGATTACTAATATTAATCGATTTTGCCCATCACTAAAAATTATGAATTAGAATACCATTATAGTTAATTTAAATGTAATTAATATTTTTTATTGTTCTTATTTTTCATATATGTTTTTTTATTAGTCAGTGGCATGTTTATGATTGATATGTTTATATTTTGAAATCTTTGATGATGTTTCCTAAGCAGCAATTCGTCGTGATCCACGTCTATTTAATGCACGCAACAACTGGAAATAATTGCATTCTCGGTGTCCTCCAGAAGTAACGTACCTCGCCGTTCATTAAAAAAAGAAACGCATACTCAAATTTCACTGAAATAAAGATGGAATCATGAAAGATGATTTTAATGATCGGAAAATGATTAAAACACACACGGATGTTGTTGCAAAGGAAGAAAGATGCAAAAAAAAAACGTAAAGCCATGACGTAACCCCTATTGAATCCATCTAAATCGTGATCAATTTATCTTAAATCCAAAACAAAACCAACCTTCGGTGTAGGTAATCGTGATAATGGCGTTGCGTAATTATCATTTAAAATAGTGGATTTGAGCGTTTTGCATATCGAGGTGTAACGGCTGTTATAAATTATGCACATTAGACCAGTACCAAAGTACCTATTCCCATTCAAATGTTAATTTAATAAGGACGACCAGATGCTATCTTATTGTTTATTGTTTATACCTTGATGCGTTTTGTGCCGGCAGTAATTATCTATTTTGCATTTTATACTTCACTTACGTCTTAATTATCTGCGGATCTAATTGGGAACAGCGTTTTTATTGCCATCAATTACTTTGCAACCGGCAAATTGCCATAATCGTGAGGATTGTTCAGATTTTTATCATTTATAAATGTTTTTATTATGCTGAATACATTCTGTTTCTTGTATATCAACACAAAATGGTGTTATTATGAGAACATAAAACAATTAATTAGAGTTTTTCTAAGCAGAACTACTTTTAGAATATTCTCAAAATTTTCTTGAATGGTTTTCTCACTTATCAATTGGTGAAATATTTTGAAGCATTACCATTAAACAAACATCTTTATTGAGACAGCACAATTACAATTCATTACAAACATTTATTACTTATATTAAATATCACTATTTAGACTTTCAATGTCTGTTGTAATCTCGCCACAATTGTGTCAACACACTGTGGCTTCTTCAAAACTAGTTGAGTAAATAGAAAAAATGTGAAACAAAGTTTAATTTAATTTAAACATTCATCAGTAATAATTCTCAAATTATTATACAAATGTAAGAAGACAAGATCGCCTTCTTTGTTAATAGCAGTTTCGTTTGTTGTAGACTTAAATTTTTGGTGATATCACTTCCAAATTAGGTAAAAAAATGGCGCTTTGGGTTATTTGTAAAATATTAAAGGACAACCATTTTTAGCTATACAGTAAATTAATTCTTAAAAAAATATATTTTAAGATAAAAATTATTAAATCTCTTAATTCCATAAGTAACAGATGTTGATTGAATATCCAATCATATATTATGCATCAAACTAATATACGATTAGATATTTCATACAATCTGATCCTACAGATACTCTTGATACGAAATATGTTGTTAATCTGGGCGAATAAATCTTACACGAAACATATGTGGCTTTAGATATCCCGAACTAATAAATCTTGCCGATTTATACGAGCAGGCCGAAAAAAGTCCCCAATAATTATGCAATAAAACCGACGGTGAATGATGGCTTTCTCATTTAATGCGTTAGGTCGCGTGAATAGAAAACGGAAAACAGAAAAGAGCGCCTCGTGAAAGTGGATTCGGACATTTAGCCCGAAACATTTTTCCATAATTACTGCGCGCAAATATAAATGATAGGTTTCGAAACCTTTTGTTTACATGACTCATGATTCGCCAACCTCTTCATATTTACAAAACAGCCGCGTTTCTTCATAGCACTACGCCAAGATGGATTTTACAATCCGTCTGTGGGATGGCTGAATCTTTGAATCTATAATGTAAACAGGAAAGAGCGTTCACCTATATTCATTAATTGCGCTATTAATTAGGTGCTCGTATTTTATCCATCGGAAGGAAGAAACCAATTCAGATTATTAACTAGAACTATTAAAATTTATAGATTTACATATTTGCTTGTTTATGCATTCATCATTTTAAATTCTGTTTGCACTTACTTGTTGCTCCATTTTAATAATAGTAGTTTGAAAACAGCGGAAAGCTATGGAACTTAAAAAATGTAAACCTGGTGGCAGAATTTGGAACACTCAACATCTGCGTTTTCACATGATTTGTAAGCGGACGCAAACATATAAACTGAATTTTTATTAATAAGTTATGTGAAGTGTTATATGAGATAATTGAAAGATTCGTTTCTTACTTCACTTTTTATTTTTAAATACTAGACATACATTTCGACTTCAATATTTCAAAAGCGCATTCGTTATTATCTAGTATTTAAAAATAATTTAAAAATAAAAAAGTGAAGTAAGGAACGAATCTTTCAATTATCTCATATATATCATAAATTCATCGTGCTTGTAACTTGGTTTTATTTTTAAATAAGTCAATAAGATAAATAAAATGAAGTAAAAAAAAAAACGACTAAAATAAAATCAGATTAAATTTTATTGTTTACAATCATGTTCCACATATTTACTCATTCGTTTCCGATTCTCACGATGCACATCAGTGCGTGAAAATGCGTTATTCATATCCTTAATTCGTAAACGACGAAAACGGCCAGAAAAGTGGCATGTGATGCTGATTGAATTTTTATGTTTTGATCGGTGGATTTGCGCTAGAAAGGCTGTGTAATGAGGAAACGGTTTCGTTCCATTTTATTGCATCGTAAATTCTGGTTACACTGAAATATGTAATACTATCGTGTTATTAGTATTATTTAAATGCTATTTGCCGTAATGGTTTAGTTTTATTGAGGCATGATTTTAAATAAATTCAATTACCCGAAGGTGCATGCGTGTTATTTATTCGATGTAAATTACGTTTATATAAAATAATATTAAATTATAAAATATCATTAGCATTGTTAATTTTATGCGTTTCATCTACATTTCAGGAAATTATTGTTGAATCTGCAATTCATCCTCTCAACTTCCCGAAAGAAATTTTTTTTTTATATTAAAACAAATTTTAAACTTATGATACAATCAAAATGTTACAGTAGCTAAAAGATGAAATAATTTCTTAATTATTTTCGATATTATTTTTTTATCTTAATGTATTAAATAATATTTTGTTATTGATTAAAAAATAACAAAACCAATATTTTATTCAGGATCGCACATTTTTCGACGATAATTAATTAAACATCTATAAAAATATTTCTCATACGCTCAAAGATCCTTAATTTTTCACTTATCACGTGGTAAAACAAGTTTAAGCATTAATTAAAATATTAAATTTAAAAGTGTTATACTTTAAAATTAATAACCCCCGGTTTATTTGATTCACTAATTGACTTGGAATAATTAGTTTATATTAAAAAAATCTGTATGTTTATCTTTTCATCAAACAACTCTTTGCTTTAAAGGGTTTGTTATTACTCACACATGTGCTGGCGCAGCTCTTGGATACATGAAGTAAATATTTTAATTCGAACGTGTGATTTGCACGCTCGAAATGTCCAGGTTTTTTAAGTCAAAACATTTACTCCGTGCGCAACTGCGCGTGAAACATTAATGTTTTGCGATGTAGCAGAAAAACTTGAACATACTTCGCACATGCGAAACAGTTCACGTTTTGGTTAATAGAAAATTCGTTTTATAAACTTAAACTCATAACGAATCCACACGTGGTGTTTGGAGTTTTCACTGTGTATTCGAAATATTACACTTGGAAGAAGTTTAAGACTTTTTTCGAAATTCGTTTTTATTTCCTTAGTTGCACAATACATCTTATTCACACAACATTTTGTTTAGTTTCATTAAAAAAAAAAACATTGAAACTAAAAAAAACTGTTGTATTTTATTTAATTTTAGAATATGTTTCATCTAGTGATATCTGTTTTTTTTTACTCCTACTACAAAAGATATTCTCATTTTAAATTAAATAAAAAGAATTAGGCTGAAAGACCACTGGTCGTTAGTGTATTGTTAGATATTGTATTGTATATTCCAATCTCAGAAATAAAGATGTTTATGTATGTAAAAAGAATTTGAAAATCCTCTTTAGCTTCTTCTTTTTATTTTTTTTTTAATTCCAATCACAGAAATAAAGATGTTTATGTAAGTAGTAAGAATTTGAAAATCCTTTTTAGCTTCTTCCTTTTACTTATTTATTTTTTTAATAACTGTGACCAAGTGAATAAATCTTGTTTTCTATTACTATTTTCATTTTGTTTGTTGTCCCAATCAAGGTTGTTTCTACTTTTCTTTGTTTTTACCCAAACTACTTCGGACTTTCCTCGTTGTTTCAAAAAACTTCTTTTAGAATAATAGAAAATGTAAAACTATACTAGAATAAGATGTTCAATGGTTGATATTGAACATTTTATTCTTGTATAGTTCTTAAGTATACATTATCTATTCAATGGCATTTTCTAAATCAATTGTTTTTCTGTGCAATGGTTAAGATTGGACATCTTATTCCGGTATAGTTCCTAAGTATATTTTCTATTCATGGCAATTTCTATATCAATTGTTGTTTCTGTTCAGTGGTTGAGCTTGATTATGTTATTCTTAAGTATACATTTTCCATTATTCTAAATACACTTTTTTGAAGTAACGGCTTGAACTATTAAATATTGGAATATTTTTATTTGTTTTGGTATTATTGGGTACAAGTAAGATTTTTATGTAAGTCTGAACCGTTAAAATTGAACTAAAAGAAATGTAAATAATATTGGACCACACATAGCCAGAAAATTTGCATTCAGCAGTAATAACTGTTCAAAAAAGGCGAATAAATAAAGAGCAACAGTGCTTTCGTTTTATTTTCGGTGAAATAATTGTCACTGTGGTTTACTCCTTCGAGCAAATTTATTGCTATTCCATCCGAAACCGGCATACACGCTCCAAAAAATTTCTCTACCGCTTAATCACGCCATATTTACACCATCAGAGATCGTTATCCACTTTTCCAGCATTTTTCAGATCCCTACTAATCTCTTACACAATAAACCTAACGGTTTGCATGATTTCCACGCGACTTTTCACCTTTTTATTGCTGGATTAGGGCCACACAACATGAAACCGAAAAAGAGAAGTAAATGAAAACACAATGGCGTCCTTCTTATTGGAACTACTGTTATAAACCAGCGGCTAGATGTTTGTTTGCATAATATGCAAATTCTTATTCCGCGGCTTTCGCTTAACTTTATTACACATTGTAAAATTAACTTGGGATCGAATCAATTCTTCATCAAATCATTTACTACTGGTTGTAAAATTATCTCAATGGCTGGAGAAATTTATTTATTGCATACTAATTTCGACGTAAAGTTCGTTTTAGTCATGGCTTTGCTCATTTGTAAACCGCTGGATTCAGGTTTGTAAATTTATGCTCGTTTATTACACAAAATTTGAATTGTAGAGAAACGACCTTTGCGAAATTGACTCTACCGTTATACTGTCAAAATAGAAATTACTTCTTTATCATTTTATTTCTAATCTTAATTTTGAAATTAAACACTTTGCTGGTATCACGTACACAATTTATTTTTTTTTTTAGTTTCGACCTACACGGTCATTTTCAAACAAAAAATACAATTGGCTTCAACCATCCAATATATTACAAAATTCGTTTAGACTGTGATGAATTTTACAACTGACTTATCAATTATATTTATATTGTGACAATATAAAATAACGTATACGTTAAACTTAACATTTCACATACGAAATAGCCCCGAATGAAAAAAAAAAACATTTCTAAACATTGTTTTGTATAACATTTTATTTTCACTGCAGTTTTGGCAATTTCACTTTGCCATTACAAAATATAAAATTTTGAAAATAAGGTGTTATACAAAACAAAGTGTTTTTCATTATTAAATTTAAATATAAATAGCAAAATAAATCCTCCATAAATAAATCTTATTTAAACAAATAAATAAAAGCCTCCACAATATATAAATTTTTAAAATATTGTTTCAACAAATGCACCTTATTGATAGTCCATAAATCAACACTGCATTAGAACTCGGTGTAATTACATAATTTACGATGGAAAACATTAGAGCATGCTTACCATCGAGGATAATTTACAATGATTGTTATCCTCTGTTTATTTAAACTCAAGAGCTTTACGAGTGCATTGTGAGTGAATTGCGTGAAATTTATGAAATATTTTCAATACTCCATAAGCTGCCTTAGCGCAAGTTGCTTAATGTCTGTTTCCTATTAAACCTCCCACAAAACAACATAAAAACGTTAAATAAGAATAATAAATAATGCGGTGGGTGTAATCATATTTTCCTTCATTTCGTTTACAACTGTTTCCTTGAATTGGGACATATGGAAGAGCTGCATCCACGCATTTTCTTGTTACGACCATTTCGCATTATGCAACGGAGAAACTTAAGTTATTTTACTTGACTTTGGGATTAACAAATACTTACATGCTGTGGGTAATTGGTGTTATATTGAAATTTGCTTCAATTCAATTCTTATTTCGTACTCAATTTAACAATTTATTACATATACAGAAATGTTTATTAACAAAAAATAATTTTACGTACATTAATATGGATAGTTACAATTTACAATTGTGTGTTAGTCTGTCATGGACTATCGACCAGATGTCTTTCAGCCCTGCCTGAATTTATTGTAATCGATTAAAAAAATGTGCTGGCTAGCTCAACCGTCTAGAAGCGTAATATTGAGCGTGGAATGTGAACATTTTGGAGGAATATTAGAATTTTTGGAGATACATTTTTTATAGAAGATTTGGCTATTGCGATTAATTGCATTTTTTTTGTATAAGGTTAACTTTACGATGGGAATGCGACTCACTTAAAAATAATTTTCTTCGTTAAAAAAAGCAATGATGCATTAAAAATTGGTTAAATTTAAATAATGAATTATTATATATACGTTAAAGGTGTTTTATAATTTGTATACCCCTTTATCCACTGAATGCAATAATTCCATATTTGGGCGAAAAAGGAGTCTAGAAGCGTAATAATGAGAGAGGAGTGTGAACATTTTGGAGGAATATTAGGATTTTTGGAGATGCCGAATTTTTAAGAAAGATTTGGTTATTGGCATTAATTACAAAATGTTGAGTAAGGTTAATTATACGTTGGGTTATGGGAGTGACATGAGTTAATTCGTATAGGTGTTATTTGTATAGACTATGAGAGGATTGTTAGAATGTCTAATTTTTGTAAGGATACTTAGGATGTCTAATTTTTGTGAGGATTCTTAGGGAGGATCATTCTGCAACTTGGATGTGGTAAAGAGAAGAAGGTTTGATTTTAGTGAAAAGGAAACATCCATAATCCAACAAGGACCGGAATATTGATTTATATATATGTGTGGCGGTTTTAATGCTTATACCTTCCTGTTTGAAGGTAAGCCAACAATTATTACATTTTCTAAGGATTTTAAGAAAACTAATCACTTAGCATAAATAATTAATTATTTATGAGTATCGAATTCAATTCTGTTATCGATTTTACGATAAATTCTAAACATTCATTGCTAATAATCTGATCTAAAAATTAGTTATCATATACTTAGACAGAAAAATTTAAAAAAATGTTAGATATTAAATTAATAAAATTCCATACTGTGACTTACGCAAAGAATTGATTTCTATATTTCAATAAAATATAAAAAATGAAAATATAAGGGTTTTAGGCGGAAAAACCACAGGTCGTTAGCCAGTTTATACATCACTGTTTTTTTTTTTTAAATTACTCACGAAACAAAATTATATTTCTAGTGAATCGTATAATTAACATTACACAAAAATTTTCAATTAATTCTAATAGCAAAACATCCCTTAAAAAAAATTGTATCTTCAAAAATCTTAATATTCCTCCAAATTTTTCACATTCCAGTATTACGCCACTAAACGATTCAGCCAGCACAGATTTTTTTTAACCCATTTTAGGAGAAAACATGTAAATATAGCTTTATTATAAAATATATGTAATTATTCTGTTATACATATTCTTCTAAATAAATATGTTTGTTTGTTATGTACAAAGATTTCACGAATTTTAAAAAATTAACGCTTCATTGAAATATAATAAATAATTATGTTCAAGCAAGCAAGAAAGAAGCCAATATACCATAATATATTGTAAATATATGTAAAACAAATAACTTTGAATAAAGATATTGTAATAGTAATAAATAATTAAAAATAAAAAAGAGTACTTTGCAATTATATAAGGTACAGCTGTACTGACGAGGGATCAAATCCCGAAACACGTGTCTTCAGATAGCCTTACATTACGTCACTTTTATTTTTTTTTTTTTTGCATTAAATATTTTCGATTCAAAAATTGTTGCATTATACAATATGTTATTGTTATGCAACAGCAAATGTCTGTTATTAGACATTTGTTAAAGTAACATGAGTCATAATGTCACAGTAGCTAAAGGGAATATAATTTATTAATTAATTATTTTCAAATTCTTTTTATTTGATTTATTTAAATAACTGTGATCAAGTGAATAAATTATTTTTCTATTATTATTCAAAAATTATTTAATTTAAGATTAGGGCAGAAAGAAAGTCGATAGCTAATTCCAGAAAGCATTAGCTTTGATTGTTGTTAAAAATGCATTAAATATTTATATTTTTTTAATATATTTAATTGAAATAAATAAACCATTTCTTTGCTGAATCCATAATATGAATTTTTTCCAATTTTAAAATCCATCTATTTCTATTTCCCTTTCTAAGTATATAATAAACGAATTTTTAGATCAGGTGATCAACAATGAATGAGTAGAATTTATCGTACGATCGACAACAGAATTGAATTCGATACTAATGCGGAATCATTATTCAACCGCCCACTTGATACTTAATATTTGCGATTGCACAGAAAATATCAATGGACGCAAAATATTCCATTCAGATGGTGTTAGCTTTATGCCTGGAAATAATCAACGAATGCTTATTCAACACCTTACTTCCATATAATCTCTGCCATTTATTGCATCGAATGATAGTACCATTGTATTATCATTTTTATTGCGTACGTATCGCGAAGTATACTATTTCACATTTTTGTAATATGATTGTCAGCGATCTTTCACCCGGCAAAATAAATAAAGCGCCATCTATAGTTCTGATAACATTGAAGTTACGTTGGAATCGTCAACCAGATTTATTCGTGTATTGTTGATTGTGAAAATAGGTAAGAGTTTATTAATTTATATCCTTATTTAAAATCATTAAAGGCGAAAAGACCACTGGTCGATAGCCAATTAACACTTATAAATTATACATTTATTTTGTTTGTTTTTTTGCTGTATATATCTGTTAGTAAAGATTATTATTATTATAATCATTAATCGAATCATAAATAAATGTTATTAATAAACAGGAAACAAAAACCCCAATTACAAGACAATATAAATATAAAACATAATTAAACAATAGTAAAAAGAAATAGAATATGTTATATTTAAAAGGCATCTACTTCATTGTACGTGTTTTAAGTAGATTTTAAGGAATTTAATATAGATATTACTATCAAAACTTCACGTATTCAGCAAGAAATATCTTTAATTAGTTATGTTATGATTATGTTTTTTTTTATATATATTACTTCACTTTAGAAATAGAATATACAAAAAAAAACATAATTAATTAACCATATTTGTTGGTGAATACGTGAAGTTTTCTTGATAGTAATATTTATATGAAATTCCTTCCTTCACTTTATTTTAAAATATTTTTCTAAATTTTAAATTCAATATTAGTTATAATGTTTCATCGAGTGATCAATGAGAACCAAATTAAAGTTATCTTTATTTCAAAAAATTATATGTATATTTCGATTTTATAAAAAAACTATTGATAAAGTGCTCGAAATGTACATATAGTATTTTAAAATAAAATAATGATAACTTTAATTCTGAAATGATATATTTCAGAAACAGTTTCCGGTAAAAATTGACTTTACCACTACTGAAGATAGCCTTAATTAATAACTGCACTTAATTCGAATAACATCTCACATGAAATACAATTTTGTTTCGTGAGTAAGTTAAGAAAAAAAAACCAATGATGTATAAAAAATTGGTTAAATTTAAATAATGAATTATTGTATATAGGTTAAAGGTGTTTTATAATTTGCATACCCCTTTTATCCACTGAATGCAATAATTCCTTATTTGGGTGAAAAAAGGAGACGATTGTTGTAACTGTCGAATCGCAAAATAAGCCGTGTAAAACTGAACCGAATTTACATTAAAATGTCTCAAAGAGCCATCGGTGGTTTCTTGTTAAGTGGACGACTCCGACTTTCACGTAGCCGAATTAGCATTTTCGCATTATAAACTCAATCTTTAAAAAAAGTATCAAGTGACTTGCAAGCATTTATGACATGTCCGCGAAACAAACATTATTCTTACTTAAAACTCATGATTTATACAACAGTAATTCTACCTGAAGTGAATTGAATGGAATTTCTTTTAACAGCAGAAATAACTAAATAATGAAAACACTTTTTTTAATCTGAAATAACTGAAATTTAGTGACTATAATTTTGACTTAATTTACGTGTTATTTCCAATCTTACTGTATGTTTGATTTAAAAAAAAAGTTTTTTAAAATCTAAATAACGATGTATACTTTGAGGGTGTGGTTTGAAAGAAAGAGATGATTCTTTTTACCACATTTTCATTCCAATTTTCATTATCTGAATAACGGGTGCCGTTTAATAGAAACATACAAAGTCAAAAAAACCGAGTGATTCTAAAAGCATTTCCAGAGCAGTGTATAATTCTGTCTACTAAACCGTAACCTTAACAATAAATAATTTAATAACTAAATAAACTGAAATATATTGGATACTTTCTTCTTATTTATCACTAGGTAAAACATATATTGCCTTGTCTACCATTTTATACCGAATGGGTAAAACATATTTGATTAAAAATATTAAAACAAGTGGATTTGTTTTTTTTATTGTAAAACTATTGTACAAGTAAAACAAATCCACGTGTTGTAATATTTTTAAATAAATTTTAAATTGAAGTTTAAAAAAATGTCAATTAGTTATCAATCTTTCCATCTGAAGATGTAAATTTGCTATTTTTTCTGCAAATGATTTCCAATGCTGTCTACACGTAGACAAAGGCAGTATTTTATAAATTTTGATTAGATTTGTAATCAAACAAACGCCTTCCACATACCCATGCCTTCAGCAGTGACTCACAATCAACACAAACCATTTTAAGAATCAATTTTTCATGCGATCCAAAAGGGAATGAGCGGATTCGATTTGAATCTCTAATTCTGCACGGGTGTCGGCTTATATCACGTTATTACTGTCATGTGGAGGTGTCCCCACATTTACAAATGGCACTTGCGGAAAATCCACACGCGAACCTAACTTATTAAGTCTGCTGTCAGATTGAAATTTATGGATCCGTGACCCGAACAAGTTAAAGGGTTGAGCGTATCCAGTTCCGAAAATTTTGGTACCTGGCTTGTTTATTTTGTCTACTAACAGGTAGTGTGGTGTAATAACCCCTCATTTATTTAACTGGTTTAATTTATGGATATTGCTCGGGTTGGTGGAACAAGTGTTTAATAGCGGATTTTGTTACTGAGAGAGAGAGGTTTTTTTCGGGTAGGGTAATTGTTTTAAGAGGGGTGAGTCTAGATGGCGCCTTGTGATTGATTCTTGATGATAAGGAGCTTGCTTGTGCGCAGTTTCTTTTAACAAATGCCCAGGTAGATGGAATCGTGATGATTTGTCTTTTTTTCCTTCGTCCTCAAAATACTTTTAGTGTAATTTATTTTCTTGGAGTGCTATTTGAAGGCCTAAATATTACGTGAAAGATTATTATCATGAAAAATAGTGGATAATAACACCAGATCCATATCTAATACCACTGCACTTAAGTTACATTAAACGAAAAGAATAAAAGCTCCGGTGAAAAACTTTCTACTCAACTAAAAAAATTCCATATTACAACTAATTTAAATATATATATATGAACTTTTTTTGTTAATAATGATAGAAAATTAAAACACTTGTTTTTTTTTATGTTTCATATAAAACATAAAAAAACAAAAGTTTTAATTTCCTATCATTAATAATTAAATAATACTTACTTTAAAAAAATAATAGGAGAAAGGACAATCATTTTTATTTAATTTATTATTTTATACTATTATAAATATAACAAAAAATACATATTTTTTTGTTATTACATTTTTCTTGTTATTTTTATAATAGTATAAAATAATATTTAAATAAAAATGATTGTTCTTTCTCCTATTATTTTTTTTTAAGTAGGAGAAAGGACAATATATTTTTTTCAATAATTAAAAGTCTCGACAACCAACTTAAAGAAGATTACAGTATAAAATATGTTTATTTTGACATGAAGTAAGTAACACAATACGTTTCTCGTTAAAATAAATTGCAAATGAATGAAACGCAAGCGAATTGCTTATGCAAATATAACAGTTAACATCTGAACTATTCCGTTTTGACGTTAGAAATGGGCACCGATGTGCATTTTAACGGAAAAGGTCAGGCAACGACTCGATAAGATAGTTGGATTGGTAATGAAATTCCGATATTATTTCGGTGTTATCATTTCGCCCTGGTAAACGGTGTCAAATATTCAGTTGCTGAGTTATTATTGCATGCATCATAAACAACTCAATTACTGATCAAAACATGCATAATAGCATTTTTGTTAAGGATACGTAAAGATATGAGCTTGTTTAAAGTTCACCTAAATGAAACGCAAATATCAAAATAATTACAATCTCCTCAATTTTTTAATATTGATATAAATATAGTATATATTAAATAAAAATGATTTGAAAATAATTAATAAATTATTTTCACATTTAGCTCTGTGACTTTTGACTTACCTACGTAAGTACGTTAAACAAATGTACATTAAACGTAAGTCAAAAGTCACAGAGCTAAATGTGATAAGAATTTATTAATTATTTTCAAATAATTTTTATTTAATATATTTAAATAACTGTGACCAAGTGAATGAATAATACTCTTTTCTATTTATAGTATAGTATTCTTCTACATTTTTTTAAAAATAAAAAAAAGTAATTTAACGCTTTTTTAAATAAATCAACTTTCAAAGAAGCTATTACTATGTTTTTTTACCAAAATAAAGTGTTAATAGTTTCATTGCAAAAAATTAAAATAATACTTCTCAAATTTTGAATATTGATATAAATATAGTATTCTTCTGCATTTTATTTTTTAAATAAAAAAAAGTAATTTAAGGTTTATTTAGATAAATCAACTTGGACTTCTAATGAAGCTATTACTAAAGAAAAGAAATAATAGTTTAATTGAAAAAATATTAAAATAATTTCAAAAATAATTAGAATCTCTTTAAATTTTGAATATTGATATAAATATTCTAAGTAGGCTGAAAGACCTCCGGTCGATAGCCGATTCATCATCTACAGAATATAATTATAATTTTTGTATATTATTGTACATACATATACATATTTGAATAAAGATGGTTAGTTAGTTATTCTAAGTATTCTTTCACATTTTATTGTTTAAATTAAAAAAAAGTAATTTAAGGTTTATTTACGTAAATTAACGTAAACTTTCAATGAAACTATTTTTTTTTTGTATTTAAAATAAACTTGATTTTGTAAAATTAATTTGTGATATAGCTTAGCAATAAATACAAATGAAAAGTAACGGTTCCCTAATTCAAAACAAACTCTCACATACGCGTACACGTTTATTATTATAACTTTCAACACGTCCATTTCCGTTTGTTATACACTGACAGGCCGAATAAATAAATAATAAACACAGCCGTTACCCAACGCGACCGACCAACAACAAATTGGTGAAAAACCTAATTGCGTTCCTATCGCACTTTCAAATCCGCAAATTAATTTTATTATATATTATTATTCTAATTTACCCCGGACCGGACTAATGATCCGCATCTTTAATTAAAAGCCGAGCTTAAACAATCGCGATTCGAAAAAGATCGGCTCGTTATTTTTTATTTGATTTCTAAATTGCGCTGTATTAACGGTGAACCCGTGCCTGTGTGTGCGTGTGTTAATTAAATTTCGTCCAGTTTGCGATTCTAGAATTTTAATTTGATGTAAACAGTTAGCGTTTGTACGGATTAAATGGGATTTTACAGTAAATACAATTATTTCTGTGTTTGTTTTTTTTTGCTAAGATTAAGCTTGTTATATAAAAAAATCTAAATTAAATTAGTGCGGGATTATAATCCAACGATTTTTTATAGAGCGTTATTACTTCCTTTTCTAAAATAAATATCAATTTTAATTAAATTCATGAGACAAATAGATAAAGGAATGTATTATGTATATTTTTTACAGATATTTTAAATATTGGGATTAAAAAGTAATTTAACTCTTGATTTAATTTCTCACTTGGTAAAACAATTAGGTAAAAAATAAACACGTGGTTTGTTTCACAATAAATGCACTAACGAAAACTTAAATCTAAAGTATTAGCATGGGATACTTTTCACGCGAATCGTTAAAGTTTCAATTTTTAATAAAAAGTATTTTTCTTATAATGTTTATTATATAATTACCAAAGATAATTAAGAAAGAATTTTAATAATCGAGCACAATAGCACAAAATAATCGTTGCAAAATTCCACAAAACGGTGCCAACAATTTTTTATCCCAGCAAATAACTCTTGATCTGGATTTTAAAAAACTCGTACGAAATTAAAATAACTCTCTTGTTATTTTTATAATCACCACTTGAAGCGCTTATGGCAGTCACAATATGACAACAATTTTACATGGTATTTGTTACGTACAGTACTTCCACATTGTTGCAACTTCGTCAAGGAGATAAATCACCGTTGATGTGTAAAATTCCCCGGAATTTGTTGCTAACTATTACATAACACGCACGATGGATAATTGGAAATGACTAGAAAAACAGGGAGTTGTTACGCGTTGGGAAGCATGAATGCCGGGACTAATATGTTTATGTACCACACTGTTCTTTTATATTTATTTTTTTAAGTAACACAGCACAACAATAGCGAAACAATGGTTCGCTTCCGGATTGTTTAATAATCGCAGGACAATTTAATTAAAATTAACAGCATGAATATACAGATATTACACAATGTAATTCTGCTTTAAAAAATAGTTATAGTTACATAAAATCAAAACTTAAAAAATAAATAAAATATAGTTTAGTTATATTTATTAAAAAAACTGGCCAAACTAAAACACGTATTTTGTTTCATATTAAAAAAATCCAAAGTGTGTGAAGAAAAAATATTTTACTTGTATTAAAATTAGAATTATAGAAAACTTTGCAAACTAAAATACTTGTTTTGTTCCATATAAAAAAAATCCAAATATAGAACAAAATAAGTGTAGCGTAACAAGCATCGAAAACAAGTATCGAATACCGATAAATTAAAACTTAGTTTATTCCTTTCTTCAGAAAGTGAACAAAGGAATAAAGTAATTAAAAAAAACTAAACAGTATTTTAGTTGTATTAAAATTAAATTTATTGTAAACTGGGCAAATTAAAATACTTGTTTTGTTCCATATAAAAAAAAACAAATATAGAAATATATACACTAAGATGCAAATTTTTTTTTTTTTAATGTCATTGTGTTTTTTTTTTTTGAAGCGCCACATGAAGATCATTTATTGCGGTTGGTGCAACTGATAAGTACCAAGCGTTGTATTTTCTATACCCTGCTGATCTGTTTAATTGTAAAACACTAAAAGTTTTCTTCTAAGTACTACCTCAACTTAAAAATTAAAAAAAAAAAAACAGTATAATTTTAATTACAAATAAAATATTTTTTCTTCACTTTCTGAAGAAAGGAATAAACTAAGTTTTCATTTATTAATATAAAATACTTCACGTAAACTCAAATCAATTTATAGTAAGTATCGAATATATTGCATATTTGTGAGTTATCTAAAGTTGAATAATTTTATCGGAATTTCAAATGTAGACATACTGGCTAGTAGATAAACAGTTTTTTTATTCATTATATAACACTTATAAAATAAAAAAAACATATATAAATAAAAATCTTCATTTTGTTCATTTGATCAAAATGAACAATCTTAATGATTCGTTATTCTTGAACAAAATTTAATTTATGGCAGTGTGGTAAATCGATGCTAAAAATCTAATCTAAATTAATGGAAAATATTTTAAAAATTAAATTGAGACTGTCATTTTCAATACATCAGTTAGTTATCCATTGAAAATGAAGATATACAGGGTTATTCTGTAAGGGAAACGTTAAGTTTAACGTGTAAGTTATTTTTATCATCATAGTCTAAGCTACTTTTGTAATAGAAATATGAATTTAATTAATTAAACATAACATTTTCGATAGGGAATAACCCCGATAGTGTTCACAGAATATTAAAAATGTACATCTAGTATTGAATTAAAATAGTAAAGTAAAGAACTTAACTGTTTATTCATTATTTTCAAATTCTTTGTATTTAATTTATTTAAAATAATTGTGACCTTTTTTTTTATTAGAATAAAACTGTGTTTAAATCGCGAATTAGCAAGGATGTTGAAGCGCCCTATGATTTCCCAATTTATTGAATTTATTAAAATTGTAGGGTTTGTTGTTTAAATTTACTTGTAATTTTAATATAAAATAACCAATTAAAATATTATTTACATTTCAAAACTTTTCCCAACATTTTCTTTATTTATTTTTATTTTAATTAATAAAACACAATTATTTTTTTTATTTTTAATAAAATTTTAAATATAATAAAATCAATTGATTTTGCATGAAAACCTTCAACAAATCACTTAAAACATATTCAACACCTTTCGTCCAACAACCATTCTAACATACAATTTAATTTAAATAACAATCTGTCATTAGCATTACGGCACCATTAAAACAATTTATCGCCGATGTGAAACAATAAGAATATTTTAATAGCCCCTTTGTTGTATCCTAAGATCAACTTTGCACTGTTCGGAGTAATAATAATTTATGGTGTATTAATCTTGCGCATAACTTTTATCAGCATCATAATAATTCATCCACAACAGAGCCGAAGGACCCTTATTAAACCAACAGCATTCACAACATGAATACACACACATCTTGAACTCCAATAACAGAGTCTTTACTCCGTGCGCTTATCTTAATATTTGGACATTGCATGAGGCGTGATTTCCATGAATTACATTATCTGTATTGCCTAGATTTTATTAATTAATGTTTTTATCGGGGATTTCAAATGCAGACATACTGGCTAGTAGATAAATGTTTGTTTTTTTTTCATTTCACTTATATAGTACTTATAACTAAAACCAACATATTCATTTTTCCATTTTATTTACAAAATGTCATCATTTCATTCATTACGGAAGAGGTAATAATTTACAAGTTGTTCTAAATTAAGTGCGCGCCTTTTTATCTTTCCAATCGCGCTATAAGATAAAATATTGGTCATTCTATTTGAAAAAAATTGAGTTATGATGTTTTTTGAAATATTGACGCTTTTGAAATACCTACTGTCAAATCTGACAGATGTTATTTTTTTTATTTTAGATGGATCTATTACTATCAATTCGAGATGTCGCTGATCTATCTTGTTGCTAGTTATAGGCATTTTTCGAAACGTCAATTTTAGGTTAAAATTTGACAAATAAATTTTTATCTCAAAAACAGTTATGCACACATAAATGAATATGAATGGTTAGGCAATTGAACGGGGAGTCTGAAAAAAAAATTAACATATAGAGTGTTCCATTTAAATAAAGTTGGTAGCCATTTCCGGTTCAACCGAAAATGAAAGAAAATACAGAATTTTGTAAATTTTTCCGCGGCCAGGAAGCCCGAAAACTTGTAATGGCATTTATTCATGGCCCACTCCGTATATATAATGTAAATCTCTATTATACCTACCCTTTCGGGTGTAGAGAAGTAACAATAATTATTTACGTAGTTTCACAAATTATTTTTTTTATTTGTATAAAATAAAAAAATCAGCTCACTTAGTCAAAATTAACAACCTCAATGATTCATTATTCTTCAACAAAATTAAATTTACTTGGTAAATCAATACCAAAATTTCTAATTTAAATTAATGAAAAATATATTAAATATTCAATGATTGAGGCTGTCCCTTGAAGTAACTCCTTCACCCTTAACCATAATCAACTAAGCAAATTATTTTGTTTCAATTAATAGTGAGTGTAATATAGAATTTCATCATAAATAATTGTTGTAGTGTTTATACAATAAAAAAAAGTGTGGAATTAAAAAAAAAACTCTTGTGTTTTAATTAATTGTGAAAAATCATCAAGTGAGAGTCTCAATCATTGAATTTTTAAATTATTTTTGTAGTGTTTATACAATAAAAACAATTGTGGAACTAAAAAAGCTGTTGTGTTTTAATTATTTTTGAAAAATAATTTAATTAAGGGTAGAAAGACCACAGGTCGATAGCCCATGACAGACTAATACCTTTATGCATATTTGTAATTGTAATATATAGTTGTATATAAAATTTAATATAATTGTCTGAATAAATATGTTTGTATATATAATTTAATTAATATGAACAGAAAATGACAAATAAAACGTAACGTTACTTATTACACCCTTTAAATTATAAGCCTATTTATTTTAAGGAACATCTTTTTTTTATCGTAAATCTGTTTATTTTAGAACATGAGTTTCATTGTAAACCCATTTATTTAAGAACACTACCTCTTGAGATTTATACTACACTCGGTGTTAAAAATGTGTATTTTACAACACTGAGTACTAATTTGTTTCATTTCCTTTTCAAATCACACTTTTTAATTAGGACCCTGTTGACTTTTAAATCGCTCTGTTTGTTTGCAGATGAAGTGTAAATAGCTGTGATGGAATTCGTTCTAATTGGCTTGCTTAGTTTATTCTTGGTGGGGAGGGGAGCTGCCATTCAGCCCAAGGATGACTTCAGGCACATCTCTTATCAAGGTAAGGGTTATTTATAGGATTTATGAGGTGAACAACATAATTTCTGAGATAATTTTCGTCGTGAAAGGATTCCAATTTATCTGAGTGATAACGCAGCCCGTGTCGTTACCTCCTTATCTAAACGTCTTTTGTAAATGTTTGTTCTTACCTCAATTATGTGAGCATACAAGTGGATTAAGACTTTTTACATAAATTTCATGCAATTATGCATTCTGCTTTATAATTATAACATTATTTACATTTCAAAACTTTTCCAAACATTTTCTTTATTTATTTTTATTTTAATTAATAAAACACAGATTAAATTGAATAACTTTAAAATTCTCTAATATTTTTGGCTATCAGCCTATTTTCAAGAGAATTCAAGAAAGTAGTCGAGAATTTAAAGTTATTAATTTTTTATTTATTTTATTGGTAGATTTTTAATAATCTGTTCATATTTATTAGTACAATATTAACTACCAATGTTTAAATATTAAAACTAATAAATACATTAAACTTTCTTAATTATGTAATTATGTAAGAAAACTGTTAAGTTTAACGTGTACGTTAATTAATATTCTCACAGTCTAAGTAGCAGTATTTATTCATAGAATATGAAATTAATTAATAACGTACACGTTAAATTTAAAATTACCTGTGCAGAATAGATTTAAAGTTAAAAGTGTTTTTAGATTTAGTTATAAATTATAAATCTTTCCTTAGTGGCTGATTGGAGAAAATCCTATGCCAAAAAAAAAGTGTTTTCATCAATCAAATAATGAAGTATAACGAAGTAGAAGTCTTAAAAATTAATGAAATAATTAAACCACTTGTATTCCTCAATAATTACATTTAAAAAATTGAATATTATTATAAAAAAATCTATTGTACAATTTAATTGTTTTGTAACCGTTTGTTATAATGAAATCAGTTGGTTTTGTTTCACGAAAATTTTATTATATTTTCGACTAGTTTCGGCCATTTTCAAGTCTTAAAAAAAAAGAAGTGATTTCATTATATATATATATATAATCTAAAATCCCCATATCTACCATAATAGTGGTGTAGGGGTGATTTCATTATAACAAACGGTTATTAAATATGTTTTACCAAGTGATAAATGAGGAAAAAAGTATACAATAATTGTTTTGTGTTTATTAATCTAGATCTCCAGCTGACAGTGAATACATTTTCGGAAAATGGGATCACGACCTATTCCCAATTGCTGTTCGACGTCGCCAGGAATCAAGTCCTGGTTGGTGCAAGGTATTTATCCAAATATATTTCCGAAGATATCGGTGTTTACCTTGGGATTTTTTGTCCTAGATTAGTTTGTAGATTGTACACATACTTACGTAAATTGTTGTGAGATAAGGAGAAAAACAAACAACAAAAAGAAAAAATGATAATATGTCAAATAAACATTAAATGTTTGCCTTTTTGCTTGAGATACATCTCAGATTTTGATGGTGAAATTGAAGAAAAATAATCAATCAGTTAATAGGCTTTTATATATAGAGTGAAGAATTCATTGCTCAATGATAGAGGTTTTGACAAGTAAGATCATTCTCGCTATGTTATTTTTTCTGTATACATTGGTAACAGAATGCACGATAATTTTACCAATAATTTTATTTATTATATTTATAAAATAATATATATTAGACCACATTTAAAAAATCACAAAAAACTTCTCTAAACGTCACTCTGACTATTAATATCAATAGAAAAGAGTATTTATTCTTTGCATTAAATTTGTATCATATAAAAAAATTGTTGAATGATGCTGATATGCAACAGCAGGAGTACATTATGTAATTCAATGTCTGGCAGGGTATTTGCCCGTCAAGTTGTTGTTTTAATGTGCATTTGTCTAAAGTACTTACATAACGTAAGTCAAACACAGAGCTAAATGTGGAAATAATTCGTTAATTATTTTCAAATCAATTTTATTTAATTTATACCACATTTTTTGTTTGTGCATGTGTAAAGATTTTATTTTTGTACCTCCTACTTATTTGAAATAACGCTATTATTATTATTAGTCGGTTTAGGCTACATAAATTAATTGTAAAATGTATATATTTTTTCTGTTATACATGTTCTCCTATAGATTATATATAATAATACATAATCTTCATTATAGATTAACAGATATAAACCAAATATACAAAACAATGGCATGATTCTGGTCGTTAGCCGATTGCTGTTTTATTGGATTTCAAAACCAATTAATTTAAAATGTTATTTATTTTTGTATAAATTTTATACCAAAACAGTAATAAAGGTGTTTAAAAATAATATACAAAATAAATAATGAAAATTACAGAGTAACATTTATAATTTATATCTATTAATAGGCTACCGACTAGTAGTTATAAAATAATAAAATATCGCATTTGGAGAAAGTAGTGGTTTCTTTAACAAGGTGAAAATTTCCCATGTTTCAATTGCAAATTAGAAAATAAAATATTAATCTCGTTTTAATCGTTATAAAACGAATTGCACTTAATTGATAAAATCTATTTTGTTGCATTAATCTTGATAACAACTAGTTTTTAGTGGAAAACAAAGTTTAAGTGCTTTTCATTTAAAAAAATATCTATTTATACTAATTATTTCATTAAAATGATAAAATATATATTTACAAGGAAGTGATAGATTGTTATCTTTTTGTTGTTGCAGAGATGTATTATTTAGACTCTCGTTACCACATCTTCACTTATTGGAAAACGCGACGTGGACTTCGCCGGACGTAAAAACGACACTATGTTTAGCAAAAGGCCAATCTGAAGAAAATTGCCATAACTACATAAAGGTCTTATTAACAAATGGGAAGAAAGTGTTCGCATGTGGGACCGAGTCGTTCTCACCTTCGTGTACATGGCGTGAGGTAAACAATCTTTCCTTATCTAGATCTAATATTTTCCTTTTCGAGATTACAATAATCCCGATCTCTTACTTGTTCTCGACAATGGTACAGAGTATTAACATCACCGCAATAAAATAAACTCCACTTTATTTTACAACACTTACAAACGGTTTACATTGTGTTGTTTATTTTCGTATAAATAAATCTGTCATTCATTCTCTTTTTGTCATTATCAATTAGATTTTTAATTGGTTTATTTATTTATTGGCAATAAAAAGAGATTGTGGAATAATAATTTATTTTCCTAATTCACAGATTGAAAGCATTAGCACGGTAATTGAAAAAGTGGATGGTATAGCTAGATGCCCTTACAATCCGGCTTCAAACATCACCGCCCTTTTAACAGAGGGCGGAGATTATTACGTGGGAGGACCAACTGACTTTTCCGGATCAGATTTTGCCATATATAGGAGCATAGGTCAAAGGAACAGTATTCGCACGAAGCAATACAACAGCATGTGGCTCAACGATCCGCAATTCGTTGGATCATTTGAATCTGAAAGATTCGTCTACTTTATATTCCGCGAAGCCGCCGTCGAATACATCAACTGTGGAAAGGTAAACATTCAATAGCCTTCAAACGAGGAAATGTTTTCACTCAAAGGAAGTTGATCATGTTGAATTAAACAAAAACATAAGAGTAAATCAATGACAAATATTTCCGTTCTTATAATACTCTTAACATTATATCTGTAAATTATAAAAAGCACAGATGTAATGCAAAGATTTTGTTCTTATAATTTAATGTGTAATTAAATCTATCTCTTCTACAACACTTCAATGGAATATTAAAGAAAACACTTTCATTATTAACGCCCATATTTTAAATCATTAGAAATTGTAACAGCAATATTTTAATTCTTTACAGATTGTATACTCACGTATAGCAAGAGTGTGCAAAAACGACGCAGGAGGTCAAGTAATGCTTAAAGACAACTGGACCACATTTATAAAGGCTAGACTTAATTGCTCTGTAGCTGGAGACTACCCTTTCTACTATGACGAAATCCAAAGCACAGCTTATGTAGCTGAGGAAAACATCCTTTACGCAACATTCACCACCCCTGAGAATAGCATAGCTGGATCGGCGATTTGCGCCTTCAATCTTACTGCTATCAACAAAGCCTTTTCTGGTCCTTTCAAATACCAAGAACACGTCGGAAGTGCATGGAGTAAACATTATTCCGACAACCACGATCATTTTGAGTGCAACGCTTCACCTCATAGCAAGAATGTAATTGAAAGCTCTAAATACCAACTCATGGATTCCGCAGTGCAAGCAACAACCCTAAAACCTTTGTATGAATCGAAATTGGAAAGATTCACGCATATAACTATTGATGTATTATCTACGAAACTACATAGAGCCGTTCATGTGATCTTTGTTGCAACTCGAGAAGGTCTTATTAAAAAGCTAACAGTTTTACCTAGGACGCAAGAGACGTGTGTTGTGGAAATATGGAACCCAGTTCCGGATGCTAGTGTTCCAATTCTGAGTATGCAATACCTGAAAGATACAAATTCTGTTTATGTGGGGACGCAAGATGGTTTAATGAGGATACCAGCTCACCATTGCGGAAGGCATGTATCAAAGGAGAGTTGCTTGAACGCAATGGATCCTTATTGTGGATGGTATGAATTGTCCGATTCGTGCACTATAGCTCCTTATTCGGATCCTTTGGAGAACTACTGGATGCAGAGTGTGACGTCTTGCCCGGTTTTAGATGCTCCTGTTGATGGCGGTAAGTGAAACATTATTTGTAAGAATTTATTTGCAAAAAATGTTATTATTCAAACTACTTACCTTATTTTATAATTGAAAATCATTTCACGTATTCACCCACAAGTACTTAATGAAACATTGAATTTCACTTAATTACATTCAGTACTACTTCTGTGCTAATTTGTATGCGAGTCGCGTATATTTTAAAAAAAGCGCGTAGAGTGAAACGTGCAGGTTTCTATTTCTTGTATATTTGGTTGTTTTAATTTTTTAAATAAATGATTGCAGTGATATTATAATAGTTTTGTTATTTCTAGGTTGGAGTAGCTGGTCGAAATGGTATCCTTGTTCCCATAAATCATCATCAGACCCATTTTCCAACGACGAATGTTTATGCCAAACCCGGCAATGCAACAACCCATCCCCACAAAACGGCGGAAATCCTTGCACCGGAACCTCAACAGCCGTAACCAACTGCACCGTCCATGGAGGCTGGACAGCTTGGTCGGCATGGTCAGAATGTTCGGACACCTGCGGCACCGCCGTCAGAACCCGCACACGAACCTGCACCAATCCAGCCCCAGCCCACAGAGGTAGAGTCTGCGTCGGACAAGACCGCTCCGAAGCCCTCTGCACAGGAAACCCCCCTTGCCCAGTAGCTACCCCAACCCCTCAAGACGGAGGATGGAGTGCCTGGGAACCCTGGAGCCCATGCTCCTCCCAATGCGGACAAGGCTTCCGCAAACGCATCCGAAGATGCAACAACCCCCCACCTCTTTCCGGAGGACAAGAATGCCCTGGTTCCCACATCGAGTACGACACCTGCAACACCCCTTGCAACGACCTAAAAAAGGTTCAAATCATCCCCATAAACTACACAAACTCGAAAAACGAACTAATACACCGTAAAATTAAAGTTGTGTGTCGTGCACCTGTGTTGAACACGAACTTAATCAAACTTAATCATAAGGAAGAAGCGTGTCGTGATAAGCATTGTGATGATGATTCCTCTCACTGGGGACCCTGGGGTGAGTGGACAGTGTGTAGTGTGACTTGCGGTGTAGGACAGCAATATCGAGAACGGAGGTGTGAAAGTAGGAGTGGGGAATGCTCTGGACATTCCATGCAAACAAAGACTTGCCTCATGCAACCCTGTTTGTCGGAATGGGGTTGTTGGTCAGATTGGTCTCCTTGTAGTGCAACCTGTGGATGGGGGATACGAAAACGGTTTCGACGTTGTTTGGCTAGTGAATGCAAGGGTGAGAACATGCAGGAAGAACAATGCCAGGCTCCTGCTTGTGGAAGTAAGTAACATTTTATCTTATTAAATATATCATAAACTAATTCAAAACTACAACAGGATTTAGCATCACTTAATCTTAACAAACACAATAATATAATCAGAATTTAATCAAAATTAACAAATGGTTCTAATGAGAAGAAAAACACATTTATTAAAATAAACATTTCAACGCATTGGGATTTAGGTTATAAAAATTGCTACAACGTTCTAACACACATTTTTTAATAGCTCTACTGGGTTGGGGAGATTGGTCTGCATGGTCAGAATGTGATAAAAACAAGGAGCAATTCCGAAAACGCGTATGCAGGACAACAAATCCTGGAACTGAAATGTGTCAAGGTCCTAATGTTGAAATGCGAATTTGCTTGTCACCTGGAGATATGTCCAATGGTAAGTAGTTGCAAATTTAACAACGTTAACAAATATTCATATAACCCTCTTAAATCATTTTGAATTATGTTACAATTAACGGGATTAAACTTGCAATCTGGTATAAGGGAGCGTGAGGCTATGCATTACACCTAGGCCTCTTTAGGCCTATTGTGCTACCTCCCACAAATCACTCATCGTCAGTTCAACCTTGTTTAGGTAGGAAAAAGAAGTTTCGAGAAAAACGCTTTAAACGTAAAATTGTTCTATAAAAATGCCGGGGCATTGTTTCACTAAAGCGGCTGTAACTTGTAAAATACTTTATATATTGACTAATTTCTTCCAACACACTCTTGTATATATATTTGAAGCCTCATTTATTGAGGCTTCAAATGTATGTAATAAAAAAAATCGATTTTTGATCCAGAACCTCCCCTTAAATAGAAACAATTGATCTTTTCGATAGATTACAAGAACCTATGTCAATGAAATAAAAAAAATACTTTATTTTGGATGAGTATTATTTTATGATTTAATATTAGAATACTAAACTATGTTCTTATTTATTTCAGACATAAACATAGGCACTTACGAAATGGCCATAGTATCAGCAGGCCCTGGAGAAATCGTGTCCTACATCTGCGTAGGAATCGTACTCGGCTTCGCTCTTGGTGTCATGTCACATTACTACTACACCAAGCGGAAAAAGCCTCAACTGCCAAGCTCTCCTCATTACATGAGTGCCAAGTCAAACCCGTACATAGCAGTTCCTTTCCAAGACCGACCGTCCAAACGCCAGAGTGCCTCCACATCGACAGTTCTGAACAATTCCCAGAACGGCACAATCAAATCTCTGAAATACGACTATGACACAATAAAAAGAAACAGCCACGGATTAAATAATGGAACGACGAAAATGGAATTGTTGGATGATAAATTTTATGAATAAGACTGATGTATTTTTAATTGCCAAAATTACTATTGTAAATTTGGAAGAACGCAGCCAGTTTACATCTTCTCATATCAACATTTTACAGTAATTTCACTCTGGTTTTTAATCTTATCTATGAAAGATTTTAGGATGTATATATGTATAGAAATGATTTAATTGAATTTAAAATCATATAAAACGTAACTTCACATTACATAAAAAACACTTTGTATTCCTTTCTTCACTTGTTTATTTAATAGCTAAATGTACATTTTGGGCACTACATATGAGAATGTATAGTTGACAAAATCCTGATCTAAATCTAAAATTACACCGTATATATAAAATGCCACATTAAGAGTAAAAATTGATTAGGAATCTTAACTTCACATTGTCATTTAAAAATAAAAACATAATTTTGAACTGTGAAAAGAAAATATGAAATACTCAGTAAAACAGAATAATACTCCAAATTGTGAAAATATATCAGAAATTATTTGAAAACCAAAACAACTCTAGTTTTCACGATGATAACCGAAGCTTATCTTCATTAAATTCATGTTCGTACTATTATTATTTGTCCCTATTCATAATATATGATTTTAAATTCATTTTAATCCTATATTAAAAATTAAATTAAATTTATTATATTGGCTATGATTTCAAAACTTTGTGCAATAAATATGTTTCTTTCATAGATAAGATATGGCTAGGTATGGAGCAGCAAGCTTAACTTTCCTACTTTGTTTTATCAAAAAATAAATCTATTTTATTTAAACTGTACCTGCTATATTTTAATGTAAACAGATCAACTTTTATTAACAATTCTTACAAATGCCATATTTTTTATAATTTATAATAAAAGCTAAAGTTTATTAACCAAAAATTACTTAATTTAGTTAACTCATATTGAGTTATTTTATTGTTGTGTTAATTTAAATTAAATATATATTTTATAGATTTTGTAATAAAATGGTATTCAAATTTATGTATTTTATTTTAAATATCCTTTAACAGATGATGCAACTGTACATTGAATATAATAAAAAAAAATCTTAAATAGAATGTGCATTATTTATTAAGGTAAGTTTAAGATTTTAATTATTGCACCATTAAAACTATACATTTAGTTTTAATTAATAAAGTATAATCTTAGGCTGAAAGACCACCGCTCGATAGCCAATTTGTAAATTTTATATTGTAGCGTAATGGTTTTCTAATGTATTGTTTGAATTTCACAAATAAAGATGTTTGTATATATATAAACACAGAGGAGAAAATATAATATTATTTACTCAATCATATAAAGTATAATCTTGGAAGTTACATCCATCAAGTGTTGGGTAATTAAAATTAGTATTTATTGAAATAAGTCAAAATATTGGTCAAATTGATTTTATTGTGGATAATTTTAAATAGTTATTTTGGAAAGATGTTATATGAAAAGTTGTGATTATAATTTACAGTAAAATTTATTTATTTTTCATAATACATTACGTAAATAAGCTTATATTAAAGTTTTTAAAGCATCTCCAAAGCAATGTCTATAAATAACAAAACCTAACACTCGTGAGTATATTCTTATATCACGCATATCATTTTACAATTACGATATAAGCCGAGAAGTATCCTTAAACGTGACTTTGTTGATTTAAAGACTAGAACGCCATGTCATCGTACAAAAACTAAACCTAAATTATAAATAATAAAACGCGAAACTTGAACGTGTACAAAATAAACAGATTCATATCCATCATATAACTGAACTTAGAACGGCTTAGGCTAGCCCGGAAATGGCAACTTATAACGAGCTACAATAAACCTCTGAGTGCACAAATAACGTATTTACAACGGGTTTACTTCTTTTTTGTCTTGGGCGACGTGGATGAGAAAACACTGGACGCTGACATTAGATTTTCTATGTACTGGCCTAGGACTTGGTTCTCAGAACGCAGCTTCAGGTTTTCTTCTTTTACACTGTCCACACGCTGGGACAGATCGTCGAGTGTGTTTTGCAGTTCGAGCACCTGCGAAATCAGACGGGCTTTCTCTTCTTGCTCGTCGGGGCTAGAGTCTGGCTCCAAGCTGTGATGCTGCGGACTGGAGCTGCCGTAAGTGAATGTGGACTGGATGGAGTCCATGCTCTGACCGTGGATCATGCTGGAGTAATTTGCGTCTGATGTTGACGCTGGCTCGGGTTCATCAGTTATGATGACTATAACAAAAATATACATTTATATTAAATACAATTTAATAAATTATTTTTATCATCACAGTCTAAACAACTTTTGTAATAGATACATATACATAAAATGTAATTTTTATTAATAACGTACAGGTAAAAGTTAACATTTCCGATATGGAATAGCGCCGATTATCAAATCTTGTAATTACTGAATAAATTTCAAACAACAATGTTAAAAAGTGTTTTTATTATTTTAAATAAGGGTGCATAACGAAATAGAAGCTATAACAATTAACAATATCAATAAATATAAGAAGAATCCTTTTGATTAATACTACCTCTAGAAGAAGAATCTCTAAGGGTTCGTTCTTTTGTTTTGCACTAAATTGAACTAATTGCAATGTTTGTAACACCACCCATAAAGATTATATCACAGAAAGTAGAAAAAGTGCTGCACTAGTTCTTGTAAAGGACAAATCATAAATGAGTGAATATAAATATGTCACTTTTGGGTATTCACCTGCAGAGATTCTAATTCCAGAAATTTTAAAAATAGTGTGCTAATGGAAACATTTTGTTAGCTCTAACTACCAAGCTTTTAAAAGAAGATCAATTGAATAAATTACGAGCACACTTTAAGATTTATAAATGAATCAACTATCTAAATGACAGCATGACAAAGAAAAAAAATGTTTTTTTTTAATAATCTATAAACTATTATATTTTTCTGGGTCGTGTTAGTTCTAAATTAAACGTAAAACTTAAATAGAAATTGAAACAATTTTAGTAGAAATTTGTACGATTTTATGACGTGACGTAGAATAGATTTATTTCTTTTGTAATAAATCTAATTAAATCAAAGGAAGCATTGTTTCCCTTAATAATACCTACGTTAATTGCAATAATTTTTAGTTCAAAAGACAATACGTACAAATAAATATTTAATCGAACGCTCAACCGTTCATGTACCACCACACAAACCCCTCGAAATATCACTTGAATTTACAATGTCATACCACGAAACTAGAATAGAATAAGCCCTAATATCGATTTGTATGAACGAGAAATGAAAACATAAGGGTAACCTAATTAAAATTAAAATTACATAGTAAAATGGTACAATATTGATTCGACAATGTTTATGATTTCATGAAATTAACTACCAACTCACCTTGTGGATCGTCATCGGCTAATGGAATGTTATTAATATCGTCTTGCAACTTTACGCCGGACATTATGTACAACTAATTATAAACAATATAAAATTTAATAAAAAAGCGTTTTTTCCTAGATGTCACAATCGAATGTCACTTCGCACTCCAGCCAACTTATCAAAAACTAAAGAAATTTTAAGTGAAATATTTTATGTTGTATATTATATATTTATAATCATTATTACCATGAATAATAAGGTATCTATGTTTATAGTTAAATTATCAATAAATAGCGTTATTAAATATAATTAAAATACAATTTAAGCAGATTTACAAACGCAACCACTTAAGTTGGCAACCTGTGTACTGCGTATGTTATTTGACTGATGGCGGGAAAATTAAATTGAATGGGTGCTGAATTAAAGTACATTTAATAATAAAAATCTGTTCGTTACTTGAGAAAAAATCATCAGTTTTTTTATATTTGCTGGATTGATAAAAATGTAAATGTAAAAAACGTACACTCAGTACAGAACAAACCTAATAGTAAACGATTTACCATATTATTATTTACTATAACTCAAATTTATAATAATGGTACAAGATTAATCAGTCCTGCAGAAGCAATTTAAAAGTTGCACAATAAATAACAATATGAAAGTTTAGTAGTGATGGGCAAAGATATCTTCTGTTACTGAAAAATTAAATAAATAACAATTTTCTTAAAGTTACTTAATTACATTATTAATATTATTTTGTTGATTGTGAAGGCTTTAATCGTTTGAAAATACATCATAACTTTAAATGAAACTAACAAAGTTTTTTGATTTTCATTATTATTTATTGTTTGCAACAATTGTTTCTCCGCACAGGCGAAGAAAAATTTGGCTAAATAATATCAATTGTCTATTTATTAATAAACACCAATTTATTATTATTTATTAACTTTAGATATTTTTAGAAAGTTGCTCATTCAGAAATAATTGATTAGTAACAATACTCGATTTTGTCCAACACTAGTAAGAAGTACCAAGAATTTTAATTAATATAACTCTTATTCTTAGAGAGTTGCAAAATTATTTTATGATATTTGTTATGTTATATAGTTCATGATCGATTATTTTTACGTTTAAAATCATTAAAAATGAATGATACCATGATGTATCATTATTTTTTCAATAGGTTTTTCATGATTTTGAACTGATCAATAATTTTTTAATTAATTATTAATTAATTTTGTTAATTATGTTATGAATTGAATATAAATTTATTATTTATAAGTTTATAAAGTAAAATAAAACGAGAAAATTCAATACATAAAACTTTAATAATTTACAAAATATTACAATTGATACTATTAAAATACAAAAACTTGTACATATTTATAAAAAAATCTATGTATATATATAAATATATTTACAACATTTCTAAAGCGAAATGGGGAAATTAAACTAAAACAAGAGGAGTCAATGTTTTAAAACAGCTGCGCTTTGTGCTCGCTTTCTCAGCACTTTAACCCTATACGAACAGTAAGTTCTAAACAAAATACTTGTGAATACTAAAATAATGCCGAATATGCCCAAAGCATTGACTTTGTGGTTATAAATAATGCAGCTTAGCAGAATCGAGAGGCCTTGCCTAATCGTAGATATAATTGCGAATACGATGGGGCCGAAATCAGCTATGGTTTTGTAGATGAAGAGTTGTCCTGTTGCCGAGCAGATGGAAAGGAGAACACAATCAATGATGAAACGCGGGAATTGAATCATAAAATTTACAGAGGTGATGAAGCTTCCTTGCTGCAGTAGGGAAACACAGGTGAAGGCGCAGGAGAATAAGTTGACTGCGCACATCATTTGGATGGGTGACATTTTGAATTGGTTGAATAATGCTCCTTGCCAATTTGATGTGAAGCTATCGAATGCTATGTAAGAGCAGAGCAGGATTACACCAGAAAAAGTTGTTATAGTTGAACCTGAAACAAACAAAAAAACATAATTAAAACTTGTACTTTTTTTATGTAATAATATACAATAGAAAGTTTCCCATATTTTTTTTTTTTAATTTATTTCATTCACTTCTGAATTCTCTTAAATAATTAATTAAATAATAATTAAAACCCTAGTAATTCAAAGCTAATTGATAAGATTACAAACTAATGAAGTTAACTAATTAATTATTTACTTTGATTGATATAAAGTATAATTATTCAATTTGTTATATAATTAAATTAGCCAAATAAATTCAATCATTAATTTTTAAGGATTCTACATCAAGTAATAACACTTTATATCAGTTATACAAAATTTAAAAAAGGGTTTCATTATTTCAAATATATTATCCAGCTCATGCTACATAAGCTGAATAAATAATTAATGGAATCAATACAACATACTAAATGTTTCATACCTGTGTTATTCCCAGTATCAAGCAAGAAGAACAACATTCCCATCGATAGAACAATAGCTGTAAAATATTCATAATACTCATACTTATTTCTTGAAACAATTTTACCCATTATCATTACTGGAATCATTTTTGCTGCTTTGGCTAAAACCTATACATTTTGTTATCAATAATAGCAAAAAGAAATTATATAATTATTTTACCTGATGTAAGAAGGAAACATATTTGAGAGCTTCATACTGGCACCAAGAGCTCAAAATATTAGACAAGGAACAAAACACGTACTTGTACAACGGACATTTATGCCTCGGCAAGCGGAAATACAGGATGAACAAACCAGACATACAGAAAGCTAAAATCCTATTAACAAACACCAAAAACTGGGAATCCCGGAAATGTCCAACTTCATTATCTATATTGTGATATTCCTAAAATAATTTGAAATACAATTAAAATATAGAAGAAATTTATATTTTGAGACAAAATTAATGTGTTAATAAAGAGATATTACTTTTTGAATTACGTAATTGTTAAAAATGTTTTCGAGATCCAAATATCTTAAAGTAAATTTAAACTTTCAATAATATTTATCGAAATGTTTCATATATAAATTAAGAGAGTTGTAAGTTTTAAGGCATAAACTACTTCTGATGTTGAGAAACAATATATTATCTTAATATTGAGTGTATAAAAAAAAAAGTATTTTAATAGAATTTTAAAGAATGATAAAATTTTAATTAATAACAACTTACTTGTGTCATAACTTTTTCCTGTAAAACACCCCAAGATAGAAACGACACTTGCAACCCAATGAAATAAAACAATAGCAACCTTGCATCTTGAAGCAGTGTACGTTTAGAAGCAACAGAAGCACTAACAGTGTGATCTAAACTAACATCCTCATCAAAACAGTAACGAATAAACCTATAAATACATCCACTTCCTAAAAAATAAAAAGGTAATCAATTTTCAATTCCTCAATTAAATCTAGCAAGAACATTACCAGGCCTCTCCAAGTAATTGATTTTCCTGACGTACTTGTAAACGACATATCCAGGCACCACGATCGTCGAATACCCCAACACATTCACGAACCCATGCACAAGCCAAAGGTATTCCGGTGCAACATTAGTAAATAATTCTATATTTGATACAGATTTATTTATTATAACTAGGATGCCAACGATGATTAGGATTAAAATGCTGCAATTAAGTTCATTAGAGTAATTTTTGAAATATATCTTAATGTAGCGCTTACCAGATGATTACTTCAGCTCCATTCTTGGCCATCGTTTTTAAGATTCTTGAAACGAGTAAACCGGTTGAAATCTAATAGGGGTTCATATTTCGAGGATGTTTTCAGGAGGATAACATAAACTTAACCTCCCGCGATTTTGACATCTGTCAAAATGAGCTGACGACGCCGTAATCCCACCACGGTCGGGTATTTAATTTTGTGTTCATTGGGAAATATGGAAACAACGAAAATCTATTTTCAAAATTAAACTATATTAATTTTGTAATTATTAATAACTTAATTTGTATTGTAATTAAAAGAAAATAAATAAATCAATAAGTTATAAATATATGAAAATTTACATAAATTTTATATACACGTATTCCTATTTGACCCAATTATTTTAAATCAAATTTATAATTTCTAAAATAAAGATTTTTTTAAAATAACTAATGAAACATTCGTAATAAGTTTATGTAAAATAATAAAGTATGTTCATTAAGTGAATTACATGTTAAATTAAATAACAGATTAGGTCATAAAAAATATTTTAAATCAGATTTCAGCAGACGCCACCGGTCTCACCGTGAAATCTCAGTTGTTGGTGATTATAAACTTTAAGAAATTAATTGAACGTATAAATTGTTTTATATTCCACAGTTATTTGCTACTAACTTAAGAAATTAGCTGAATTTAAACGTTCGCTTAGTTTCACCGGTGGCGTCTGCATACATACTGTATATACTGTTAATTAATTTAAATTTTGCTGCCTTAATTGTAATTAATTATAATTTATTATTATCGATCCATCCAAAATAAATTAGTTAATTTTTTATTAATAATAAAAGTTATAATCATAGATAGTGTACTATGGCGTATCAGCTTGTAAATAACAGATGGCGCTGACGACTCATTTTAAAATTAGAAATGTGTCTTTCTTATAATAGATGGCACAAATGTTGAATTTTGGTAATTCATATTACGGCGTTTATTCAGCTGACATTACTGTGCATTTTTGCTTTGATAGTAAGTACTGATACTACGTTATTTATAACTACAATTTGCTAATATGATTTTCCCATGTTCCAGCTGAATCACATTTAATTATACCGACTACCAACTAACATGAATTTCCTACGCCAAGCCAGCCGCTTAGTTAACAAACAACCCAGGTAAGATCCATTTGTTTAAACATTATGTTTATTTAAATTAAAATTATCAGTTTATAACTGAAGTGCTAAAATGTGATTTCCTGGTTTTACTAAATGCATTAATTCTTGGTTTTACGCCTAGATTTTATCGATAAAAATCACGTGAATGGTTGTCTGGTCATTGCACTCATTTTTTTTTATATAAAACGCATATCTCCTTGTGAACAACGATAACAGTATTTTTCACAAAATTATTTTATTCTTATAATAAGTAATTCATTAACAATTTGATTTTCAAATTTTGATATAAAAAATATTTAAAGCTTTGTTTGATTACACAACTTTCAACTTTGTGCACCTGAATTTTTAATTAATATTTTTTGAAGTGAATCAAAATCTATTATATTGTTAAAAGTAATCTGTAATTTAAAAAATGATGAAGTATAAAATAGCTTATTCCATGTTCAATACAATTTTTATTCATTAAACAATAAATTAATTTTTCATTTGAGTTAATTAAACTGATTTCTTTGTTTGTAAAAAAGATATTTTAGACGTTTTAATTTTATTTATTTAGTCTTATATAACATCGTAATATGTTGCTCTCTACTTCTGTGTGAGGTGTTAGACGTTTAAAAAAAATTAAAAATAGAATTGTTATTTGCAATGTAGTGAAACAATAAGAAATTCTAATTTTATCTCGAACATTATTAGCCGTGATCTGTATGTTGTGTATGTGTGATTTTATAGAATCCTGATTGTGTAATATTTACACAGTTCCTCCTTTTGTAAACAATTTCATTTTATCTTTGAAAACATGATAATTATTGAAGTATTTTCATAATATTTATGTGGGTAGGTAAGTAAATAATGTAATTTTATTATTGATAAATTATTATAGTCCTATTAATACATAATTCGAACTAAATTTATCTGGTATCATTTAAATGATTTATGAATAATTATTTTAAGTGATTTTTAAAGAAATTTATTATTTTTTTCTTTCTTAAATAGTCAAATTCGAGTTATGTCTCAATTAGGAGATTTAGGCAGCGGTGCTGGAAAGGGAGGTGGTGGTGGTGGCTCCATCAGGGAAGCTGGTGGTTCTTTTGGAAAGGCTGAAGCTGCTCATGAAGAGGAGTATTTCTACAAAAAGGTATATTCGCATAAAATGCAGCATGTTTAAAATAATATTATGCTAATACATTTTGAAGTAAATATAATTTATCATCATTCTAAAAATAACATTCTTTTGGAATGTTATCATCTCTAAAATAATTCACTTTAAAATAATTATGAGTAGTAAATTATCAAGTAAACAACTAAACAGATTCGTAATAATAGATATATTTTTAGTTTTGGCTAATTTCCATATAAATTGTTTATTTTCAAATATTTAGGTTATTTTAAAATATAAATTGATTTTTCTTATATTTATAAAAATAATCTAGAGATTCTTATTTTTTTTTTAATAAATTCCATACAGTTGACGTCTATTATATGTGTGATTAGTTAGATATCTTCATTTCATACTTTGTTTTTAATATTTTTTACCAGCAAAGAGAACAACTTCAAAAACTCAAGGAAGATCTCCATGATGAAATCCACTTCCACGAGGAGCAGATCAAAAGACACCAAGATGCCATCAACCGCCACAAGCAGCGTGTTGACAATATCGAGAAGAAGTAAATCCTTCCATTAAGTAGTTTTATACACGCCCTTTATGTTATAATGTATATGATAGCTTTTAGTACTTCATAGTTTTAAAATGCCTTCATTTTCATATCTTTTGTTAAGAGCTAACAAAAAATACATCATGCTGGTTAGCATTTATCTAGAAATATACTCAAATTAAAGTGGGGTTGGTTGATTTTAATTAAATGTATGTCAAATACTCTGTTTTGGTAAGATATTGTTAATGAAGACTTAAGAGTTTGTGTGTAAGATCTAGTCCGCAATGGATAGTTAATTGAAATTTGAGTTTTAGGCAAGAAGAATTGTTTATTACGGCTTGGTTTGAAATTGACGGATATTTTAATATATTGTGTCGAGTATATTAGGGTGTTTTTGTGTTTGAATTAAGTGTAATAAATTATTCTGTTCGTTGAAAATTCATAACCATTGCTCTATATTTTAGATGTTCTCAAATTTAGGGCTAGGCAGCATTCTAATGAAGTATTTCTGTTTAAATATAAGTTCACTAGCCTAAGTACTTATTAATGTTCTTTTTTTGTTTTTTTTTTAGTGTATTAGTGAATATTTGGCAAAATAAATGTTAACCAGTTAGATTTGTGTTTTCTTTAAACTTACAATTGGTTTCTAAAAATAAGTTTACTTGTTATTATTGCGTAATTAAAACGAATAAATAATATACTTTTTATTGAAAATATTGATATTTTCTATATTTTTTTAATTCTGTTACTATTTTTCTCACTTATCACTTTGTAAAACATAAATAATCAATGATGTTAAATAATTATCACTTTGTTTGGATTTACTTAATTAAAAAATTAACATTTTAGTAGAATGAGATGTTTTATTCGGGGCTATTCCGTAAAAAATTTAACGTGTACGTAATTAATTAAGTTCACATTCTATAAATTTGTATATCTATTATAAAAGCTGCTTAGACTGTGATGATAATTATTAACGTACACGTTAAACTCAATATTTCTCCTACAAAATAACGCCCATTATCTGATGATAATAAAACATGTTGATTCATTTATTAATAAAAGAAATATTGCATTACAATAAAGACTTTTTTATTTAAACAAACTACTGCAGTAGGATTCCGAATGAACTGATCCCGTTTATTGCGACTAAAATCTAAGTTGCAACCAGAGCTTGCATTAGTTGGAACGTAGTCTCCCTTCCTACTCGCTGGCACAATACCGTATTATTCGGAATCCCCTAGCAAATGTACATTTCTTTTAGTTGTCGAAATTAGTTTATTTTATAGGGGTTATAATTATTTCTCGAAAGCAAACATTTATTTTATATATATATATTTTTTTTTCTAAAAGAAGTCTTACATTAGTGTATCAAATTACAGACAGTATACGTTATCGACCGAGCAGAAAAAATAATGCGTTATTCATATCCTACAACGAAAAAGGGAATCCCTGCTTACCTTATTTCCATTCCCCAATAACAGATATTCAAATACACATAATCGAATACTCTTTGTGCAAATATTATTGATCTTTCATCCCCCTCGCGTTATCAAAGAATCATGAGTACGCAAAAATGCGCGGAAAAGAAAAGGCATATAAATTGTGTCCGGGAATGAAATGTAGATTAAGATATTTGCATAACTTATGTCCGTCCGAAAGGAACAGGATTAAAACTTTTGCTTTTCAGGGGAATTCCATTTTAAAAACAAACACCTTGTCGCTTCTATTTACCGAGGGTTTTAAGCCCTCCGTCTGCTCACTAATCCTTTGAGACAATGCCTAAGCACATTCGCAATAAATTGTGTATTTTGAGATTGTGTATTCTAAACCACAATTATTTCAAACAGCAAAAGTGTGAATATAATCGCATTAATGAGTGGTGAAGCTTTGGGTTTTAAGACGAATATTATTATTTCCATTATAGTATTAAAAGTATCATTCAAGAGAATTTGTTTCTTGGAAGTGTGTTCAAAATAAATCTGAACAAATCACATACACTCTTGAAGGCTTTAGAAATGGAGTGGAATATTTATTTTGTCAACAAAAATCATTGCCAGTTCATTAGGGCCACAGATTACGTAGTTTTAATTGCTTTTGATTGATTTCAATTAATGAATCTAATTTACATGGAGTCTTATGAGAACCATTTAAAAGAGTCGCACCACCATGCTTTTAGACGTAGTGTCGGTTAAACTATGATAATTATGTTCACATAAAGACAGAATATATTAAAATTAAACATATGATTTAGGAAGGAATTTTTTATCTAAAAATCACTAAACATTACAGCTTTGTACTTGCTTACAAAAATTACCAAAGTTTTATAATCTTTTTTTTTTTTCAAAGACGGTAAGGTAACTATTTGTTCTACATTGCTTAAATTTATACAGTTGATCCTTCCATTCATTGGGAACATTTTGGTATAATTTGAAGTTACTCCGTGAGTTTAGGATTTTTCATCAAAATCCAATATTTTCAAGAAAATATTCAAATTTTAATGAAATTTTGTTTCTCTAAAAAAATCTGAAAAAATTGCAAATACTTTTCAAGATATTATAAAGAGGGTGCGATATTTATTTTGTACCAAAAAATTTCATTCCCAGTTCATTAAAGCCATTTGAATTTCCTGAACCCCGTTTACAAGGTTTCTTATGGGAACGGCTTATGCGAGACGGTTTTTTTGAAAATATTCAAATTTTGATGAAAATTTTGTTCTCTCAAAAAAATCTCAAATACTCTTCAAGATATTATGAAGATGGTAAGATATTTATTTTGCAGGAAAAAATCATTTCCTGTTCATTGAAGCCATTTAAATTTCTTGAGCTCCGTTTACATGGATTCTTATGAGAACGGTTTAACCGAGACATACCGATCGACGCTTTTGAACGCGACGTTTCTTTAAATAAGATAACTTTGCTCACAGATACGATAAAATGCTGGAACTTAAAGTATAGGCTTCAGAAAGGATTTATCTACATTTTTTTCAAAAAAACATTGAAATGTGGCGTTTGTGGTTGTCTAGAAAAATTCTCAAACTAGGACATTTTTTTCGCTCATTTATCAAAGTCCCAATTTACACCCCTGCTGGCCGAAAACCATCTATTTTACATAGATCAAATTTATACAGACGATACTCCAATTCATTGCGAGCATTTTGGTATAATTTGAAGTTATTCCGTGATTTTCGGATTTTTCATCAAAATCCAATATTTTCAAGAAAATATTCTAATTTTAATGAAATTTTGTTTCTCTAAAAAAAATCTGAAAAAAATTGCAAATACTTTTCAAGATATTATAAAGAGGGTGTGATATTTATTTTGTACGAAAAATTTCATTTCCAGTTCATTAAAGCCATTTGAATTTTTTGACCCCCGTTTACAAGGTTTCTTATGCGAGACGGTTTTGGACGCGACGTTCCTTCAAATAATATAACTTTGCTCACAGATACGATAGAATGCTAGAACTTGAAGTATAGGATTCAGGAAGGATTTATCTACATTTCACTCAACTCTTATACAGTCGATGCTCCAATTCATTGCGAATATTTTGGTATAATTTGAAGTCCTACTTCGAGTTTTAGATTTTTCACCAAAATCCATTTTTTTATTGAAATTATTAAAATTTTAATGAAATTTATTTTCTCCCGAAAAATACTATTTATATACAATATCTTAATTCAAGAGACTTTTACATTATATTAAGTACAGTATTGTATAGTATAATGCGGTATATAATTTGAGGTTGTCCTTTTATAGGCTATCGACCCGAGGTCTTTCTGCCATAAACTATTTATTTTGTAAGAAAACAATAAATAAATTGCATGTTATCCTTACATATTTCTGTAAATCATTTAACATTTCAAATGTAATCCAACAGATGTCGCTAACGGGACGCTTTGAAGTATTTTCAAGGAAATGCGTTTAATATTAAAACACACGCAAACATTAACATAACACTCACAATTCAACACATCTTTATGCAAGCTATAAAATGCAATTTTCCACGTATAAAACAGTAAAAATCTTATCAAATTCTTATTTCATAAATATACACACATTTTTTAAAAGCAACAAACTGCGTTGACTCATTTGCAGAGAATAATTCCACGAATAAACATAATTTTATTCATTAAAACATGTATGATTTCATTTGTTTATAAAAAGCTGTATTAAATAAACCAATGTTATGAATTTTGTAATGTTTATAAGCTGTCGCAGTTTAATAAATATTTTCTGGTGTGTGTGCATTGTGAATTTGGTAGCAATTTATTATTCTATCAATTTATACACAAGTTTATGCCTTGTTGAAACAACACGAAGCGTTAAATTAATTGATAAAATGTTAAATATTGACGAATATTAACGAGTGACATATATTTATTAATAAATTTGCTTCGATACACATTGGTTAAAATTTAAACAATTATTTTGTGTACCTATTAAATCTAATGGAAAAATAATTCTTAATATAAATTAAAGATTAAATTTCAAGTGTTATATTCCTAAGAAAAGTTGTTAGCTTCCAAAGATTTTGTAGAACCTCGGCCGAAACCTACAAAATCGTTGGAAGTTAACAACTTTTATAGAATTAAACTAAAAGACAAGTAAACTTTGTCAAATGTACAGTACATACATATCATAATTTGCAGATGTTGTAATGTTGGTTTAGAATATATTTATTTATTATTTAGGATTTGTGAATTTCGAGTGGGTTTATATAATTTGATGTACACAGATTAAGTTGTAATTCCAGACTTTTTTATATTAAAATACAATATGGATTGCACGGATTTGCCATTAATCTTGACATACGCACAATATTCTTAGTCGGCGCTAATTCATATATTTCTACAGCAGAAAAATAAATATAATTTAAAAAATGATTAGCTATAGTTTTTATGTTCACTGTAATTTTGGCAATTTTCACTCATCTTTCTTTTATTAAAATTGTTGATTTTCAATGACTTTTTTTATTGTTTGTAATTTAGTGATAATTCAACAAGGGATGATTGAAATGTCTAAATTCCGGTTTAAAACCTCAACTCTTTCTTCTTTAAAAGTGTTGATTTTCAATGATTGCATTTTTTGTTTTTCCATAAAAGACATTTAATAAAAGTAAGAAAATGTTCTAGAAATCCCAATATTCCTCCTAAAAGCAAATATATCAATTAATTTCGATTAATCTTCCAGAAAATCCATCTAGCTCCATCCATGATTACTTTAAATGAAACTGTTAAATTTATTTAAAGTGAAAATGAAAATACTTAATAGTTTTATGAATGGTGGTTGGAAATTTTATTAAATTATTATTATAAATACTAATAATCTGTCTGATGATGATGATGATGATGATGCCACTGTGTTGGCGAAACAATTGTAGCAGTGTCTCTACAATCAATTTTGTAAAACTTAAACAACTGTTGTTTTATTTATAAATAATGTATTAAATTATTATTGTTATTCGTTTCTGTTATCAAAATAATTAATTTCTATTTCAAATTCAATTGAGTGTTTTTTCTTAATTTAAAATTGTTGTGTAATTATTTTAAACCAGAAATCAAGTATAGCCTTGTAGAATAGTTTCAATAGTTGTGGTTTCACTGTTTAACTTGATTTGTACCCTACTTGCACTCGCTTGAAATCACGCCAAGTTCAACACCATCCATTTATTCAAGTTACAATAAGTAAAATCTATATTTAGTTATTATAATAAATACAGGGCGTGGTATTATTTACTCCAAATAAATCTCTCTGTATATTTTTAATGCATTCATTACCATTCGTAATAAATCCTATACACACAATCGAAAGAATATTCCTAAGGAAACAAAAGCAGTGGAACAATCCACACAGTATTACTTCGTAATCATTAATATTCATTAAGTTTAAATTGTGACGATTACAAGATTATTTGAAGTGCATTTGTTCTGATTTTAGGCGCTGGATTTATGCAAATGGCAACGCAGGAACGACTCACTGACTCGATTATTTCATTTATTAATAAATTTTAATTTAAAATGCGTTATGCACATTTGGCAGGCACGGTGTCAAGCAATTACTTATTTGGCGGTCCGTTAATTCGCTGTATTGGTGTCTGTTGTTACTATTTCAATTAATTTAAGTACTGTCTGTGTTTCATGTAAATAAATAGAAAAATTATTAGCATCAATATTTTTACTCGGAAAAAGTAAACAAGGAATAGAGAAAACAAATCTGTTGTAATTATTTTAATCTATATTATATACCAGTGGTCTTTCCACCTTAAAATTACAGATTAAAAAATCTAAAAATATATTTTCTATCAACGTAATCTAAATATCAAAAAAAAAACTATAATTATTAGAAACATTATATTTATAAAAATTCTATGAATTTTCTGTAATAATAATATTATTAGTTAGTCTGTCTGGGCTATCGACCAGAAATCTTTCTTCCTCTTTTGAATAATTCACTTAAAAATATAGGTTAAAACAACAATTAATCCCAATTCTTTGTTTGCTGGAATGTGAGAAAAAAATGCAAATTATTATTTATAATTATGATACAAGCAAAGTGGTTTTTGATATCATCTGAAAGAAATATTTAGCAAAGAAACAAAAAATTTTCAATACTTATTCACATTCCCATATCGCAAAGCAGATCCCACCAAAAAGCCTCCAAAAAGGGATTCGAAACACTAATTCACGAATAAAGGACTAAGAAGAGAAATTATTATTCTAATATTGAATTCGAATCACGAATGCAAATCCCTTTTCAATGCAATTAAATATTAAGTTCGAATCCTGGATTTGAATTAGAAAATTTGCGAATACTGTTCAGCGGTCACAATAATAACTTATATGAAAAAAGAAAAAAAAAATAGAATTGATTAGGCCGAAAGACCTCCGGTCGATAGCCGTTTCTCTTAAGAATATATATTTGTTTTAAATTGTTTCATGTATTGTATATTGAATTAAATATGTATGTATTCTTTGGGAATAAATATGTTTGTATATATAGAATTGATTCTTTATTTTTAATTGATTACTTTTAGTACAATGTATTCAGATTAATTATTTTATATTTCCGTTAAGGAAATAAAAAATAGGATTGCAAATGAATAAAGTGCTTCTTGAAAATGCAATCATAAGAACTGAATTTTAGCTCGATTCTGTAGCAATGAAAAACGGATGTGAACCGGAACGAAAATATTTCCCGAGAATGTAATCGTAAAGTAGACGAACGAAAATTATTTCGTTTGAATTGTCCGGTTTTAGGAATCTAATAAAATTTACTGTTTTTAATATCAATACATTTTATACTTCTCTATCTAATATTTGTAACTCGTTTAAATTATTTTTTAATGAAATTCAAGACTAGTTTATATATACAAACATCTTTATTCAGAGAATATGATAACAAAAATTTACAATATTTATTATAACAATATGTACAGTTGTGTTAGTAGTCTGGGCTATCGACCATAGGTCTTTCTGTTCACTGAATTGCACAGCCAATTTGTTGATTTATAAGATAAATATGGAACATAATAAATGGAAGACGACGCAAGCGCCATCTTTTACATAATTTCACGTGGCAATTAAATATGGAACAATCTGGGATTCTCAATTTTTTTTTAAAATTATTTAATATTAAAAATATAACCTCACACTGAAAAGTAGAGAGGAACATATAACGATGTTATATAAGACTAAATAAATAAAATAATATTAAAAATAAATTATTATTATTTATGCAACATTTACTAATTATTGGAACTAGTTGTTAGACCTATTACCATTATGTAATATTTTAACGTGATTTAGCGTATTCGAATGGGGATAATTAAGGAATATTGATGTTTCCTAATCGATTCCGAGTTAGAACATCTATTCAACTCTTGTAAATTTTATCTGGAGGCCTCAAATAAATAGAGCGAATTCGGAAATTAACCGGTAATTGAGTGTCAAGTAACACAGGTTGGAACCTAATCGGAGTTGGGCCTGTATTAGCAATTAATTACACTTAAGGGTAATGACAAAGTTGTTCAAAGTCGGGTTACACCTCGACCTGATAAAAATATTAATTATACACACAAAGACGCAGTATTAAAAGTCATTCAGTAAATATATAAAAATAATAAATATTGATACAACTATTGTACATTTTGTTATAATATATTTTTGTATTAGTATTATCCTAAATAATTATTTAGGCATAATACAAAAAAGGAATGTTCTTTTTAATCCAATAATATGAGATTTTGAGTTGACGTGAAGTATTGTTATTTATGTTCTTTTTAAAATAAAGATATGTGGCTATGATTTGAGCACACTAACATATATTTAAATATTCTTGAATCAAAAAAACGTTGCAAGGGCAAATGTTCATTGTATAATACAACTTTCGGCAGGGTATTTGCTAAGGAAGTAGTTTTTTTAAACGAAAATTTCAATGTTGACTTATCTAACGTAATTATTTTGTAACAAATATTCATTTAAAAAATTACTCCTCAAGCAAATACGAATAGCCAGAGAAGGAAATAATTTAGAAAATTATTAATAAAAGTTATTTTCTAAATTATATATACACACATCTTTATTCAGACTATACAGATAGTACAAAACTATATAACATAAATAATTACAATATATGTAGGTGTTAGTCTGTCTGAGCTATCAACCAGAAATTTTTCTGTCTTGTTATGAATTTATGATGAAGTCAAAGAAAAAAAAAACGATGCTAGCTAGCTGAAATGTCCTGATGATTCGCACAAATGAATTGATGAATGATGATGGGCTTTCAAAATTATTTTCCTATTTAATTATAAGATTTTTGATTGCAAGGACAAATATTAAATCTTTGATTTAATAACACTATAGAATGGTAGTTTAGTAATTATAAGATTTTTGATTGCAAGGGTAAATGTTAAATCTTTGATTTAATAACACTATAGAATGATAGTGTAGTAATTATAAGATTTTTATTGCAAGGGTAAATATTAAATCTTTGATTTAATAACACTATGGAATGATAGTTTAGTAAACCTATCAATCTATAATTTAGTAATAATTTGATAAGGGTTGATTGAAACGACTAAATTCCGGTTTAATACCTCAACGGATATTGGATTCAAATTTATCTTATTGACCAAGACATAAAATATAACGTTCACTTAAACAACCAATCTCCCGGTTACTGCACCATATAATATTAGATATCACAATTTTACAACAATAATATTTGATTTGAATATTAACAAGAAACCAATGATTTAATTAAATTAAATACTGAATTATTGATTTTAACTTCCCTGCTGCTGCAATTGCGAAATTTATGCAGTGAGGCATGTTTTTTTTTTCAATTGCGGCTTAAACTTAAGCTTTGCTTAGATATGCTAATTTAAAAAAATATTTACTTAATTAATACAAGGTGAAATATGCTATTTAAATGAAAAAACTTATTGGTTATTGTCTTATTTGAAACTAATTAATTTATTTAAACAAAAAAATGTATATCTGAGTGGAAGCCTCCATGAAATTTAGTTAGTTAAAAACCTTTTTTAGTGCTTGTAAGCAATCAATTAATTTTAATTCATATTTATGTAGAATAAATATGAATTAAAATTAATTAGGTTTCAATCAATGCAAGTTATATTTTCATTTTTATTATTTTCTGTCAACAGATAAAAAAATGTATTTATGGTCTTTGTTTATATTTACAATTAAATTCGTCGAACCACTTTAGCCGTTTCTTATTATCTATTGTGAAATATTTATTTTCCAGAACTATAATATTTCCTCTTTATTCAATATCTAAATACAGCATTTCTCCAGGAATTAATTAACGAGGAACCTTCACTTTATCTCTCGTCCAATAAATAATTTGCTATAGATGCTAAATATTTCACAATCAATCTGGCTGTTGTTGAATGCAGGATTTATCAGCGGAATTGTAAGTCATTAGTGTACCACTCATCGCTGTTCTTGAGTGATCCTGATTTTATTTACGCTATTGCGTAACCAATGAAAATAGGATTATAGTGCGATAAAGTTAAACGGGTCGTTAAAAGACAACATTCGATTTAATTAAAGTGCTCGTCGGCGTTTTCATCAGTTTAATTTTAATTATTATACATTCTGTCGTTATTACGTATAAGAATTTCATTGACCAAATTATTTAACTATAGTTTTGTATAATGCGGCTTGTTGAAATATTAAATATTATTTGTACAATTCAAATAATCCAATTGGTCGATTGGTAAAGCGTTAAGATTTATTCACTTAGTATAAATAAAATTATGAATAATTTTGTGATTTTAAAAATAGTAAAACTTTCATTCACCTGAAGAAGCAATACATTTGCGAAACAGTTATTATAAAAATACACACAATCTTTTGAAAATCAAAAAATTATTCATGGAATTAGTATAGTCCAATAAACCTAATGAAATCAATTTACTATCCTTTTATAAACAAAATACAAAATGATTAACGAGGATAAGATAAATATTATTTACAACACATATATGTAGCGATATTACGAAATGGCTATGCGTAAAGATTATATTTATATAATTTGAAATCAAATAATAAACTCGTTTTTTTTTTCATTTTGTTACGTTCAAAATGATAATCACTTATTTTGTTTTAAATAATTTATGATTGTTGCGTTTAGTTATTGGAAATTCATATTTTACTAATTAAGGGCATACCACTCGCTAGAAAAGAAGAGAAAATAGTGCTTTACGGCACACGCCGTTGTTACCACTAATAATAATACTGTTGTATTGAAATTTCAGTATGAGAAAGTTAAAGGTTGAATCAATGATCGTATTAGTTTGGTTTTCTGTTTCCAAAATATTTATTTTCGACATACATTAATTTATAATTATAATAAATAACTTTATTAAAATTGATTTACATGCAAGTAAATCAATTAAAAAAATGTATTTATTAATGAATTTATTATAATTATTAATCAATGTATGTTGAAAGTATAAAAGTCGGAAAGTATACTGTACATTTCAAATTAAGCGCCATGAGTCATATTTTACCCCCGCTCTCAACATTTCCTTTTACAACTAATCGATGTTAGGGTATATGATTGATGTACATCGATGTTGTTTTTATGAAAAAATATAAACGTTTAGTGTTTACACATTTTTTAAACGCATTTAGTCAAACGTCAATGTATCTTATTGAAAAAAATTAATAGTTTTTTTTTTAATTTTAATTTCGGATAGTTTGTTTCAATTTTAGTTTCGATAATATGTATATTGTAAAAGAGTAATATCGAAAACGACTAAGTACTAAATTTAACCAAAGATGATTTCTCTTTATAAGGCTTGTTCGTTTGCTCTGCACTAAATTGAATTGAGTGTTTGAGTTGGTGAAATCAACCATAAGGACTGCATTGGTGTCAGTGCAGGCAGTATAAAAAGTGAAACACTAGTTCGCAATTAAATAAAAAAACAACTGTTTTTATAGTTATTATCAATACAGAAGTTTGATAATGATACGATAAAGTTGTCGAAACTACATTGAACAATAAACAATCCAAGTAATACGAACAAAGTAAAACAGGTTTCATTTATTAAAATTAAATTACAATGAGTAACAAAGTAGAAGCCTCAACAATTAATATCAGTTCTCGGATAAACCTATAGACACCTCTTTTGTTGAACTATGTACAAAATCGCTTGAATCTTTTAAAAAGAAAGTTTATGCTAATTGTATTTATGCATTTAATTAAATTTATTTTTTTGTGATTAAAATATTTTTACTGCTATTTTTATTACAAAATCCATAAAAAATAGTACAATTTGGCGGAAATACCACAGGTCGATAGCCAATTAACAGATATTAATTAAATATTTTACATAAATACAAAAGAGTATTATTCATTCACTTGGTCACAGTTTTTTTCTCCGATCAAAATTTGTTGCATTATGCAATATTTTATTGATGTGCAACAGCAGGTGTACATTATGTAATTCAATGTCCGGCGTGGGTATTTGCCCGGGAAGTAGTTGTTTTAATATGCATTTGTTTAACGTACTTACGTAATGTAAGTCAAAAGTCACAGAGCTAAATGTGAAAATAATTTATTAATTATTTTCAAATCATTTTTATTTAATATATTTAAATATTTTACTTTGTAACATTAATTATTTTGTATATTTTTTTAAAGATTATATATAATACAATTTAATTTAACGTGTAAATTTTTATTTATTCTCCTAATAAATTCGAACAACCCGTTTATTAGAATATCCGTTTCAGGGTATTTAATTAACTTCTGCTTCAAAAGATATTTTCATTTTGTTTGTTGTCCCAATAAATCGAAACAATTCTTGCGCCGCGCGTTTCGCAATTTATTTTTTACTTCCAGCTGGAGAGATATTCTCACTTTGTTTGTTATACCAATAAAACAAAACAACACTTTTATTAGAAACATCGTTAAGCGATTTATTTTTTTAAAGTCCAACTAGAAAAATAATTTCGTTGTGTTTGTTGTCTCAAGAAATCGTAACAACGCTATTATTAGAATTCCCGTTAGAGACGTCCGTAATCACTTTCACTTGTAATTGCATTTATGTAGTTTTTAAATTTGATTTAGATTACAATTTTTCAATAAAATGATTGTGTTTTTTTTAAGAAAATAAAACAGGTTGAAAAACCACGGGTCGATAACCAATTTCCTATTTTTTTATATTGTGGAGGCGTCTACTTCGTTACGCATGTTTAGATTTAATATTTTTTTCATTATTAAATTTCCTGCTAACTTAATTTATGTAGATATAGATAGATGTTGAATTTATTACTTGGAAATAAAAATGTTAAAAAAACACTTGCTGATATTAATTAAAATTAGTCAGATGAATTAAAATCACTGTACATTGTAAACCTTACCTTATATAAAAAAATTGTTGGCATTCCATATATAATCACAAAAATCATCAACGTTTATTTTTTCATCTCCCTCTCCAACACTATTCTGTACAAAAAATACTCCTGCCTCGCCCTTTTGCAAACGAAGGAATGGTTGCGAGAAAAAGAAGCAGGAGTAATTTTCTTTAGAGAATAATAGCGATTGCCAAAATTTAAATACAGATTTATTAATTATTTTAATATTATTATTATTTAATTCCACCTTAGCATCCAAAAATCGCTGAAGGATCTTTGTAATTTATTTTTTTGGTTGGTGATTTTCAAAGTTTCAGTTCCAATTTTTTCTCCTGCCTCGTCTTCTCGCAACCACTCCTCCGGTTGAGAGGACGAGGCAATTTTTTAGAGAATAGTGTGGGAGAGGAAGGTGAAAAAAGTCCAATTCTTACATTTCGTCTATTAATCCCTTGTATGGGGGGGGAGGGTTGTTTAGGCATGGGTGGAAGAGGTGGACGCAGAGTTCTCTTCTGTAAACTCTTCTTTCGACTCTTCACTTCCAACTCCCGGTGGCTCTCCGCAATTCTCTAAGTATTTATTTTTCCAGTTATGACTGTCATGACTGACTGTACATGTAGACTTAACATTACTCTTCCTCTTCTTAAAATATTCCACATTTCTATTCATTCTGGCAAGATCTCATTTCCTCCTTGCATATTTTGTTCCTGCCTCCCTGATCCAAATTTCTTCCCCCCTTCACTGTCTTCCTAATTTCTTCATTCGTTTCCCGAGATTAAGCTATGGGGACTCCACATGGGAAAAATGGGTGAACGATTGGAGAAAATCAATTAATGAAGGAGACGAAGGAAGTGATAGCAGGATGCGGGAGGAAAATAAGTAGAAGCCTATTTTTCGGGAGAAAAATTAATAGAAAATTATTTTTGGGAGGAAAATAATTAGAAGCTTATTCGCTGCTATCATTTCCTTCATCTCCATCGTTTTCATCTCAATCGAAAAAATGGGCGAACTATTGGAAATAATCAACTCCAATAGTTCGCTCATTTTCCATTTTTTTCATGTCCTTTTCTCCGTCCACCAACTTCCACCACTCTATTCTCCTCTGCTAACCCTTCTGCATCTCCCTATATATATATATATATCGTTTTTGAAGTTTGATTTTGACATTTTTTGAAAGGACGATAATTAAAAAAAATGCTCTCTTTTCTAGGTTATGTCACGTGGAAAGTCACGTGACATAACCTAGATTTTTTTTTAAAGAGAGCATTTTTTTAATTATCGTCCTTTCAAAAAATGTCAAAATCAAACTTCAAGATCTTGACATTTCTTAGATAGGATTTGCGTCGTGATTTTTTTATTTTAAGACTATTCTAAATCGATAAAAAAAAAAAAGATTTTACTAGGAGATTCCGAATTGCGACAACGAGTCGTTTTTCTCTTTTTACTAATTAGAATCGTTTTAACTTGGTTTTCAGTCGCGGTAGTCGGAATCCGGGCACTAGTTGTTCAAATTATTTATTTTTAATTTTAATTACTGAGTACGAGGATGGCTTAATTAAATTTAAAACAAAACTTAAAACCGCCAAGCAAATATAACGATAATCTGTCAGCTTGCTGTGGAGACTGTTTAATTAATTAAATAAAATTCTTGTTGCGGAAGATGTAAACATAGTTTCCGAATTACATATTTATGTAAATAAAACAAGTAGGAGAAGGAGCAAGAATTTTATTTAATTAAGTAGAACGATCCCAGCATTTTCTTAGTTAATATCGACTTACGCTAACTAATGTTCATAATTAACTTAAAATAAAAAAAGTCTTTATTTCCAAATATTAAATATATTTACAATACAAATACTTATATATACAGTGTGGGCCAAAAATAATGGTCACTAAAAGTTTTCAGTGTTGTTCTATCTTGTTCCTACTAGAAGTTATTGGCATTTTTCGAAACGTCAATTTGAGGTTAAAATTTGACAAATAAATTTTTATCTCAAAAACTGTAAGAGTTGTCTAGACATAAATCGATATGACTGCATAGGCAATTGAATGGGGAATCCAGAAAAAATAAAATATAGCGTGTACCATTTAAAACAAAGTTAGTAGCCATTTCCGGTACAACCGGAAGTGAAAGAAAGTCAAAATATTTTCCATGAGGTGGTTGAAAATTACAAAAAAAATCAAAGATCAATACCTTCAGCGATTTTTGGAAGATGCTAAGGTGGAATTTGAAAATAATTAATAAATTATCTGAGTATGTGTTTAAATCTCGACCCCCTGAAATTAAAAACTCGAAAATTTTCGTGAAATATAAGATTCGCGTAGTATTGGAGGAAGATGAGCTTTACCCCCTTTACATCCCCCATTCCCTGGGAAACGCGCCTAGCCGTTATAAAAATATAATCCGGCGGAGCTTTTCATATTTTATTCATTTACTTATTTGAACTCGGCAAATTTAGTGTGCTGTAAATTATTATTTTTTAATACGTTCATGAATTTTTATCAGGCGAACATATTTGGTAATTCGTAAATTAAGCCATAATTTATAATTACACAGTTTTTTTAATATTTAATTAATTTGGGCCTGCATTAATTTATGCATTCATTTAGTTTTAATAAAATCCTTTGCGAATGAAATTCTAAGATATAAAGCGTGAAATATTGTGAATAATTCTTGTATTATATTATACATCGTCTTCAGAAAACAGCTATCAACCATCAGTCTTTCTGCCTTATTTTGTTAAAATTGTTCTTACAAATATTATTATTATACTGAAATGGAGTACAAAATATGTGTTTAAATTGAATTAATATGAAATAAACTGAATTTGTGTAAAAATAATTACATAATATTAAGTTTTACATGAATTAATTCAGCTTTATATTGTTTAAAATTTCGAAGTTTGTGGTACCAACGTTTAAACAAAAAAAAATCCCAACACATTTTTTTGTTGTTTATTTTCACGAAATATGTGATATTTTGTTTAATTACATTATTATAAATGTGTAAAGTAATTGTTATTTTATGAAAATATTTTTTTATTTATAAATTAATGATTTATAAGCAATGATTTTTATGGAATTAAAAATTGCGTTGGTAAGCCTGGTAAAGAAAATTGGTAGGAATTCAAAGTGTGGCGCGAGCAAGAAAGACAGACCGGATACGGTGCAGAAAATACGCATGCGCCTAGAATACTCGCACTCGCGTAGTTAGTTTCAGTCATTGATCAGTGCGCTGAATGCGTTTGACTCTGCCGAATCAGTTCGTATTTGTGTCAAATTTACTTTGGTATAATAACATAGTCGAATTTATTCGACTGGTATAAACAATTATTGGTGATGCATTTAAGGATATCAGCAGTGTTTTGTTGTGCGATCCTTGTCGGATTTGCAGCGACACAGGTAAGTTACAAATGTTCTCTTAAACACAACACCACTCTCTCAGGCCTAACCTTTAGCGACTCACTTCTATACTATCTACTTGTATAATAAAACCGAATGCGTACACACACTCACTTATAATCGAGTTATTTGATAATTGCGGCTGTGATTCCGGGGAATTTCTTTGTGTTTACAAAAAAGTGCACATTGTTTTAGGTTTGATGTAAACACGAGTGTGAATTTTTGTTGTTGGGAAAAAAATGCAAGGATTTAATGGATGTTTTTTTTTCCTTCTTTTCTCTATGTGTTTATCTTAATTTGAGCCTCCCAAGACGTACATTAGGCAGTTGTAAACATTATCTTATTTAACATGGAGGAAACGTTGCTTAATTTATTTACCAAGGAGCGACGTGTCGTAACGTAAAACGTAGCCCTGAGGGCTCGACCCTCTTTATACCTAAAGCATACCTTTAAAAACAACCTTTTTGGTGTAGAAAATCCCTATCGTAAATTACCCCCTGACGACGTGAATTTTCACCAAAAAACAACAGACTGTTTACGAATTGCAGGTAACACGCGATCACCACACATTCCCGTTATTATTCAATGCATCCCATTTAAATGCCCGATTTGCAATTCACAATTCAGCAATGTGCGAATTGTATTATTTTTCCCTCTCTCGCCCGTTTTAGTTTTATAATTGTTCCGCAGTTTCCGCTCTTTTTGTTTCCACATTTGAAAGTATAAAAACGCTCTCGACTGCATACGGAATGGAATGGATACACAGACCAGGCCTTTTTTGTAATTTGTCCCGGTTTACGCTCGGCGTTCATTCCGACGGCTTTCTGCATTATTCACAATAATTCTATTTGTTGATTATTACCGGCACTGAAATGTTAATTACCCATTGTAATTGTGTTGCCGCCGCCGCCTCCCTTTTTTTCGGTTTTGTTTTCGCTGATGGCGTGCGGATTTTAATAATTCAGCCCCGAGATAATTGCATGTAAAAATGCACCGCGCTCAACCTCCTCTCTCTCGCGATTTTTTACTTTTTTTTTCATTTGCCGAATGCACTTCTAAATTTAGGAAGAAGGGCGTTTTAAAACACACTCACACACTAAAATACGTAAAAACGTTATGCATTATAAAGAGTATAAAAGCGAATGAAAATACGTGACAGGTTAAATACACCGCTTTCAATCAATTTTTGTTTAATCTCGTTACATTTGTTTTGTGTAATTTAATTTCCACATTGTCACACACAACTTTATTTTTTAATAATTAATATCGTAAAATTCACTAATTAATTTAAAATCTATTACTATGTATTTCTTTCATTATTGTAATCATTCTGTAAAATATTATATCTATTAATAAGTAAAGAACAAACGAACAAAGCATATAGTAGGTTTGTTCGTTTGTTTTACATTTATTAATAGATATAATATATTACAAAATAACTGAATATTTTTGAGTTTACGTGAAGTGATTGATCACAAAATAGAAAGACTGTTATTCTTTACTTCACTTTTTAAAAAGTGAAGTAAGGAATAACAAAAAAAATATTACAAAATGTTTAAAATTCTGTAAGAAATATATAATAAAGATAATAATAATAGAAAAAAGGATTTATTCACTTGGTCACAGTTATTTACAAAAATTTCATAAAAATAATTTATAAATTTGAAAGAGGGAATAATTTACTAATTATTTTCAAATTCTTTTTATTTAATATATGTTAATAATAAATTGCACCTTATAGTAGGTTTATTTCATTATTGTAAACATTTTGTAAAATATTATAATTTAAGTTGAACTGAGTGTAATTTTGTGATATCAACCACATAGTTCAGTGATTCATATAACAAACAAACCTGTTATTAATATCGGAGTTGGAACAGAATTCACTTTTAAATAATACTAATGCATCGAAAAGTCTATTTGTAATTTTAATAATCTTTCAATTTATGTGCACCCTTTTTTAGCGAACACACCTGTCTTTCGGATTTTTAAAATTGATTTAACACATTTTTTTGAAGACAATATAATCACGGAAAAGGAGATTCTGGTGATTGAGGCTTGTCAATCGACTTCTATGAATTCATAGAAATATATTTAAACGTCAAAATGTTTCACTACTTTGTAAATCAATAAAAAATAAGATTCCTATATATCATAGTTTTTTTAACGGATTTATTAAGTTTTTTTAATGGATTTACAAGATAGTAAAACATTTTCACATTTAAATTTATTTCTATGAATCCATAGAAGTCTAACTAAGATTCTTATATATCAAAGTATTTTTTTATGGATTTACAAAGTAGTGAAACATTTTGCCATTTAAATATATTTCAATGAATCCATAGAAGTCTAACTAAGATTCCTATATTTCATAGTTTTTTTTTAATGGATTCGCAAAGTAGTGAAACATTTTGACATTTAAATATATTTCAATGAATCCATAGAAGTCTAACTAAGATTCCTATATTTCATAGTTTTTTTAATGGATTCGCAAAGTAGTGAAACATTTTGACATTTAAATATATTTCTAATTTGAAAATAATTAATAAATTATTTTCACATTTAGCTCTGTGACTATTAATTATTTTCAAATAATTTTTATTTAATATATTTAAATAACTGTGACCAAGTGAATGAATAATACTCTTTTCTATTTATAAATATATTTCTATGAATTCATAGAAGTCGATTGACAGGTCTCAATCACCAGAATACATATTCTATACGAAAAAAATGTTTAATTTAACGTAAGCGTTATATTTAACCTGAGAATCTAAGAATAAGAATTAGAAATCTCGCGTAGATTGTGATAATAAAAAATAACGTGCACTTTAAATTTAGCATTTTCCGAATATCGAGTATTGAAGCTAGTGATGGGCAAAATCGATTATTTTAGTAATCGAATAGGAAACATTTATTTGATTTATCTGGAAAAAATCAGAACATAGTGAACATTATTAGATAAATATGTTCTTTACATAATCGAATCACTGATTTAAGCTGTAAAATCACCTTAAAATTTCGTTAAAAATTATGGAATAATAACGGTGCTTTTTGCTCGATTTATTTATTATTTTTTTAATATTAGCATTTGAAACACGAACTGAACGCCTCAAAGATTCAAGAGAATTAAAATGAAATTAATTATTTTCTTTTTTCATTAAATATTATCGCAATTGTTTGTTTATTTAAGTAGATTTTAAATAAGTGCTATAGTCAAAACATTTTTAACTTAATTTATTTTAAAATAATATGGATTTTAGTGGAAATATCTGTATTGAGGTCCACTAAAACCGTTGGGATAATTTTCGGTAAATGTTCTTCGCCGCGTTTAGAAAATTTGGACTATTTTTAGCAGAATAACAGCTTACATAAAACAGTTGAATAACGTTATTCCCATTGTTAGGTCGTTTTTGATTTATGCTTGAGATGTATAAAATCTACTGTTTTTAATGTTATATGTACAACGTTTATTATCATTTTGTTTTAATTATTTTTTTATAATTTATTTGATTACTTTTTGTTCTCGTTGAGTTTTCATTTTCTTTTAATTATTTTTTTATAATTTATTTGATTACTTTTTGTTCTCGTTGAGTTTTCATTTTCTTTTAATTATTTTTTAAAATCTTATTTGATTTTTCATTTAATTTTAATTTCGTCTGGTTTGATTTTTTTTTCATTAAAATTTGGTTTCATTCGAGTTGATTTTTTCACTTATGATTTATTTGATAAAAAATATTTCGTTTGTCTCATTCCCACCATAGACTACTTTTTTACCCTAAACCTAACCGTTTCTTAAAAAAAAGACCCGTTATGCATAAAGCCTATATTTTTTTGTACTTGTTATTTAACAAAGCAAGTCAAAAGGTGAAACTATTCATTCATAATTTTATAAATAATTCCAGCTGTTAGGTGTTTAAAATTCAAGGTTGTTGATTAATAATAATTAATTATGCAGCAGAAAATGCAAGTATGTTTGTGGTTTCAAAAAGAAAAAAAAATATACGAAGTAAATTGTAGCTTACTATTGCTGATTTAATGTAAAATAAAATTGTTTTTATTACTTAAGTCACTTAATATATATTTTTAATTTATTTATTTTACGGAAATCTCCTTTCTACAAAATGATAAGCATTATTATCACAAATAATAAATACACATTTTTTTTTCAAAAATATCCTCTTGGGTTGATGGTGCAAATATTGTAGAGGATTGGGGATAAGGGAGAACCAACCACGTGGGACGACTTTATAAATATTTAGAAATGAAAATTAGATTCATGTAATCTTCACTTTTACAAGTAGTAGTAAATCCATTTATTGAATCCAAAAAGTTACAAAAGCCATCGATCGATGTCTTTCTTTATAATATTTTTTTTTTCAACAAACAGGTTTACTTATAATTATTTGGCGGAAAGACCATAGGTCGATAGCCTGTTCAAGCAAGCAAGAAAGAAACAAATATACCATAATATATTGTAAATATATGTAAAACAAATAACTTTGAATAAAGATATTGTAGTAGTATAATTATTTTCTTATTTAATCCTTCTCAATACGTTCTTGGGTAATTGATGATATCGTGGTAGTAAATATTGAAGAGGAGTGGGGATAAGGAACGACTTTATAAATATTTATAAAAATAAAATTAGGTTCATGTAATCCTCATTTTTGCAGGTATTTTATTTATATTTTTTTTCAATAGGTAAATTTGTTGATAATAATTTTCTTCAATCATAATTTATAATACAAATGGATTTTGCAAAATATTTTTTTCACTATAATTTAGAAATATAAAATTAGGTTCGCGTAATCTTAATTTTTCCAAGTATTTTTTTAATAATATCTTTCTTAATAGGTAGAATAATTTTCTTTAAATCATAATTTATAATGCAAATATAAATATTTTTTCACTATATGAGCATTGAATAAAGAATACTCGATAATTAAAGATTTACATTGTTATGTATAAAGAAATTTCTAAATTTTCAGGTCAAATCGTTTTAAAAAGCACACTGTGATACGTTGAATTCGCCCACTTCAAGATCCCAAGATTATATTCAAGATGCCTTTAGAACTTCCTGGTTCTCATTAGCGTGTTCTTATTTGTATAATTTTACGCAACAATACGTGAGCGTTATTTTGACGATGCCTGTATAAGTTTTTTCTGATATATGAATTATTTTTTTAAATAAATAAATCGGCTGTGGTCGAATATATGTCAGGATTATATTATCCAAAATAAATACATTTATTGCCCAACAGGATTATTTCATATGCCGCCGAAATTTTTATTTCCACTTAATCCTCTCCTATGGCATTGGAATGATGTTTTAAAAGATTATAGTCTTCTAATGATGCTGCAGGCGAAATTAGAATTATGTTTATGTCTGTATTAAAAATATACTTTTGATGGTTCTAAAATCATATGCTGGGTGACCTTCCATCCTAGATTCAAGTTATGGATGATAACATTTCAAATTCTACAGATTTTTTTTATTAATTTTAACAATAATTTTATTAATTTTTAGTTGAAATAAATGCAACTGATTAATTTCATAATAATAATAATAATAATAATGCCTTTATTTATCACAGAGAAAAATACAAAATGAAATGTCATGAGTGTAATTTTTTTAAAGGGACAATATTCCAGGGGCAGAAAATTTTACGCTAAGCGCCATTAAAAATAATCGTCCAGGCGCCGTTAAATTTATATTTCGGATGACGTGAATACGGTGCATTACGCAATACCAATAAAGATATAACATTCGACTATTTGAACTATTTTTAAATGCATCGCTCGCAGCACTAATTTTGAATTGATTTTAACCAATTTCATTCCTTGAATAACATTCTCATTACTCGATGGAACATGTAGAGTCGACGCAACACCAAAATTTAATGGTATAATTTACACTTCAATGCAGGTAAGACCTGCAACGATAAAAGTAATATATTTCTGCTCTTAATATTTTACCCTCTCTTAGCAATACCACTGGCCAAAGCAAGGATTGCAGGAATGCATGCATTTATATTATAACTGTATACGTTATAATTTCTGCGTGTGGCTTTATTTTATCTCCTAAAACTAAATTATCTTGCATTAAATATTATGCTCCAATAATTCTTGGGTTAACGACAAATGGGCTTTAATCACATTTTCAAAATAAATCATATTGTCGCCATCCGATAAATACATATACAAATCTTAGGGTTAATTACGTATACATTATCTGATAACCGTTATCAGCAGACTGCTTTAAAATAAATAAAAATACGGGACTATCGTAATCACTTTATTTTCAAATATATTCTTATAAATCATAGATTAAAAACATTATTACAAAACACATTGACAATTATGCACTTTCATAAATGTACTCTCCTGATATGATTTCAATTATATAAATTGGATAATTTGTTTAATTGGGAAAATATTTATATTCCGTGACAAATAACATGTTTGTATGATTTTGTTTGTATATTTTTAGAAATAATTTAATTATTGTGAAATGGAAAAAGCACGTAATTTTCTTTACTAAATATACGGGGATATTCCGTACAGAAAATGTTATTTTTAATGTGTATGTTATTAATTAACTTCACATTCTATGCCTATGTAATATCTATCACAAACGTTGCTTAGACTGTAAGGATAAAAAATAACGTACACGTTAAACTTAACATTTCCCTTAGAGAATAGTCCCGATTATTCTTGAAATCAATCGTACGTTTCGGTTGTGCGAAATTTATTAATTAAAATGGATTTATAATCAGGGCTATTCCGTACGGAAAATGTTAGGTTTAACGTGTACGTTTTTATTATCTAACCTCATTTTCTATGTATATATATCTATTATAAAAACTGCTTAGACTGTGATGATAAAAATTAACGCACACATTTCGCTTAGAGAATAGCCCCGATTAGAGTCTTATACTTCATTATACAATGTTTTAAGTTTTATTAAAAACACTTATTCATTTTGTTTGTATAACTTTTATTTTAGTTTCAACAATTTAAACTTGTCATTCTTAGTATGATAATGAGAGGTTAAAATTGTTGTTGTCTCAACAATATATAGTTTCAACAATTTTAACTTGTCATTCTTAGTTTGATAATGTCAAGTTACAATTGTTGAAACTATAGTCACCGAAATAAAATTAAAGTTATACAAAGTGAATCAGTGTTTTTATTAAAATGGATTTAATTAGGGATATTCTGTACGAGAAATGTTAAATTTCACTTACAAGATGCGAATCCTCGAATAAAGGAAATTATAGCTTATTTATAGACTAATTTTAAAAGAATTCGTTCGGAAAGTAGGTGCTTATTTTTATGAAATAAATATGAATAAATTATTAAAAATCAACCAATAAAAAACAAATTAGATTGAATAACTTTAAATTCTCGACTAGTTATTAGCTCATTTTCAAGAGAATTTAAAATTTGTTTTACAATAGAACTACCAATGTCTAAATATTAAAACCATTCATTATATTAAAGTTGCAGCTTATTTTTTAAATATTATTTTTAAAATGTATGTTCTTGATGTCTAAGGCTTTTGGCATAATAATATATATATATATATATTCAATGACCCCTTTCTACCCACATGGGTGTAGGGTATGGCATAATAATAAACAAATTAATATCGTTCGGGTCTAATTACCCCATAATTTCTTGGATACAAACTATCTAAGGAATCGTACCCAATGCGTCAAAATAAAAAAAATCTTAAATCCCTTTCTTGTTTCTTCAGGTGTCCATCGAGACTAATTGCGATCCCCTGCTATTCTTATTGTATTTAAATGACAATTCGCTTTTAATTAATAACTCAAACTTACTTTTATTTCTTGAGGATATTAAAATATTACAAGAAATTCGCAATATTGATGATTGTTTACTCTTGCAAAATCTTTTGTTGGTTGTTGACTGGTGTCATTCTAATATACTTACCCTCAATCAAAAATAAATGTATCACAGGAAAAGTCAACTTTAATTATAATATTGATGGCAGCACTGTTTTGCGAAAGTAAATTTAATTAAGAATCTTGGTGTTTGGTTTCGTAATAAACTCAACAATCGGCGAGGTAATCAACAGTGTCACATAATTTATTAGCATTTCTTAATGTATCCTTATTCATAATTATTGTATTATTTGAATAAATCTAAAATATAATAAAATTTGAATTTTTTTAATACATTGTGATGAAATAAATTAATGCATTTAGTAATGCACATTGCACTTAAATTGTAATTTATTTATTATTCAAGGTTATCCTGATTATAAAATCGATTTTATTGATATTAAAAAAGCTCCATTTACCATTATGTTTATTAAAATTTTGATGCAAATACATTTCTCGGTATTATTGTTCAATATTTATTATCATGATTATTAACAATGGCATCATTAGGCAGATGATACAATACATTTTGCGAAGCTTAAAAAAACTGTTGTTTTATTTACAAATAGTATATTTTTTGTATGTGTACCTATCAAACGTGTTTTCATTATTTTAGTAACGAAATAGTACCTTTGAAAATTACTAAATTGACTTATTTTTACTTACCCCGGACCAATGTCCGTTGTTTTGAGATCATCAAGGGAAAGTATTGTAATCGTAAACAATTTCTAATCGCCAATTTCAACGGATAAATGGGTTTGTGAATTGCAGTGAATTGGTGGGAGCGTTGGATTTTAACATACCTCGGAGTATTCATTCCAGACAACGACCAATATTTCGCATTAGTTTTCACACCACAAAATATGGTATGTATAACCCTATTGATCGTATGATGAGGTATGCGAACGATTTGTCTACCAATTCAAACTTTATGCTCTTCACTTCTTCATTTGCAGTTTTCACAGCCCATTTACGCCGCATGGATATTTCCCATCTCATTCATACTATTAAATTTTTTATTTTTTATTTTTTTTATCTATATTTTTTATTATCACTTGAAGATAGGAATAAGCCGGTTGCATTTTGTTTTCACAATGAACTGTTTGGGATTGATAAATAAATATTTTGATGCGTATTATTTTTATTTTGTATTTTGTCGTAATTTGTGATTGGTAATTTGCCTTTTTTTTATACATATGTTTTATAATCTTTTTAGAGCGTCACACTTTTCTTATAAAATTTTTAATATGTAATTATAATTGTAATTTGGAAATGGAGATTCCGTTAATAAAGTAAATTGAAATTGAAATTGATATACACGTTTTGAGATCCTCAAGGGAAAGTATTGTGATCGTAAAAAAAATCGAAACGCCAATCTCAACGGATATACACGTTTTGAGATCCTCAAGGGAAAGTATTGTGATCATAAAAAAAATCGAAACGCCAATTTCAACGGATATACACGTTTTGAGATCGCCTGAGCCCATTCCACCGGTTTTTGAAAAATGTATGTGTACGTAATTTTACATTAAAATTTACAGTACGTACACAATTTGTAATAAATTAATGTAAAAATGATAAAAATGAAATGAAATTATAATATCTGTACATATTTTTAATATTAATATTATTAAATGAAAATAATTAACGTTAAATGTAGTGTTAAACAGAAGTAAAAGGATTAAAATATACATAAAGAATGTTTCATGTAGTTAAAAGACTTAATAAATAATTTTAATTAATTAAAATCTTGATATTCGCGATTAACCGACGTTTCCTTTTTATTTGCCGCCGTGAAACTATATAAAATCAGGAATTTAATATTCTGCGACGATGGTGATCGTGAGCAATTCGCGCGAGGGGATTTTTTAAGTGCGAAATTTCCCATCGACGCGTGCAAAGAATTCCTATTATAAGGGAACTTATCGGATACCGGAAAAAGAGGTATTTTAAAATTTCGAATTTAATTTTCCAGTAAAATCGCGCTTAATTAACGCGCTTTCTACTTCGCACGTTGAAAAATGTAACCGGCAGGTGATTCGAGTTTCATTGCATTGTCTTCCGCAGCGCTCAAATATAAAATTTAATTGCTCTTGACGGTGAGGCTGGATTGTTCAGCTGCCATTTCGATTTGGTTTTGTAAATAAAAATAGAATTTACAACATACTGCTCTATTTAGACGTTAAAATCCTTACTACACACAATTTATTTTAAATTTTATCCTACATACTAGTGATAAGCAAAATCGATACATAATCAATGTTTGTTATGTTATTGTAAACATAATTCTTAATAAATATTGTTATATATATATATATATATACAAAATAATGAAAGTTACAAACATAATTAAATTATAATTAATATCTGTTAATTGGCTATTGACTTGTGGTCTCTCCGCCTGTTAATGTCCTTTTCGTGAAAAAAAAAAAAATATAATGATAACTATATTTACTAAATTGAAGTTATTCAATCCACACTACTGAAGGTTGATGGCCAATTCCAGAAGAAGATCGTGTTTTATTTATAATAACAAAATCTTATAATGTAAATAATTCTGTTACTTGTGTGGAATTATTATTATAACTAAAATACATAATAATAATTCATTTAAGGCTGAAAGACCACTGGTCGATAGCCAGTTTCAGAGTTGGAAATATATTGTGAATGTTAGTGTATTGTTAGATATTGTATTGTAATTGTATTTTCCAATCTCAGAAATAAAGATGTTTATGTATGTAATTCATTTATAATAGAATATCCTTTTTATAAAACATATACAGTAATTATCAATATTATAAATACAGGGTGGTGCAAGATTCCTGTGAAGCTCAATATCCCAGCTAATTACAAATACATTGATTTATTTCCGAATTAAAATTGATGAGCATAATTTTTAGCACCCCGTTTTTTTATGTAATCTGCAGCCATTGTTGTTTTAATTAAAAATATTACAATGTGAAATATGTACAACATAAATTACACGAGTATTTCTCGCCAGAAAAATCTCTGTTCCCGCAGGGATTTGAACCCCCAGCATGCGGTGAACGCTTGATCAAAATCTGACAATTTATTACTTAACGTTTTTTTTTAATTTTCTACTTCCCCTCCCGCAAATCCAAATAATCGTTAGTAAAATGTTTTAATGGTGCCTGATTTTTATTGGAGGATTGATTGTTTATTGCGTTTCTTGATATTTATTTTCGAGCATATTTTTCTGTATAGTTATTAATAATTATAATAATGTCTTCATCTACAATGTGTAATTATTGTATACTTAATTTAGCAGTAATAGACAATCTCGACTTTGCCCATTTCTAGCAATTAACATTTTGAATACATACAAATCGATTTTACCCATCTCTTGCAATTTTTATTTTGTATGTATTCAAAATGAAATTTTCTGGAGATGGACAAAGTCGATATTTTCTATTACTGCTAAATTAAGTATACAATATATTTTTTAAAGTTATATACTTTATCAATCGGGGCTATTCCGTACGAGAAATGTAAAGTTAAACGTGTATGTTATTAATTATTTTCACATTCTATGATTATTTATCAATTACAAAAGTTGCTTAGACTGTGATGATATTAAATAACGTATACGTTAAACTTAACAATTTACGGAATAACCCCGAATGACAGTTTGAAATTATATTATTTATTTACGAAAATCTCCAATTTATCAAGGTACAATATAAATATATTATAAAAAATACAACAAAATTTAAATAATAATGCGTGTATGTATAAACAAATAGCAATATAGAAATGTCACAAAAACAATAATGCGATCAAGTCTTCTATCCCAAATGGTTCAAAAATGAATAAACTCTTCACCCGAAGAAGCCACAAGGTGGCGAAACAATTGTAGTGAAATAAACAAATTTTGAAAGTTATAACAAACGTGTTTACTTTAAAGTGGCAAAAATAAATAGGAAGTTGAGAAATATAAGTAACAAGTTCGAAGCTGAAATCACAGTCATCTAGCCTGAATAATTGATAATAATTTATGTAGATGAATAATGGACTAAATAAATATGTGTGTATAAACAAAAAAAAAATATAAAAGTAAAATAATACATGATAATGTAATAAATAAAATTAAATAATAAATAAAAACATAACAAGAAACGACTTAAATCTACTAAAATTCATTGAAATTGACAAAACAAATAAATAACAATGGAAAATAAAAATTAAATCATTTTGCAAACTGAGACGAGAAGGATAAAATTTTATATGTTGTAGATATATATTATTTATTCTTTTTTATTCTCTGTAATATTTTGTAAATTTAATTTTCGATCGATTTATTCAAATCATGATTGCAATCAACAACAAAAATCAACAAATTTAATAGATATTGAACTGCAAACATGTCAACCGATGTATATGATCATGTTGAATTTTCTGTTTGTGTTTGGTGGGGTTCGTCCACATGATATAGATCACGTATTCCATGTATATATATTGGCTCGATCACGTAACCTTTCAGCTCTGTAGATTTGTGTATTTTACGCGTGTAAAAATGTTAATTGTATACATTTCCTTGCCCATGCCAATAAATCAAATAGCGTTTGATTGCTGCAATTTGCAACTGAAATTTACGTTAACCATTTAATTCTATAGACATAATTTGTATCTATTTTTTTAAATGGAATACGTTTTATTGATATAATCATTTTTATATATATACAATCATCTTTGTTGTGGTATTTACATATACAATATATTTAATATAAACTTATAAATGGCTATCGACCTTAAGTCTTTCAGCCAGTAATCTTTGTCATATGTCTTGTATGTCGGTTAGTCGTCGATGAAAGATGAGATGAATTGATGAATAGTGGTTTAGGGGTAGTGGAATTTAGGAGGGATATTAGGATTTCGTTTGAAGCAGAGGATATATAGTATATATTGGGTGAGGGATTTGGTAGCAAATTTTTGGGCTAATTGGGTAATTCTTTGGGATATTGGGTTATCACCGTTTTTTTCATATAGGAGTGTTTTGGAAGGTTATGTAATTGATTGTTGGAGTGTCGGATTTTTGTGAGGATTTGAAGGGCTGATCGTAATCATATTAAATAAAAATGATTTGAAAGTAATTAATAAATTATTTTCACATTTAGCTCGTAAGTCAAAAGTCACAGAGATAAATGTGAAAATAATTTATTAATTATTTTCAAATCATTTTTATTTAATATATTTAAATAACTGTGACCAAGTGAATGAATAAATACTCTTTTCTATTTATTTTGTATGTATTATTATTAATTTAATACACTTTGGGTTTTTTTTAGTTTCACATTAAATTTGAACTTTTTATTGTTTATAACAATAATATATCTTTATTCCACACAAGTAACAGATTTATTTACATTATATGATTTTGTTTTATACATAAAACATGATTATCTTGTTTTTGAATTGGCTATCGACCAGAGGTCTTTCCGCCATATTGTTTATATTTCAGTTAGCCTTTGAAGTTCGTTCAATTTTGTGTTGAAATCCGTTGATTTCCATAAAGTAACGATCAACACCAAATCAGCATTTGATTATTAAAAATACAGTAAGGATCGATTGTATTATTACTACTGTGTTATCACTCCTTGCGTGGAGCTTTTGATAACACCTTACAAGTCACTTTGGTAAGTCAACAACAAGCTGAAACTTTAACTTATACTTGTATTCAAACTTTACACAATTATTACATCTCTATTTACGAAAAAGGCAAAGACATCTGATCAGTTCTGCCTCAAAAAACAATTTCAAACTTAAAACTAAAACACAATGATTATAACGAGGGGATGAGATGTGTACAAAATAAGTCATTAATTAATGCCCTTTTGTATGAAAATATTTACACAGCCATTGAAAAACTTGGTCGAGAATGTTCTAAACAAGAATTGCTGATTGATAATTTTATTTGTTTAATATAATTATATTGAATAATACCATTAAATTCTGAGAAATGTTTACAATTGTTTATATATTTACAATCCTTCCTTTTACGAAAACTAACATTTCCTAAATACAATGTTTCCTTTTTATCCTTATTTTCTTTTTTTGAACAAGCGAATGTTAATTGCTGCAATTTAAATTCCCTTTTAACGAGATAATCCTTACATAGACAGTAAGTTCGGGCGGAGCCGTGTAGAAAATAGGGGAAGCACACAATAATAGTTTTGAGTTGAATGGCGCGCCCTGAATTTCTGAAATTCGGCGCGACAAATGCAGTAATGAGTGCATTTAGTCGTTTGCAGTCGGGAAATTCGAAAATAACGAGCGTGTGCTGTCTAATTCGTCACGTACTCGTTAATCGGTGAATATTACACTGCGATTACTGTCCTTTTATCTGCCTTGATTGTTCATTTAATTACTCACGAATTGTACAAAAGAATTCACGGAATATATTTCGCACTGATTAATAGCTCGATGTATCGATTGATTTGAGTTACGCATTCGGTTATTTATTGTTGCATATTTTCGATGTCCTAATCAATAACGTAAGTCAATCAAGTGATAAAAACGACAATGTTTTAATTTCTAATAATAACATTAACTAATTAATATATATACATATATATATATATGATACCATTGTATTCTACTTAAAACATATTCAAGGAGATGATAACAAAAAAATGTCTGTATGACACTAGAACGGCTGACTTTATATATCCAAAGCACAAACTGAAAACTAATGAGCATCAACTCACTATATAATAATAATCTTTATTACCCAACAGGAAAAAACCCAATTACAGAGCAATAAGTATGCTATTATTAAGACGTATATAAAAATATAAAAAATGACATATTTAAATATGGGAATAAAATTATTCAGTTCTCCGTCGGAAATTCTCAAGAAAAATGTAAATATGCCAAAGGTTATTAAAGCAAATTTGTACAATTATTTAATTGAAATAGAACCATGCAGTATAACAGAATTAGTAAAGAATAAAATATAAACGAAAACATCCTGTGTGAACAAATTTAGGTACCTATATTTATTAGCTTTATATTTAGTAATAAGTTAAATTAAGTATTGACACAATTTCATTTTGTACTTTATTCTACTGACACTCTGAAATAAAGTTTATTATTATTAATTGCATATTTACAATATTTGAACCGATGTATATTTCATTAGTGATTTTTTGTAATCAATATTCGAGTAAAATTCCAACCCTCAATATAAATTTAATAACTAGCTATAATATTCCTTTCGAGCTCCTCGAGTAAGCCATAAGAGCCAGATTAATTAAATCGATACTTCCCATCTCACTATTTGAGTATTTTCAAACCCACTTACTAGGAAAAACCACATCTAAGGTACTACTACCGCCGAAGATCGATATCGCCCTTGTTTCCGAGCAAATCTGAAACACTCGACTGTAGAGAGCGGCGCTTATCAAGGCTGCATTGCATTACCTTTTCCGTCAATGCAAATATTATTCGGGAGCAAAGGAAATGGAAAAAAAAACACAAATGATTACATTTGCCGGGATGCTCTGGGGACCACTTCGGAGCAACTTTGTTGCTAACAAAATCTTCCTTCCGTAAACATAAAAACAGTCGAGGGGAATAAAAGTTTTCATACATCTCTGGGTAACTAGTAAATATCGCGAAGATCCGTACGTTTAGACTTACGGAAAGTTTTTTTTTTCATTAAAAGAAAACAGAAAGTTGGCTAGGGTAAAGTGTTATACGAAGTGATATATAATTTAATAAATTGTTTGCAAAAAAATAATTATAAACATACAGAAACAAATAATATATTCTAAGAGATAATAATAATATTTATTACCCACTTACAGGACAATTTTACAAAATAACAATAGTATTACAAATTATGAAAGTATAGTACAATCACAAATATATACTTCACTAGATAATAATATATAATAATAATAATAACAATTAGGCAGAAAGACCTCGGGTCGATCTCCCAGACACCTACATGTATTGTAATTATTTATGTTATATTCTTTTGTACTATCTGCATAGCCTGAATAAAGATGTGTGTATATATAATAATAATTTTTAAAGAAAGAAATAATAACTAACTAACCATCTTTATTCAAATGTGTATATGTATGTACAATAATATACAAAAATTAGAATTATATTCTGTAGATGATGAATCGGCTATCGACCGGAGGTCTTTCAGCCATGGAAATAATATTTTTATTCAAATGGACAAATTTAAATTATTCAATATTTAATTTGCCCATTGATGTGAAGTTATCCATGGTTTTTTCGATTGACTTTGGCGCACTTTACATTTGATTTCCTTCACTTAAATTGTTACTAGATGTCTTAAGAACTATATTAGCGAATAAAAAAGTTTATTTTTTAATTATAGCTATTTTTTAATTTTTTTTGCCATCCACGGTTTTCAACAAAAATTGATTAAACTCCAAAGTCTTATAAAAAAAGGCAGTCGTTTTGGACGTTTTCTCTAAAAGTCGATTTTGTGTTGAAAACCGTGGATGAAAAAAAAATTATAGTATAATAAACTTTTTTTTATTGGCTGAGATGGTTCTTAAGGGAGCAGTTTAGACGAAAGAAATAGCTATATATATATATTAGCAATCACTAATTCGAGTTGGATTGCTGTTGTGATTAATAAATAATATTGTATTATACATTAAAGTAATCTTGAAATAAGCAGGATTTCCATCAGATGAATTAAAAATTATTTTAATGTTTAGTTTGTGTAAAAAGCAATTGTGAAAAACAATGAAAATTGATCAAATTTATAGCAAATTTCAAATTATATTTTTGCTAATAAAAACTTGTGCAATGAAAATTTAAAGGATTTCACTAAATTCTGCATTCAAATAACTTAGCAGACATGACCTGTTAATTCCATTATATTTTACAATTTTCTTTTCTAACTTGAATTAGTAAATTGACGTAATACACGAAAATTAACGATTTTTTTTTATTTAGACTGATGCTTTATACTTGGTAGATGAAAAATGTAAATACATATTCATATTATTAAATCCAAAAGAATGGCTCTTTTTTCAAACGATTTTTTCCATTTTACTATATAACCATCTCTTTCTACTAAACCGCAACCTTAAGCTAAGCTAAGACAAAGAAATCGAATTTGAAATGCACTAAAGTTAGCCCTTTTGGACTTTGAAGTTTGTTCGATTTTGTATTGAAATCGGTGGAAGACAAAAAAATAAAAAAAAAATAGTTATAATAAAAAATAAACTTTTATTGCCTGAGATTATTCCTAAGATATCCAGTAACAATCTAAGATAAAGAAATTAAATTCAAAGTGCCCAAAAGTTAGCCGTTTTGGACGTTGAAATGTGATCGATTTTCTTTTGAAATTCGTGGATGATAAAAAATTTAAAGAAATAATTATAATAAAAAAAATAAAAATTTTATTGTCTAAAATAATTCTTAAGACATCTAACAATCTAAGATAAAGACATCTAATTTAAAGTGCGCCAAAGTCAGTTGTTTTTGACTTTGAAGTTTGATCGATTTTATGTTGAAATTCGTGGGTAATAGTAAGACAATTTAAAAATTACAATGAAATTAATAATAGTATTATTCAAAATAAGTTTTTGGACTTCTGCTAATAGGCTAATGTAAAGAAATGGAAATTAAAATGTGAGGATGAACTACGAATAGGCCGGCGGATGCGTCGGGTCGAAAAAAAAAACCTAGATAACTTCACATCGGTAAACACTGCTACTTTCAGAATAAATTTTGCGAAACATAAAATCTGTTGATTTTTTGCAAATAGATCTAGCCTATTAATAAAACATTAATGTGTGTTTAATGTATTAATTTTTCACTTCACCCTTTGTAAAATATTATTATTCAAAAGTTGTTAAAACAAAAATAATTGTCGTAATAATTATTTATCCCTATTAATTCTTTACATCTGGATAAAATGAAATACGTGAAATTCAAAATTTTTATATTTGCGAGAAAAATAAAACTCTTTAAAGTGGCAAATTGCCCGGTTTTTAGTGTGTTCTAGTAATTAAGGGAGGTCGAACACCAAAGGGAATTACCCAGTTCGCTAACTTCGCAAAGCAAGAAAAGCATTTTTTAATTATTTATTTTGTCCTGAAAAGGGCAAAATACTCGGGATGTTAATAATGAGCAAAAACGGGCTTTGTAACAAATTACAAACAAATTGGCAGATATTATTGCGACTTCAGTTTGTTTCCCTACGTTTATTATGCTTCTTTTCGAGTGGATATTATTAAACGTTTTTGCTGTTTACTTTATTGATTTGCGCTAATTGGTACTTTGGTTGGTTATGGATTAACCTACAATGTATAACCGGCATAATATTTTCATTGTATTTACGTTGCTTTATGAAATAATAGGAACAAGAGAAATTCTAATAATTAAATTAATTGCATGATGCAATATTCTATTGTTATGCAACAGCAGGTGTACATTATGTAATTCAATTTCCGGCGGGGTATTTGCCCGGGAAGTAGTTGTTTTAATGTGCATTTATTTAAAGTACTTACGCAACGTAAGTCAAAATATCACAGAGAATAAATCACATTACGTAATGTTTAACTCAATTAATCTCAGTGTTAATTAGAGTTTAAATTAATAATTAAAAAAACACATAACATAAAATATTACAATATGTATTGTATTTTCTAATTAGTTTACTTTTGTCAAACTTACATACTTTTATAATTAATTTCTTTACTTTTTGTATTTATACTGACCAAAACAGGACAAATTCTGTTTTGGTTTTTCCGTTGGACAATAAACAATTATTATTATTATTATAAAGCTCTGCCAATTGGTTATCGACGAATAGTCTTTCCGCCTGAATTTTGTATTTTCGCCCTCGATAAAAGTTATTAATGCTATTAATTACATCTTGGTAAATTTTTAACACAGTTACAGTTTTCTAACTAAAATATTGCATAATTAATTTGCTAAATTGATATCGATCACAATTTTTTCTGCTTCAAAATATATCATTTCACAACATCAAAACAACAAATCCGATTAAACAGAAAAACCCTCAAAACGTTTCATTGTATAGCATAAGTACAAAGCACACGCGAGTGAAATATATATCGTAACGCTTGTTGTACACAAAGGAAGCCATTCGAGCGAGCTGCATTTTCGCGGAATTGATGTTTGTAGTTAATAAGTCGAAAACCCAGGTAGCCTGGTCGTTGTGGATTCCGGACAGTTGATACTATTCCTCCCATTTCCTACGTGTAATCAAACAGCAGGACGGATTTTAGCCTTCTGTAATGATCCGAGTGTGGTTTTACTCAACCACAATATCGTATGTAAACAGACTACTGAAGCCATTCTGAACTTAAACAAACTATTAATATATTTATATTGTTTGGCTATTGTTGTGTTATGATTGAAATGGTTTTAACGTAAATACGTTTAAGTTTTTTTTTTAATATTAACACATATATAACATAATAATTTTTTGTTAATATTTAAACACGTTACAATATATTTATTTATTTGTCTCGCTTTGCTTATAATAATCTTGTATTATTTATTTTTTTGTTATTATATATTAACATACAGGGTGTTTCACCGAGAACTCGCATTAAAAGTATATGGACTTCCAATTAATAGATTGTATTGAAACTTTTATCATTTATGTAAATCAATATGTTCTTTTTAATGAAAATATTTTTAAGCAGGCAGAAAGACCGATGGTCGATAGCCGTTTTCTAAGGACAACGTATAACATATAAGAATTATATTGTTAATTTATTGTATATAAAATTGTTTGCAGAAATAAAGATATTATATATATATATTTTCAAGATTTTAATACTATTTCGATACCAACTTCTTTATTTTAAATGGAACCCTATATTTTTATTTTATAAAAAAAATATTAGCTCTTACTAAACCTAGCCGTTTTTGAGATATCTGAATATTTATAAAAAAATATCACTTTTTAAGAGGTTACTTCGAAAAATTATATCACGAGATAGAAGTAATTAATTTGGTATTTTCTGCATTTATTTTACAAGCCTTAGGCTAAATACTTCTGCCAAAAATAATAAAAAACATTATACAGTATGTCTGAACCTAATTGTGGAGTGGGGTGAATTTCATATGGTCAAAACTTGATTATTTCAAATGGAACACCCTGTATATTTTTACATAGTCTGACTTTTTTTGCTTTGTTATATATTGTAATTCAATTTTAATAAGTGAAACACTTTTTACATTAAATAAAAATGATTTGAAAATAATTAATAAATTATTTCCGCATTTAGCTCTGTGACATTTGGACTTACGTTTCGTAAGTACTTTTAACTAATAAAAAATAACTACTTCCTGGGCAAATACCCCCCCGGACATTGAATTACATAATGTTTACTTTGTTTGTATAACTTGAATAAAATTGTTCGAATTAAGTACTTAAAAATAATTATTTTCTATTAATCAACTTTCATTTTCTTTATTTTTTTAAATAATAAATAAGTTTTATATAATTTTTTTTATATAAAAAAGTTTTATTAGATTAAAGAGAAAACACGTACAGGGTTGACATTCTCAAGCAGACTTACACAAATTTATTCCGTAAATAAATTTGGGCATTTCCTCTTCGGATGCATTTTTTTCCGCCATAAATAAGACATAAGTCGAGTGAGCCGGGCGGAAGAGGGGGGGATTAGATACCGCGATATTGCAGGTAATATATATGTAAAGTACGGAAGACTTCTCGGTGTCCATTTTTTTGTGTTATTGACTTAGGGCTTAGAGCCGGGACCCGGGGGCTGCCAGGGAGGGTCAGTTCCCGGCAAATGAAATTAGGGTCGGATACAAGCGGGGATCGCTTTGTAAATCGTGATGGCCCTTCGCGGCGCAAAATCGACGGAAGGTCCAGCAAAAAGTGCCCACCAGTCCATTACAATATGATTCGAGAATGTTGCTTTTTATATTGGCGGGATTAAATAAAGAAAAAGTGGATGTAATCAATTTTAAGGAGCCGTCCTGTATAAAAACAACCATTAACTTTGATAACCTATAGATTTTCCCTGAAGAAAAATAATCAACAAAATATACAACATTTATAAATGAAAATAAATACAATTCTATTTCATATATTTCTCGAATCTACAACATCCTATTAGTATCTTCAATTTGAGTCTCATTAATCACTTGGTGAAACATTTTAGTAATATTAGAAATTGTTGACTAAGTTACACTTAGTTTTAAATTTATTGAGTGAGTTACGTGAAGATCAAATATAATTGATAAAAAAGCACCTAAAATGGTGAAGAAAAAATATGATGGGATAGATCGATCTTGACAAGTCTGATCCGGCAAAATCTGAAAATAATTATTTTCAATCATTGCGGACCATTTGAATTGGCTCTCTGGAATTAACATGTAGTCTTATGGGAACGGTTTACTGGAAACCCACCGATTGGCCGTTTCAGACGCGTTTGCATTTCGAGTTAAATTACAAAATGCACATGCAATATAAAAAGACGCGGTTTTCAGCATTCGTTTCCTAAAGAATTCAACTGCATTTTGCATATCCACTTTATTGTCTTTTACCGCTAGAGACCGTCAGGAAAAAATCGAAAACTTTAATAAAATCTTCGCCCAAATTGGGAAAGTCAACTTTGCGAGAAATTTGGCGGAAAACTCATTACTTGACAAGGCTCAAATTTCCCTAGGCCATTCTCCTATGCTTTAGTTACATTTCGGTATAAAATGAAGTTGTTTGGAGATTTTTGAATTTTCAACGAAATTCACACTTTTTCCATACGATTTTTTCATTTTTTTTGATCGGCTCGATCATTTCGAGTGGCTCGATACTTGATTATTGATTGATCGAGCTTGCCCATCACTACCAATTAACGATACGCTAGAAGAATATTTTATTAAATCAATAAAAGATTTACTGATTAGTTCATGGACAATTGAAAAAAAAAAAAAGTTATTTGTGGATTTAACACCTACTTAATTATTTTGTGTAGAAATATTAATTATGAAACAAAAAAATATTATTTGGTAATATTGTTGAATGGTTTCAATTCAAATTTTGATTTGAAATGAAATCTTTCGCACAAATTGTATTATATTCGGGAGAACACCTCCAACGTTCGTGAAAATCGATTGTTTTCATTTATCAGCGTCAACCACCGACACTGTTCAATATTTTATTGTTTCCCTACAACGTTGGTGACATTGCTGAATAATTGCAACCTATTGATGTTTTTCCCATAGACCTTCCTGATTATACCGGGTGGTGTTGCTGAATTTAAGAATATTGATGTATTCTTTTTATTAAAATAAGGTGATGTATAGATTGAGTGTGGATGTTACGTTACTGCAGGCTGAAAATTAATATGTTGATCTGAATATTAAATGAAACGTAAAAATATTTGTCGGCTTGAAAGGATCCGAATAATACAAAAAAAAAACACATGAAACCGTGAACGCACGCACGAAACACCGAAAGGCCATTTAGATAGAATATGTTGTGATAGGAAAAATGTAATAAATATGCATTGCTTCGGAATTACATTTTACATTTAACGGTTATCTAATTAGAACCAAGGTTGTGGCCCGTGTATCAGGTTTGGCCGGCAAGCGCAAGAAAAGCGGATTAACATTACCATTATCATTACCATATTAATTCGCTTTATGTAAGAGCAAGAGTTCGATGGTCGGCGTCGCCTTTTTCTTCTTTCCGTGGCATTTTGCATTTCTCCTGTGTTTTCGATTTCCATAAAAGCGTCGCAATCGCTTTCGGCAGGGCCCGAGGAGACGAGTTGCGAACTGTGCTCGTTTTCGACGGTAATGACTTTTAAAAAGTTCTTCCGCAATAAATTTAATATTAATAACACCCGAAGTTTTGCAACTCTGGAATTTTCGGATATCTTTTGTCGTATTTTAATCAGGATTCAGATGCGGATTCCGCGGTGTTTAATTAAAATTAATTCAATTCATCAAATTTATTATACTTCTCGAATGATTAAATTCATTATGTGGAATCAATATCATGTTATGTGCCTTCGCAAAACTTTTTCAATTTTAAAACTTAATATTCCTTCTATTAATATTCGTCTCTACCAGTAATCAATAAGCGAAAATGACGGTAATTTTAAAAGCTACCTATAATAAAAAATAAATAATTTTCTTAAATTGTTTTATTCCTCGAAAACCAGACATTTCTACTAAATCAATTTTAACAGATATAAATTATATATTTAATTTTCTATTTTTTATTACTTATTTTGTATATTTTTCAGTATATAGCTGTTAATAAAAATTAATAAATGACGGTAATTTTAAAAGCTACTTATAATAAAAAAATCAGTAATAAATAATTTTCTAAAATTGTTTTATTCCTCGAAAACCAGACATCTCTACTAAATCAATTTTAACAGATATAAATTGTATATTTAATTTCCTATTTTTTATTACTTATTTTGTATATTTTCAATTTAAATAAAAAAATCACCTAAATATGTTTTTAATTTATAGGATGTTCAATTTATTGAGATAATTGGCTAAACTTGCTTTAAATTTGCTTTTTAAATTTTTGAATAAATAGGAGGATTGGAAAAGAAAGATCAAGAATGGAGAAGACAACATTAAAATTTAAATTATGTTAAATATGTAATAATGTGTATTAGTTCGACACCGAAAGGTAAAAGAATGTATAGATTAAATAAATAATAAATACATTTTTGAATTCTAAAATTAATTCTAAGAACAAGGCAGAAAGACCGATGACCATTTTCTAAGGCTCAACTAGTTGTAAATGATTATAATGATGTAACTTAATGTAACCTTCAAAAAAAAGACTTTCTATATATATTCTAAGAACATTTAATAGAAATATGTTTTTTATAAAATGTATACTTTTTAACTTTTATGCGTTCTAATGTAGAGAATATTCTAAACCTACACTGTTCTTTTCCAGCGCATGTAGAACTGAAATCTCCAAACTATGGAGAAATATTCCAAAATAGGTCTTATAAAGCAAAATATATTTAGGTTATAATTAATCCAAATACAATCAGCAAAATTAAATCAATTATATTGTTTAACGTAGTTACGTAACGTAAGTCAAAAGTCACAGAGCTAATTGTGAAAATAATTTATTAATTATTTTCAAATCATTTTTATTTAATAATTTATTGCAGTTGAAAAAAGGGATTGATCTAATTTTATTGATCATTGCCAGAAATTTTCTTTGTTTAATTTCATTGTAACTTACTTACGTAAGTTATTACCTGGAAATTATTTGATAAAATATCAACGTCTAGTTTGCAATACGACTTATATTTCATTCCATCGCAAATAAATGTAACACCCAGTCAAAATATGACATTCCCGGATAATATTCCCGGAACTACTTACAGATCGACCCATTTGTTCAACGAACAGTAAATTCCGTTTATGTTTTTTTTTTTATTATTAAAACAGAAATAAGTATTGGAATGTCGAGCTTCCATGATTTTTCATTCCTGTTATTAAAGTAATAATTACGCTGTCACTTATTTTGTAAATAGGGAAACGCGCAACGGTTTCAGTTTGACTAACATTACTTACAAACAACTTCAGACGGGCAATTTAATGGCACTGACATCGACAATGCCCGTGACATTGTAGTGTCACGGGTAAATGGGCAACAGATGTAGTTTGTTACGCTATCGAAACAAAGTGATTATATATGGCTTAGACTGCGCTCGAATCAAGGAGGCCGAGCTTCATTACAAAACGGAAACATTATGGTATTAATAGCTTTAAATTAATTTTATTTTAAATACATCAAACATGTTTTTTTTTTATAAATTATAAAACATTCACGCGGTCTGTGCAAGGATGTTGAGCGTGTGTATTCAGAATGTAAAGTGGCTTTCCAACATGAATCCAGCTTTTTGGTTGAAAATGCGTAAAATATTTTTTTTATTACTTAAAACTTTATATGTAAAAAACATTTTTGGTATTAATATCGAGAACAGAAAATTTGCAAAAAATATATTAATAAGTTAAAAAAAGTACTTATAATAATAATAATAATAATAATAATGCCTTTATGTATCACAGAGAAAAATACAAATTGACTTCATTTATTTAAAATAGCTCATTTAGAAATTACTAATATTACTCGACTTTACCCATCTCTAAAAAAAGTAACATGAAATACATTATTATATTTCATTTTGTTATTTATAATAACACGTTATAATTATTATTGTTTAAAAGTCACATTATTAAAATAATATTTATTTTAATTGACCTGGTGTACACCCCTCTTTTCGAAGCTGTATAAATTGTTTGTAACATGTAATTTAATTTGCTTTCATTTGAGAATGACTACTAGATAGTCGAAATTATAGTCACATAATTAAGTGTTAAAATACAGTGGTCAAAAAAAGTTTAGAACGTGTTTTATTTATAAGTTTAAAAATCTCATTAATAAAATAATATTTCGATCTAAAGTTGTATGTTATGTTTGATAAAAGCAACTCTGAATTATACAATTATAAATTATTCCGCATTAAAGCAAAATTGATAAACTGTGATATTTATACCAATAAACTAAATTGATATTCCGTTAAATGATTGAAAATGATATTAATATTAACGTCACCAAAATCACTCCGAAATAAATGTATGCAAATCCTCGCATCCAATCCAATCCAATCCACTCTTCCCCGGCATTGGAAAATTAAATCAATTCCGCAGGCACATATTTTATTTTCATTAATAGAGATTATGCGAAATGAAACATGCACGATTACAATTGAGTGCACACCGAATGAAGCGAAAAAAGTAGTTGTGCTGCACAGCACAACGCAGCACGGCACAGCGCAGCCTATGCCTAAATAATGAAGCGTTTTACAATGGTGCAGTTTCAATTAGCCTGCACAGTATTTCATCCCATTCCCTTTGATGCAATGTATGCTTTATGCATAATAAATTCCGCTAACCGAAACATTCCAGTACATTTGTGTACGCGTCCTGATGTGCTTCATAAAAATAAATTAAAGCAAACGGTGGATATGAATTTTGAAATTTTCACGCGTTACGATTTGGAATGTTTTAGTTGGCTTGTAATTTACTGAAACTTAAGCATCGCGAAATATTAATTTAAACTACGATGGAGATTAAAAAAAAACAAGCACATACGTTTTTGTTGCAAATATAATAGTGTTATGGATTCAGGTTAGGAAAAAAAAATCGTGGCCAGATAAATAAAAAATCATAAACAAAATAGATCATGTTTCACCAAGTGATTAATGAGAACATAGTTAAAGATATAGACGAATTTTCTCAAAATTGTTAATTGTTCACGAATCAGTAGCTTTGTTAGGGCAAACTAACTAAAAATACCGAATCTAAAGTGCAGCTATTTGAGAAAACTCGTCCATTTATTTTTTATGACTGCAGGCATTTGAAAAAACTCATCCATTTATTTTTTATGATTTTTACCCCCGGGCACGAATCCTAAACAAAAGCAGGTTTTGATTCAAATGTCATTTTGATGAAAATAACATTGTGATTTTCAACTTTCAATCAAAACCTGCTTTTGTTTAGAATTCGTGCCCGAGGATAAAAATCATAAAAAAATAAATGAACGAGTTTTCTCAAATGCCTGCAGTCATAAAAAAAATAAAAGGACGAGTTTTCTAAAAAATATTAATTTTATGAATTGGTAGACTATTAGCAACCTAATTGCATAAAGTAGAGAAAACATTGTGATTTCCAATTTTGAATCATAACCTATTTTCCTTCAGAATTTATGCCTGGGAACAAAAATCATAAAAATATAAATAGACAAGTTTTCTCAAAATTGTTAATTGTTTATGAATCTGTAGACTATAAGGAAATTAACTATGTAAAATTATCGAATCTAAAGTGCGGGCAATATTCAAATTTGAATCATAACCTGTTTTTTGCTTAGAATCCGTGGTTGGAGAAAAAATAATTGATTCTGCGATTATCTCAAAAAAAGTTCAAATAAAGGCACGATAAAACTGCACTTTTTGAATTCATAATGAGTTCATGAAACAAAAATTTCACAGAAATGTTTCTCTTACTCTTGAAATAAAGGGTGGGGGAAGGTCCGAATTTATAAAGAGCAAATGTCAAATAACTCTTTTGTTTTTTAACCGATCTTAATGATTTTAATGTCATGCGAAACAACTTATCATGCTGATTAAAATTATTGGCAACAATCAGAAAAATAACTAACTTTATCGCCGCTAGGTGGCGCCAACTTAAAGTATAGATAATTTTCCCATTTTTCTTAAAATTTTTAAATGGAATGATATATTTTGCTTAATCTTAATTTAACAATTTTTTTTTGCTCCAGCACTCATAGTTCCTGAGATATAGCCTGTGACCTTTCTTATTCGGACACGCGGTACATTATGTAATTCAATGTCCGGCAGGGTATTTACCCGGAAAGTAGTTGTGCATTTGCTTAAAGTACATACGTAACGTAAGTCAAAATACAGAGTTAAATATGGAAATAATTTATTATTTTCAAATCATTTTTATTTAATTATTTAAATAGCTATGACCAAGTGAATAAATACTTCTTCCTATTTATAAATTAGTAGACTATTAGGAAGGTAGTTATGTAAAAAGATCGAATCTAAACTGCGGACAGCATTATCTATTTTAACATTAGATTGCCCTGTAATGTATATGGATTCATAAAATATAAAACTTTAATGATGTTAATCATAATAAATGTAAACGCCATCTATTGATTGAATGATGTTGTATATAAAATTGCTAATATTTGTAAGTAAATTTATTAAATCAATCTCTTTTTTTCTGTTTAAATTTAACTAACTTTGCTTGTACTCTTCTTATATTATGATTTTGATTGTATATTTTCCCTTGTTGGATTCTTCCGTTGGAAAATAAAAATTATTATTATTATTAAATCATTGCTTTGATAGTGGATTATATTCAGTAATTAAAATCGTCTTATATACAGAAAAATTAACTAAGTGCAAGTTTATGACGTCATCTATAAGATTTATACTGCTGTCAGTTCCGAAATGTAAAAAGTGCTTCATGTAACGAACAAAGTTATTCGGGGCTATTCTGTATGGATAACGTGCAACATGACATGATCGTTATCCGTCAAGTATCATAGTTCAAGTGGATTTTCTATAAATTCAAATATGTTTAGACTGTGATTATGAATATAACAGATACGTTAAATTTTACGTTTTTTTTTCTTACAGAATAGCCCCGATTATTGTAATTAATGTGAAGTTTTAAAAAAGTATAAAATATGTAAAACTCCATTAACACGCAGCGTTTACTTTATCGGTAAATATTTATATTTATAATCTAGTTGAAATTGAAGTATCACGAAATATTACCTTGGCTGGGAAACCTATAAATAAACTCCGGTGGTAAGAGCTCTTATAAGTTTAGTGTGTACATTGTTTTTTTACTGTCAATATTTTCTGTGTTATACGATACAATAAAAAATGTGCTTTAAATAAAACGCCAGTTCCCTCATGACAACCCATCAATCATAAAGCAATTTACAGCGTACACACGCTGCGTGTAATTGCCTGATTATTTAAAAAATTAATTGATAAAGTACGGAATAAAATAAGTTAAAACTTCGGTGTGTGTATAACATACCTTAATTTAACTTTACAACCGAAACCCGCAAAACGCAACCTTCCTTCGATCCAATAGTTGCGGGGGAAATATAGAGTCGCGTGCGTGACATGTTAAAGGTTTTGTTCAAGTTTCGCAATATGTAGTACGGTTGCAGTTCCAATTTGAAATTATATTGCAGGATTTAGTGATGTGGCGAATGCGGCATTTCTAACTTGGATGTTAGACCAGGACTAATAGAATTTATGTCAACCTCGATTGGGCCCGTAGATCCCGGAAGTTAACGAAATTACATACTTAAATAGAACAAAAAAATATATGTCTCATAGAATTTGATGTGTATTAATCGTAAATAAATTGCGAAAAGTATTTTTTTAAATACTAAATCAACTATTTAACTTCTGCAATTGGAAGAATATTTTGGGGAAATTAATAAATATTTTTTATTGTAAATGCTTATGCACATTTAAATTTAATAATGTAATGGAAAACACTTTTAAAATTTATTTTATATAACATCATCATCAACATGACTTCATAACAATATTTTCAATTGTGATTGCAGTTTCGGCAAATTCAGCTTGCTATTATAAGCTGCAATCACAATTAATAATAATAGTCGCCTTCAGCACACTCCACCAGTGTGACCGGTGGATCGAACTGGGCGAATAAATTTAGCAATATTATTCAGTTAGTAGCAAATATTTGTAGAATATAATTTAGTTTATACTTCATAATTGTTAACTCATCTAACACTTGGTGAAACATGTTTTAGTACTATTTAGATATGCATGTTATAATTTCAGTGAATAATTCTTAATAAGCTAATTAAGAATTATACACTGAAACAAAAAACCAAGTGTTTTTTATAACATATATACCTAAAATAAGCTTATTAAGAATTATTCAGTGAAACAAAAAAACAAGTGTTTTTTATAACATATATACCTAAAATAAGCTTATTAAGAATTATTCAGTGAAACAAAAAACCAAGTGTTTTTTTATAACATATATACCTAAAATAAGCTTATTAAGAATTATTCAGTGAAACAAAAACTAAGTGTTTTATTATAACATACATTCCTGTTTAGGTATGTATGTTACAATAAAATATTTGGTTTTTGTTTTACTGAATAATTCTTAAAAAGCTAATTAATTATTCAGTAAAAGAAAATCCAAATGTTTTATTGTAACATAATTAGTACTCAGTTTATAAGTTCAGTTAAATTCCTAAAGTACAATAGCTGAGTTTTTGCCATTATTACACATAACAAAAATTACAATTGTTTTTCATTATTAAAATAATAAATATTTGTATTACAAGTATTATTTAAAGAGCAGAAGAATATGGCATTTCTTCTCCACACCGATCTAATAATTATTCCAGATTTAAGTGTGGATTCACAAAAATTCTGGATCCTCGCCGCATTTGGATTGGCAAAGCGAATTCTATTCATATTTCTAATTCAAGATATATGTAACTAACTGAAACTAATTGGTTGCGGTGTAGCTAATTTCATGTGACTATTGTTGGAATGTTTCCAATGCCGGCGCTGAAGGGAAAGGGTAATAGGTAAAGCGGACGAGGAATGTGCGCTGCATTAAAACTCGAAGCACCTAATTTATTGACAATTATTGCTTTAATGCGACATGTAATTAGTTTATGAGGTTGTTGTTGGAGACTGGCAATTACTAATCTAGCTTTATTAGTATAGTTCAATTCAAAACGCGTTTATATAATAAATAAAAAATATTTTGAAAATAATTAATGAAAAGAAAAAAAAAGCCTGATATATATCCATTAATCATTACTTCAATGATTATTCATATAAGTTGTAATATATTCCATTTATATGCAATGTAGATAAAAAAATAATAAAGAAAATATTTTAGTAATGAAAGCAATTATCTTTCTTGAAGTAAATTACGTTTATTTAATTTGAAAATCCGGTAATGCATTTCTAAAAACAGGCAGGTGCCGTGATTAATTGAATTCCAACTGAACAATTAAATTATTCCATGTATTTTAGTACACACAATCAAAAACTTTCCTGCAGAGCACTCGGATCGTGGGCGAGATGCAATGCAATAATCCACGGCTTGAAAGGCAAACATGCATGAAGCGTGAATGTCGTCGGGTCGGCTGAATAATTCTTATGAAAATTCCCCGGCGGGCGACGTTTATTAAGAAAATTGAAATGAATCAGAGCTGCGAAAACGGAACGACACTAATGAACTACACTTATTACCATCGCGAGCACGATCAACAGATTTGTAATTACATCGATGCGAAAAGACCAAATAGTTGGGTTCGTTTTAATTAAGTTTCAAATTCGCGGAATCAAGTTGTAATTAAAATATGGACGATAACAAAGTTTCATTAAACAAACGCTTCATTTATCTAGATACACAATTTAACAACGAAATTATTGATTTTTAGATTGTATTCATTTTCTGGTACATTAATAATGACTTTATTATACTCGACAGATAACAAATTTAATCCAATTATTTTATATAATTACTCTTCAAAATTATTACAAATATAAGTTACCCACTGAGGAAAACGGACATAATAATGTTGCACCAATGTTACATTAACGTTTAATGTTGTTTTTAATGTTGATGCAACGTTATTTGTGAACATTTTGTTCAGTGGGTAACTTCTCTACACCATAAATAATAATAATAATAATACTCTTCATTAACAGATATATACAGCAAAAAATATTAAAAATTACAAAATCAAATGTATATTTTTATCTTTCCGTCTGGGTTTTCGTGTTTATGTCCTTGTCACAACTAATATAATTCCAAAAAATCGTCTTCGTTTAACAATTAAAATATGTTCGATACATTTTTTTATATAAAAACATCTTTATTCAGACAGCAGAATTACAATTCTTTACAAATATTTATATTTACAATACATAATTGATTTAATTTTGCTGATTGTATTTGAATTAATTTAATTGATTTATTTTAACATCTTTAATGCCCGTTTGCACCGATTTTACTTTAAGGCCTCCTTAGTTAAGGATTCCTTAAAAGTTAAGGAAAGAATAGTAGAGATTGGATTGCACCGCTCATATAAAATCTCCACTTAGTTAAGGTCTCCTTAGTTGGGGGAAAATCTAGTGGAAAGTTAGTGCCTAACTTCATGTCGTCTATTATTCTTGCTTCCTAACCTTGAAATCATAGAAAATTATTATTAATTTTAGAAAATCACAACTATTTCGGATAATTATTACCGTTATAAACATTATAGAAATCAAAAGAAACTTTAAATAATATATTTATTTAAGAATGTATACATTTCACCATTTTTTTATAACATTATCGCTCGCTTTCTCTACTTTATTCGTTATCTATAAATTTATAGGTTAGAATCAGCTGTATGTCAACGCTAAGGAAGCTTTAGTGAAGTTAAGCCGCCAACATCGGCGGCTTAAATTTAAGGAGACCTTAGACATCGTGCGCGCGCGGTGCAAACCAAATGACATATGTTAAGGATTACTTAGCACTAAGGAGTACTTAAACAAGGCGGTGCAAACGGGCATAAATTATGTAAGGCATAGCTGTACTGACGAATGATAGATCCCGAAACACGTGTCTGCAGATGGCCTTAAATTTAGTAACGTTCCTTTTGTTGTTTTTACATTAAATTTTTCTCGGATCAAAATTTGTTGCATTATGCAATATTTTATTGATGTGCAACAGCAGGTGTACATTATGTAATTCAATGTCCGGCGTGGGTATTTGCCCGGGAAGTAGTTGTTTTAATGCGCATTTGTTTAACGTACTTACGTAACGTAAGTCAAAAGTCACAGAGCTAAATGTGGAAATAATTTATTAATTATTTTCAAATCATTTTTATTTAATATTATTAAATAACTGTGACCAAGTGAATGAATACTCTTTTCTATTTACTTATTGATGGATTAGTAGTCTGTCATAGGCTATCTGCCCTAATTTTTTTTTATTTATTTAACTTTTCAGTCAGACAATATTGATTCAATTTTAATTTTATAAATCCATACATATAATATTTTCCTAGAATGTTTATAAATGCATCTGACATTATATGATAGAGATGAAGAACATATTTCTGTAATATGAAATCATATTTCCTGATGATTAAAAATAACGATCCATCGTGGCATGAGAAGCCATACGTCCTTTCAGTAATTGGAAGTATGACCTTTCTTACTAGGATGAACAGGATGTTTATTTTTATTTTTGATAACTTTTCAATAATCTTCTTTGCGAGTAAGTCAGCAAAAGGTTACAACAATAATATACGTGTATTAGGATGAGAAAATAATCAATTTTATCGGATTTTTTAAGATTAAACATGTTTTTAGATATGAAAAACTTCATTATATAGCGCCATTTTTGGTATCGTCAGTAATTTGAATCTACAACAATCTTTGTTTCGTACACTAAAGGAAAACGCACTTGGCTTGTTTATGAAACTAGAAAATAAAATTCATTTAATGGATGGAATCTTTAAGCATTCATTTTTCTTTAAAAAAATAAATAAATATAAAAGGTTAAAAAGAATGTTTCTAAGAGTGCACGAAGCCCTCAAAGATTCTAGTTTCTGCATTTTTTTTTAATTAGAAAAATGTGGAATAATGTTAATGTCTCAAAAAGCCCATTCAGTCCTCAAAGATTATTTTCACTTTTTTTTTATTAAATAAGGTTAAAAAGAATTTTAATTATAATAAATTAAAGACGACGCAAGCGCCTCCTTTTACCTAATTTCAAGTGGCATCGTCAACTATTTGGGTCTACAAGGTAGACGACCTATCATTGTTTCGTCCACTAAAGGAAGGCGAACTTGTCCTGTTTCAAATAAGTAGATTTTGTAAAAAATAAATAATTTTTGTTATAAAACTTTTATTGGAAGACCATCAGTTTCCATTTTATAAGCGGTAAAAGTTTGTGTTTAATCCATTTAGCTGTTTATGCGCTATCGCGGAAACACACAGACATTTTTCAAAAGTCGATGGAAGAGTCCATTCCATCAAATTTTGACCTCAAAACGTGCATATTCGTTGAAATTGGCGATTCGAAAATTTTTACGATCACAATACTCAAGGATTCGACGAGAGTAATAAAAGATGATGATGTGGGATATTTCTATTAATTATTTATTTCATTCTAAAATATTCTACTGAGAAAAATATACGTGATTCATTTTAATAATCAAGATTATTTATAAATAAACTTTTTTTATCAGCTTTTGTATATTTCAAAATAGTAGTGAATGCGAAATTAGTAAAAAAAAATAATTAAAATTCGTCGATTATCATATCTCATGAATATTCACATGCGTATAGAAAATTGGGTTTCAAAAATTAAAAAAATATTTATTTGTTGATACATAAACTCAACAGACAATCGTCCAAGTACAGGATTTAAAATACAAAGAAAAAAATAAGTATAATTGGTGTAAAAATAATTACATACAATGTTAGAAAATAATAATAAATATTGGCGGAAAGACCAACGGTCGATAGCCAATTGGCAGAAGAATTTATTTTCATGTTAGTTATTTATTGTATTTATTTATTATTATTACTTTGTTAAAAATAATCTGCCAATAAAGATTTATATATATAATAATAAATATGAATTTAAATAATTTCACTTATTTTTTAATAGAAATTCCGTTGAGTGTTCAAAATGAAGCTAAGTTAGATAAAAAATATGTTGGTATAAACAAACCGGTCAACAATTTCCGTCAACGAAAAGTAATCTAAATAATCAATGGCGCGTGAATAGTAGTTCCACGATCAAAATTCTTAGTGACGTACAATCAAGGTTAAAACGATCGAAAACCACAATTTTCAATGTCTGTGTGCGCAACTACTACTTTCGTAAATTAATAGATAGTACTTACTTAATTTAGATACGCAATGGATGTGCATTGACGCAATATATTTGGTTTTAATGAATAGCATTACTTATTATTTATGCATTATTTATTATACTAGTTGTTAAAAGAAGTATTATATATATAACATATTTACTTCTGCAGACAATTTTATATATAATAAATTAACAATATAATACTTATTATATTATATTATATTATATTATATTATATTATATTATATTATATTATATTATATTATATTATATTATATTATATTATATTATATTATATTATATTATATTATATTATATTATATTATACGTTGTCCTTAGAAAACGGCTATCGACCATCGGTCTAAGTAAGGGTTTTTAAAAAAATGCTTTAATTTTCTTTACGTTTATACTTTGAATTGTTAAAAAAAATCCATTGCATAAAATGAATGGATCAATTTAAATTGTAGAAATATATTTTTTAAAAATCGATTTTCTAATGTTTATAATTTAGATGTTTAGAAAAATCCATCACATAAAACCGTTCTTAGATATAAAATTTTTTATAACACCATTTTTATGTATATATTTTTTTACAAAAAAATATTCACTTGGTCACAGTTATTTAAAATAAATAAAAATAATTAATTAAATTTAAATGGTGTGGACCTTATTCATAGCTTGGAAGATGTGATAAAATTTAGACTTTACACAGGGAATTAAGAAGAGAAAGGAAAATATACATGGAATTTTATGCATATTAATATTAACAACAAAACTGTTGAATTTCATGAAGATAACACTCGAAAATAAATCACTTTGTTCTTCACTACCGAAGAAAAGTGAAAATTAATAAACACTTTTTTCTTCTTCTTCTAGAATCCTTATAATACAATTGGGACTCAATACACCAATTAGACTTAGGATTTTATTTATTCTTTTTTTGTAAATAAAATGTACATTGTAAAATGAAGATTCCGTAAATAAATAAATAAATACCCTTTTCAAGTGTCGGACACTTTAAATATCTGTATTTCAATATTTTGACTCGTATGTATATACATCCCGAAGATGGTAAATATAGAATGAATGGTGTTAATCAAGAAAGCCGTTTCTTTGTTAAGTTGCACGTATATAAATACACCGTAAGTGCAATAAGTAATTCATCAGGTTGATAATGTTGTTGGTTTGTTGGAAGAATCGCACAGGAATTTGCATAGCGATATCGTTTTACGAGCACTATGTTTACAAAGGTCGTAAAATGAATCTATAATTAGCCTTCGCGAAATCAACAAAATTACGCCAACTCGTAAATATTTCATCTATTTTTTTCCAAACATTTTGCATAAGCGTTTCAGTTTGCAACGCTCGTTACACAATGAAATCATGCGGAGTGTTTTCAGTAAGCTATGAAATAAGTGTTTCAATTCGTGCTATTTTTAAAATTTTGAAAATTTACATGTAGTTGATTTTCGATATTTTATTTATTTAAATATACGTCTTATTTAATAGCATGTTATATTAATATAAATAGAAAAGAGTATTCATTCACTTGGTTAGTTATTTAAATATATTAAGTTTGTACTTATTGCTCTATAATTGGGTTTTTTGCCTGTTGGGTAATAAATTATTATTATTATAAATAAAAATAGTTGTCCTTTCTCCTACTTATTTTTTATTAAACTAGATATATTTCGGAAGCTATGTTTCCATCTTCAGTAGTTGCACTTTTGATAAATAATAGGTTGTTATAGTATTTACAGCGCAATAGTGATAACATTAAAATATTTTAAAATCATGTTGTCTATAAACTAATATAATTATTTATATTTTAGCACGTTATTTATAAACGTGCTAAAATTTATGAATTGATAAGATCTAAAAATAGGGTTATTTAAGCAACTAGTATCAAAATTCAAAAGATTATCAACCAATATAAAGAAGATTCCAATATTTTACTTATTATTTCATGAAATATTTTCCTAAACAAATTCTCAATTTCATATATATCGAATATTTCGTGATACATTTTCAACAATAAAAGAAAATACCTAATATCGGGCAGAAAGACCCCAGGTCGATAGCCCGGACAGACTAACACAATATTTATTCTTATTAAGTAAATATAAATGTATGTATAAGCTTATGTAATGTTGTTGTCTGAATAAAGATGTTTATATATATATATATATTTTTATACCACTTAACAATTTATTAAATAAATAGGTCATAATAAATGAAAGACGATGTAAGCGCCATCTTTTTCCTAATTATTAATTAATTAATTTTGCTACATGAATTTTGGTTGAACATTTTATTAAATAAATAGATGTTTATTAACAGAAACGCCATTTGCATAATGCAAAAAATAATTCATAAAACAAAGCAAAAAATTATAATAATAACAGTAACTACAAGAATATTTATTTTATGGAATTATCAATATATGTAGAAAATATTAAATCGTCAATTGAAGGTACTTTCCCTTCTGTGCTGTTTTTTTATATATATATTGCATAAATAATATGTGTACATTATGTCACGGTTTATAATCGTAATTGATTTCGCGCATATCATAGCATCGTTTTATTTGTCTCCTCTTAAGAAAACATAACGATCTTAATTTATTGTAAGTGGAGTCCCGTTTTCACCGGCACAAATGGTTTACAATTTGTGTTGGTACTTTCTCGACCTACTTTTATTGTGCAGTGTGTGCGTCACTTAGCTCAAAACAAGTGTTAGTCATAGTGCTGATATCGCGTGTGATTTTCGAAAAATGTTCTAATCGCTTTTAGGTACAAATTGTTTCCGGCTATTGTAATTTTTCGTAAATCTGAATGGTTCCTGATTATTTTGAAAATAAATTAATTTCAATGTTAAAGTCAATTGCGTAATTAATGCGAATTACAAAAAAATGTAGTTTTTTTTCTTGATTATTGTTAACATAAAATACTCATTAAAGAAAAACATCACAAGATTGATAATAATAATCCCAGGAAAAAAGAATATTGTGTATACTTGTAGATAAACAATAATCTTCTAGTAAGCATTTTTTAACGTTTAGGTAACATCAATAGGAGTATTTATGAATTAAATAAAAATGATTCAGGCAGAAAGACCGATGGTCGATAGCCGTTTTCTAAGGACAACGTATAACATATTATAAGAATTATATTGTTAATTTATTGTATATAAAATTGTCTGCAGAAATAAAGATGTTATATATATAAAAATGATTTGAAAATAATTATTACGTGACATTTTGACCTACATTACGTAAGTACTTTAAACAAATGCACATTAAAACAACTACTTCCCGGACAAATACCCCGCCGGACATTAAACTACATAATGTACACCTGCTATTACCTATCAATAAAATATTGCATCATGCAATAATTTTTTGATCCGATAAAAATTCAATTTAAAAAGCAAACAAGAACGTTACTCAATATAAGGCCATCTGCAGACACGTCTTTCGGGATCTATCCCTCGTCAGTACAGCTCTGCCTAATATAATTCAATTAAATTAAATCAACTATACTCAGTCAAATTAAATTAATTATATTAAATCAAATCAAACTAAATCAACTGAAATTAAATCTAATTAATTCAATTTAAATCAAAACCAAATAAAATCAAACGAAACGAATGGAATTAAATTAATTAAAAATATCGATCCTTACCAGCCGCGCGCTCTGATAGTAAAGGAAGGACGCGCGAGCGTACGTTGTTGTCATAAATACACAAAAAAACTCTTCTCGGCTCAGATTTGAATAATAATTGAGCATTTATGATTTGAAAATAATTATTTTTTTCTAATCATTTTTATTTAATTTACGTTTAAGTCTGCAATTAAGGCCTTGCATTGAGAGAAAAATCTGTGGGACCAAATTTGACACTTCGCTCCCAATTTTGACGACAGAGAAATATATAAATTAAATAAAGAATTTGAAAATGAATTATTTCCTCCTTAGCTACTGTGACATTTTGACATATGATACACTCCGTATATCGCACTCCAAATCAAGTGGATAAATCTTTTTTTCTATTGTTAGAGAAATATATTTTTATTCGTGATTATGCAAAAAATGTATATAATATATCCTGATACTAAAAATTTATTATGGCAGTATTGGGCGTTTTGTCAACCTTAATAGTTATTCAAAAATATTATATAAGTCTACAATCAACACGTCAATAAATGTTAATAAAGAAAGTATTACCATTGAATAAGAAATTATATATGTATATCATTTCATATTCAATGGTAATACTGTCTTTTAATTAAGCGTATTAAATCAATCTTCACGTAACTCATAAAATCCACTTTCCATAAATAAAAGGTTATATTTTTTTGCAGGGTCAATCTCATTAAAGCCTTAAAAACGGGACGAGTAAATATCACCGCAAAACATTATTTAATCTTTTTTCATTCATTAATGAACATTCTTTATCATTTGTTGTTCGATGTAGAAATTCACACAAAAACAAATTTGCTCTTTATTATTTTTCAGAAAAAAAGTGCAGAAAATTAATCTCCCAATTGCAAAATTTTCTATTAATCTGTTGATTAATATTTGTGGAAATTACGCGATTGGTGGTTTTCAAAAAGTGCATAGATAATGAATAACCTTTTTAAGAATTGATTTTTTTAATCTTTGCGTAAACAACTTACTATCAAATATAAAACAGATTTGCCGAAAAAAGAAGTCGCAACGAAAAGATGTTTTGATGCAAAACTGGTGGATACGTGTTATTTCTAGAAATTTTGTATTACTCATGGTACATATGCGAGTGTTCCGGTTATCTTTGGTTTATTTTCTAAACAGAGATTACTGATAATTTCTTAAAATTATACATTTTTTGTTTGTTTCAATTAAAATTAATTAAACGGTTTGGTTTGTTGATAACTTTTCAGCAAATAAATATTTTATTTTTGTCACAATTATTGTCAACAATTATAGCTTACACATCATATTTATTTTTATTTTTGAGAGTTACATCATTAAAATCATTTACAACTAAATTAAATAAAATGAAACAAAGATGATTCACACATTTTTGCAATTGCCAATTTTCTTTGTTTAATTTCGTTGTCATTTACAACTTGTTATAGTCGACTATACAATATTGGGGGTTTACGGTTTTGTGTGCTTGTTGCACAGGCACTTATAGGCCTCGTTAGGCCCCTAATGCTTCCTCCCTCTAAGATATCTTGACTCAGTGTCAGCACAGCCAGCCTACCTCATCAAGATAGGCTAGCAGTACCGAGGCAGGTAGGTAAATAAATTAAATAAAAATTCAATGTCCGGCGTGGGTATTTTCCCGGGAAGTAGTTGTTTTAATGTGCATTTTTAACGTACTTACGTAAGTCAAAAGTCACAGAGCTAAATGTGGAAATAATTTATTAATTATTTTCAAATCATTTTTATTTAATTTATTGTAAAATTAGGCATAAATAACATTTATTTACACATTATGTACAAACAAGTACAGTGGCGTCAATCGGTCTCTCGGTTGAGGGTGCAATCACCCTTAAAGAAATCTCCGATAAGCGGAGGTGGAGGGGCGCGCGCAAACACTAACACAATATACATATTTATTTCTAATATAATTTACTTGAATCATATATGTCTTAATATGGTGATGTAATTTAAAAGCATCATATATAGCGAGGATTAAATTACAACCAAGGCAAGAAAATTGTGATTTCCAAATCCCTTTCAATCACGGATTGAGTTGATCCCGCCATTATGCACAGTTTCAGCTGAAACCCATTAAGATATGCAAATTGGCCGAAATAGGTAAACACTCGATAATTGCAGGTAATCAATATGGGTAGCCACCATTTTGAATCCTCTTTCAACCCCGCTTATGAAAACATCTCGTTATGTCCGGTCCAGTAATTGTGGACTGTGTCTAATGAAGTTTGAAACGCTACTTTTATATTAATTTTGCTGAAACGATAAATTTGCATTGAATCCCGAGTGATCAATCTCGACTGTCCGGGGTTGGCAACAAAAAAAAAATAACAAAATGTTCAACCATCATTCATCTAGCGTATGGATAACTGGAGGATGAAATGATTCGCGGTCGTCTACCTTGTAGACAAAAAAATGTTGACGATGTCACTTGGAATTAGACAATAGATGGCGCTTGCGTTATCTTTTTAATTATTATGATTAACATTTTTATGTTTGATAGTTTACAAAAATGATTTAGTAATTTGTTATTTTCATAGAACTGTCAGACGTTGTTAGTCTCCTTGTTAGGATTGAAACTTCCATTATAATATAAAAACATGGCGGAAAGACCTCTGGTCGATAGCCAATTCCAGAACAAGATAAGTATTAAATTATATTTTTTTATTAAATTAAATAAAATGAAAGAAAGATGATCCACACATTTGCAGTTATTTAAATTACAATGAAATTAAACAAGGAACATTTCTGGCAATAATCAATACAATTAGTAGTAGTATAATAATGTGTGAATCATCTTTGTTTAATTTTATTTTGCTATGCAACAAACAAATATCTATTGTGTAATCCAATGTCCGGCGGGGTAAATGCCCGGGAAGTAGTTGTTTCAATAGATGTTTGTAAAACTTACAGTGTTAATAGTTTCTGTAGAAAAAGGGATTAATCGAATTTTATTGATCATTGCCAGAAATTTTCCTTGTTTAATTTCATTGTAATATTTTTTTATATTATTAATATATCTTTAGTCTATACAAGTAACAGAATTATTTACGTTATATGATTTTGTTATTATACATAGAACATATATAATAATTCTGTTACTTGTATGGAATAAAGAAATACTCGAGGCTATTCCGTATGAGTAATGTTAAGTTTAACGTGTACGTTATTAATTAAATTCACATTCTATGAATATACAGAGAGGTTTTTTTTATCAGTATACATTAGGGGAAGTGTATACCTACAAAAAACGCGAGTCAAACGCATTGAACCGATTAATGTTTTAGTTGATTATTTGGCATATGTGTGTTCAGTTGCGTGTTATAGGCAACTAAACACACATACATCAATGCGTTTGACTCGCGTATTATGCAGGTATACATAGGGAAAATGTATACTGATTAAAAAAGCTCTCTGTATATCTATTACATAAGCTGCTTAGACTGTGAAAATATTAATTAACGTTCATGTTAAACTTAACATTTTCCTTACAGAATTGTTATTATTAAAATATAACCTTAATTTTACAGATTAAAACCTGATATTGAATAAATCACATTAGACAATCGTCGAGTCATCTCTATTAAAATTTACTATTACTAAATCAAGACAGTTGATATTGATCCCTCGGTATGTATGTGAATAGATAAAAAAATGATATCAATCCATTAGTTTTATATGCTTTAATAAACTAAAAGCTAATGTCACTTCTTTTCATTCCACAATACTTTTAATAAAAGTTCGGTACGACAGGGCATATTTACACATATTGCCTTACATAAAGTTCGTTATTTTATACCAGGCTTTTTGTTTAGTATCGATATTTATACGGTTAATTCTGTCATTTTTTTTTTTTTTTCATAAATGGAAAATCCATAACCAGGACAATATTTGTTGCAGTTAATTCAGTTCATTATAGTTTGAATTTATTAAATAACTGTGACCAAGTGGATGAATACTCTTTTCTATTTATTAATAACTCATTTATGCACTCAGGGTTGTTTGTAGCTTAACAACATTCTGAAATTTATATGAAGTTATACGTAATTTCATTTTCAGTACTTGCAGCTTTTAATAAATTCTACTACTAAATCTTTATTATCTCAGAAAAGAAAAATATAATACATTGTATATAATCTAATATAATATAAAAAAATAAATATTTTCATAATATGCATTAGCCATGCATTTGTTTAAAGTATTTACGTAACGTAAGTCAAAATGTCACAGAGCTAAATGTGGAAATAATTTGCTACTATACATCTTTATTCAGACTATTTTTGATAGAATTTTCTTTAAAATATTTACAAGTAATTATTAATATTCTCGACATCCAATACGGGTAAAAGAGGATAAGATTAAGAAAGAAAGAATTATTAATATTTAGTGTTAGTCTGTCTGGGCTATCGACCGACGATCTTTCCGTTCTGTCTGAATCTTCTATATGTTATTAAAAAAATCAAATTATATTTAGGGTTAATTTAACTGTCTTGATGAAACGGAAATAATTTATTAATTATTTTCAAATAATTTTTATTTAATTTCAAAATATATATTATCAAATAAGGGCTATCGACCATAGGTCTTTCTGCCCTTGTTTTTCATCTTTTTTCTCTATATTTATGGTAATAGAGATTTGATAAATATTTTATTAATAATTACACTGGAGCTCAAAAATAATGCAACACAAAAAGAAAAAAATGTTTTAAATGTTTTTGTATTAAATTAAATATCAGAACAAACGGTTACAAACAATGCAGGTTGAACAAAAAATACTGATACTACTAATATTTTTCGGATAACTGTAAAAATCGTACACACAAAATTGAGATGAAGGGAAGTAGTTGTTTTAATGTGCATTTTTTTAACGTACTTACGTAACGTAAGTCAAAAGTGCATTATTTTTGAGCTCCAGTATGTATATTTGTTCATAAAAAATATTACATTTTATGTCAATGTTATTGTAGTATTATTCCGGATTAATTGTGTCTGAAAGATGAAAATTCGTTGCAATTAATTTTCGATTAACAGCAAATAGGATTGACAATAATAAATTGTTCGGTAGTCTATCGTTCCAGCGCAACATTGTTATCAAAATAATGATAAAATAATATTTGCCGCGTGGAATGAAAACAGTTTTGTAACAAATGAAGCGTCCGCAATTGTATTATTTGTCGTTATGCTGTAAAATTCCAGCTCTATCTGTAAATAATTCAACTGAATTATATTCTGACTGGTTTTACATAAAAACAATTTAAATTCCCCCTTTTATTATTAATATTAAACATAAAAAATATCTATTATATTTTAAAGCCCACAAACATTATTATTCTCTTCTCTTTATTATATTTATAAAAGCCTGTAATTAAATAAGAGTTAAGATTTGCATGTAATAAAAAAAAATTACCCACAGGGTGTTTATTTTAATAAATGAAATATATTGCTGTTTTTACCACTATTTACAGTGTGGTAAAAATTTAGTAATATATTTCATTTGTTGTAATGGATTAGCACAAAGTAACGATCAACACCAATTATTGCTTCTTTTAATTTTCCCCTGAAATTTGAAGTGCCTTTCAGGAAATCTTATTTGCCCTCAGTGCTAAATATTAAGTTTTAAAAAGTTAAAAAAAGTTAAATAATTCAATTTAATAAGTAGTGATGGGCAAGATCGATCAGTTGAAGTATCGAGCCGCTCGATCTGATCAGAAAGATCGAGCCGATCGTAAGGATCGAAAAGATCGAGAATAAAAAAATAATTCCTTATTAATAGAGATGGGTAAGTTCGATTATTGCAGGTGATCGAGTCGCTCGAAAAAAAAAAATAGTTATTTAAATTATTAATTATTGAATTGTAATATGAAAGTATGCATTAATTATTATGATATTAGAGTCAATTTATTTGAAAAAAATAAATGATTGTGATTAACATTAGCAATCAATCAAATTAAATTACACTTTTCATCAATAAAGATCCTGATGAAGCCGTCAATTCCGGGGAAATATTGGAATAGAATGAAAGAGTTTGCTTTAAAAGCCCTGAGCCGTTACGTCAACTTTCTATATTGCACAGATTTTACGGCTTTACTTTCCCCAAATATTATAAGAAAATATATATAAAGGTGAAAAAATATCGAATAATAATAAAATGTTTAAAATGTGAATTGCTCGGATTTAGTGGCTGCATTAAACGCGTTTGGATTCATAGGGTGCTGTAGTCAAAATATAAAACGTTTTAGTTGTAATGTTTATATTCTCGTCATGCACTATTAATTTTGTGCATGATTTTAAATGTAAACAAGCCGGTGGATATTTTATTAAGGAAGACGTTTGAGTTTCAGAAGGATTAAATAACTGCCAGTGTAGCTGGATTCAGATGTGAGTTACTACTTACAATAATTTTACACAACTAATATAACGACATTTAAAGCCCACAAACATATGAATTAATATATATATATATATATATATATACATATTTTAATTCATATGTTTGTGGGCTTATATTGAGGCTTTGATAGAATTTAATTATAATACAATATTTAATTTAATACGAACAAAAACACCATTGGTCTTTCAGCCGAATTAAAATATTTTGTTACAATTATTTACACAATTAATATAACAACACATTTAACTTTAACTTTATTTTACGGAATTCTCCATTATAATTGATTACATTATACAATAATTTACATATTTGTATATAATCAGGTAAGTATTCCTAAACTATTAATAATTAAGTAAGATAAGTGCATTCCCAAACAATTCAAAGAATTTACAGCCCACAAACACATGAATTAAAATACATACATATATAATCATCTTTATTGAAATATTCGAGGCTATTCCATAAGAGAAAACGTAAAATTATGCACATAACCACAATCTAAGCAGATTTGGATTTATTATAATTTATAGCAAATCCACTTGAACTATGATACTTCACGGATAACGATCATGTTATGTTGAACGTTCATCCATACAGAATAGCCCCGATTTACAGTTGCATTAAGTTTACAAAGCATTACATATCTACTTACACAAAATCGAATAGTGGTCTTTCAGCCGATAGTTATTTCGTATGTCAGTTAATTAAAATATTTTATTACAATATAATTTACATAACTAATATAACAACACATTTACAGCCTGCAAACATATGAATTAAAATATTTTTCTATATAAACATTCAACAATGTTCAAAATCAATATCTTAACATTATTATATCAGCGTGGAATTGGCTATTAGACACACGTTAAAGCCACAATTGATGAATGGTACCGCTCGTACAAAATTCGACTTCTAAACACGTTAGCCGAATTATTTGCCTTCTCTTTATCAACACGCAAACTTTGATTAACACCTTAGCGCTTAGAGCTTTATAAGCTGGAGAATTTGTTGTAAACATTTGGGAATTAGGCTCCAAATTTAAACAACTGTGTTTCGTATAATATACTTGCAAGATAAAACACGTGTTTAAATTTGAAAAGCTAATTATTTAAAAAAATAAAATTTATATATATATAGATTTTCACGTAACACGAACACTCCAAATGTGTTTATATAACATGCAGATTTTTTGCTTGCTTGATACGGGTATGAAATAATTTTATTTTTAGGCCTGAGAGTTACTAAAGTAACGAAAGATGATTTTCAATAGATTCAATTATTTTAAATTAAATCCTGATTTTATTTGTATATTTTTTAAAGTAAAAATCAAATACCTTTGGGATTGATAAATAAATATTTTGATGCGTATTATTTTTATTTTGTATTTTGTCGTAATTTGTGATTGGTAATTTGCCTTTTTTTATACATATGTTTTGTAATCTTTTTAGAGCGTCACACTTTTCTTATAAAATTTTTAATATGTAATTATAATTGTAATTTGGAAATGGAGATTCCGTTAATAAAGTAAATTGAAAATTGAAAAATTGTTTCAATAATATAAAAAGGATTTATTCACTTGGTCACAGTTATTTAAATAAGTTAAATAAAAAGAATTTTATTAGAAATAATTAATTAATAAATTATTTTCACTTTAACTAATTAATTATTTTCAAAATCTTTTTATTTAACTTAATAGATTCATGTGAATAAATTATTAAAAATCAACCAATAAAACACAGATTAAATTGAATAACTTTAAATTTAAAGTTTTTGATTTTTAATATTTTATTCATATTTATTTCATACAATATGAACTACCAATGTCTAAATATTAAAACCATTAATTATATTAATACATTCATTTAAAGTTATCATGGATTTTCAAACAATTAATACCTTCACAAGCAACATTATTTGTATGTATTTATTTTGTTTTCTTTATGTTACAGGTATGTCTATGAAAGTTCTTTACCCAGGAGGCAGGTATGTAATGTAATTAAATTGCATGCCGTTTGTCAAATCACTGCATAATTTATGTTTGACTCACGGATAATAGATTATTACGACCTCAAACTATATTATTCATTTTTAAAAACTTCAACGCAATTCCTGTTATACAAAGGAATACTTATTAAAGTTGAGCGGAAGTAGAGAAAATGCAGTATTTATTATATATATTCATACAAATATTTATTCACACTATACAGATAATAATACAAGACAATAAAACAAAAATAGGTGTTAGTCTGTTTGAGCTATCGACCAGAGATCTTTTTGCCTATCAAACTAAACCTTTATTATCTGAGAAAATTAATCAATGTATATAATCTAACAATTATGTTAGATTATATACATTGATAATATAAGAATTGATAATATAAGAAATAAATATTTTTATAATATATTCCCAAATAAGGGCTATCAACAATGGGTCTTTTTGCCTTTATCAATATTATTATATCTCTATTTTTTTAATTTCTGTATCAGAAAGACTGATTAATATGATGTATAATTTATCTCATGAAATTCCTGCTTGTTTTAAGATTATTTTAATCTATAATACAATCGGGGCTATCCCGTACAGAAAATGTTAAGTTTAATGTGTACGTTATTAATTATCTTTACATTCTCTATATTTGTATATCCATTATAAAAAATTGCTTAGACTGTCATGATTAAAAATAACGTTTAACATTTTCCTCAGAGGATAGCCCCGAATATTGTCCATTGATCAGGACGTTAATGTTACTTGAATTAGAGACTGTCAATCGGAGCTATTCCATACGATAAAAGTGAATTAAAAAGTGTTTTATTTAATAAACTCAAAATATATAACCAAGCCTTAACAATCAACAAATTAGAGAAACATTAAGTGTAACGTGTACGTTATTATTTAATTTCATATTCGTGTATGTTAATTTTTATCATCACAGTCTAAGCAGTTTCTGTAGTAGATTGTATATCTATTACATTTTTATCATCACAGTCTAAGCAGCTTATGTAATAGATATGTAATCTATAACATAGGCAGCTTAAATAATAGATATATAATCTATTACATAAGCTGCTTAGTGATGATAAAAATTAACGTACACGTTAACATAACATTTCTCTTACAGAATAGCACTGAATAACTTTATAGCTATCTCTTTGGACTACTTAAATAATATAAATGAAAGACAAAAGAATGTTATGATTTCTTCCTTGATTAATTTCATATTAAAATATTTCAATTACAAAGTAATACTCATGGAGATTGAGTATAAAAAAGGCTTTGGTACATTTATAATTAACTGTTAATTAAGTCTTGAAGTAGGTTTAAATTTAAGCAGCTTATAATTCTTATAATATCCAGAAAGGATAATAATTTGAAATATTATTAACTCATCAAAGATGTAATGAAAACATGGAGGAGTATTTAGGTGAAGGAAGATATTAATATTAATGATCCCATTGTTGATCGAAGCTCTCTACCCGGAACGGTGCCGATCTCGAAGCTAATCCCACGGATCGCGTGCGGCACCAAAGTAAGCACCAAGCAACCGGAGCAAGCAGTAAAAGGGAGAATAGATGGCGTTAAATCCAAACAACAATAAATTTTCAAGGCAATACAGCAAGGGCGTTGAAATCGAAAAAAAGATGGAATAAAAGCTCCAACTCGTTCGACGCTGCGGTGGTCACGTTCTGGTCATCATATTTTGTAATAAAACGAATAAATTGAAACATTATTAGCCGTAATAAAACGCACGTACGAAAATAGTAATCTTTAATGGCGAACGGTGTGTACTGCGAACTCACAACGGAGCCGAGCATCCGTAGCTTATTTACCTTTCAGACATTCAGGTACCATCCGAGCGCAATGTCAAATGACCGTTTTAGTGCGCCCGAGGGTGAAATTGATTTCTTAATTACTTCTTTGCTTTACCAATATGGCTCACGTAATGGTTTTAATGTCTCCGATGCTTTTATTGCATTTCATGCTCGCTGCACTTTTTAACAATTGCCTCCCTCTTTAGCTCTCCTGACTTATGTAATTTTCCCCTTTTTTATCAAGCGAGGCCGCTCGTTTTGGAGTTGAATGGAAACATCCATTCTGGTCTTTACAAATACTAGTCCTCGGGTTTGCGCAAAATTATTCTCCCCGTAATCCTGCAATTTAGGGAATTTCCACTGTATGCAAGATAAATAAAATCGCTAGGAGGATTAAAATTACTTCTATTGTTATTATCCTTAAATAAATAATACTTATTTCTTAATTCATGTTAGGATTAAATTTTAAAAAATATATGTATATAAAAAACACTTGTATATTTTTAATCATTTGATGAATCATTATCATTATCATATTATGTTCTTTAATGCCTTCATTTGTGTTCTAATTACTAATTTAATGAGCATGAGTTACATAGGTATATGTATAACTAATTGTGTTTTCTTATAATTGTAAAATAAATTTCGTAAATAAAGATAATAATAACTTATTAAATAACTGTGACCAAGTGAATAGATACTATTTCTTATTTCTTTTTATTTGATTTAAAAAAGTGTGTTCATTGTTTGAATAACAATGCATTACGAAGTACAAGCCTTAACACTTAATATATTTTAAAAATAAGTTAACTAACTAACCATCTTTATTCAAATGTGTATATGTATGTACAATAATATACAAAAATTAGAATTATATTCTGTAAACCGGAGGTCTTTCAGCCAAAATAAGTTATTTAACAGTATTGGATATAAAGAAAATAAGATAACTTTTTTATAACACTTTGATTTTTATTAATCATGACTAGTTTCGATTACACGGAATAAAAATCGAGGAAGGTATAAAAAAGTTATATTGTTTTCCTTATATCCGATATTGAAAATGTACCACCTAGTTAACACCGACGAAATTAAATATTTAAAGTTATTTAACAATTTTACAAACTGTTTATTTCGTAATTTAAAACATGTATTTAAAATATTAATTATTCAGTTATAATATTAAAGTATGCATTAATTGTTACGAAATTAGAATCAATTTCGGGAAGTTTTTGCTTTTAGATCGAAACATTCTTCGCATTCATCAAAAAATGCGGAACATTTTCAGAAGCTCAAAAATAAATTTAAATTATTATCACGAGAATTCGTTCTTTCTTAATCTTATCCTCTTTTACCCGTATTGGGTGTCGAAGATCACGAGAATTAATTAATAAAAAAAATAATTATTATTTTAAAACAATCTGTGATAATTGAAATAATTCATCTTACGCAATTCCATTTAAATTATGCAATAATTTCGGGTTCTAATTAAAATTAATTTCTACCTCTAACTGATGGGAAATCCCCATTGTGTTTTTTTTTATGCCGCACAAACATATTTTCGAAAAATGTGCTGTAATCAGGTATCAGAAATTTTATCAGCAAGGCCAATAGGTCAGCTGGCAATTGCTGCCTCAACTTCATTCACGAGCAAACGTTGTCATTTCGTGGAAATTGCGTTTAATTCCATTTGGTTTTCCATACGTACATGATTTTAAAAATAGAAATGATGTTAATTTCACAGAACGGCTTCTTAGATGTTATTTGCAATTGGTTTAACCTAGTTGCTGATTAACCATTAAGAATCATGTGTTTGGATATGGTTATTAATCACATTAATTTTTAGAATTCTCGAAACTAGAAGAAAATTATTATGCAGGGTGTTTAATAAGTAAGATAATTTCATTATTTTTCCTATAAATATTTTTTTTAATTTAAATAACTTCAATGTGAATCATCTATATTTAATAAAAAAACTTTATGATTTAATTTATATATATATATATATATACAACTTTATTCGTGTAATTTTACATAATTAATTATAATATACAATACATTGATGTAACTTATTGCGAAATGGCTTTTGAGCAGATTTCAGTGAATCTGTGATTTCAGTGAATCAGTGAAGAAAAAGGATACGTTTTATTTTTACATTAATTCTCTTTAGCTTATTTGAAAGCTCAGAAGAATCAGCTGCTTTATAAATTCAAATCAAAATAGAGCATTACTCAATTTCATTTTATTTCAGCATACTCCACTTGATTTATTCCATTGTGTAAAACAATTCCAGTAAATCCGTAATAAACATCAGGTCGAAAGGGAATTAACGTGAGCAATTATACGTCCTCTTTTTTTTATTCGCATTTCATATCTACAAGAGGTGTCAGTTAACCGTTTATCATACACCAAACTCCGAAAATCCTCGAAATTTGCATGTTAAAACCGATGTCATGTCCTATCACGCGGTCAAAAAAGACACGCCTTGTTACGAAATCATATTTTCCAAGCCCCTTTATAATTGGGAGTGATAGTGGCTGCAGCACATTTCGGAACTGAAAAAAAGTAACAACAACCGAAGCCCGTATATTTCCATTAATAGGAAAAACTCACCTTAAAATTCGCTCGCATTAAATCTCCATCAAACGGAAATGAGCTAGTGAGAGTGAATCAGGAAAAGAAATAATTCACTTTGCGAATCAACGCTTTTCAAATTCTTGATATTTGTAAATGTATGTTTTTTCTTCAGTTTTTCTTTAATATTGATTGTAAAATAAATTATAAAAAAAAATGATTTAATTCCTATATATGTTTAACATTTTTATAGGCATGTGTTTTTAAATAATATATATACACACATCTTTATTGATAAAATATTACATTACAAAAGGAGTAATTAATAAAACTATCGCTCATAGAGTGTTGCTGTAAATATAGATGTCCTTACTCCTTACATTTATCGTACGTTTCTGTTGTACAAAATTTGTAATTGATTTTGACAATTTATTACGACCGAAACGTGCGATCAATTTCAAGTATAAAGCCCCAGATTACACATTTACAATTACAACAAACAGATTTTGTGCAGCATTATGATGATTAACTAATTTCTGTAGATTCTGATTATTTCGTATTCGATTACTGTAGTTTTCCATTTTACTCATAACATATAACACTCCTTTTAAAAAGGAATAATTAATAAAGCTATTGCTCATAGATTTGTCTATTCTAGAATAATAAGATTATCCACACCCTAGTCTCACCATTCATCAATTCATTAATTTAAAGGATATTTAAACAAATAAATAACTTTGTATAAAACACAGTGTGTTACATATATAACGAAGTAGAAGCCTCAACTATTAAGAATTCATTAATTTTAAATAGAAAAGAGTATTCATTCACTTGGTTATTTATTTTAACATCTTTAAATTATGTAAGGCATAGCTGTACTGACGAGGGATAGATCCCGAAACACGTGTCTGCAGATGGACTTATATTAAGTAACGTTCCTTTTGTTGTTTTTACATTAAACATTTTTCTCGGATCAAAATTTGTTGCATTATGCAATATTTTATTGATGTGCAACGGCAGATGTACATTATGTAATTCAATGTCCGGCGTGGGTATTTGCCCGGGAAGTAGTTGTTTTAATGTGCATTTATTTAACTTTAGCGTAAGTCAAAAGTCACAGAGCTAAACGTGGAAATAATTTATTAATTATTTTCAAATCATTTTTATTTAATACATTAATTTTCTAATTCGAATCTTATTGTTCTAGAATATAAAAATCTATGAACGATAGCTTTATTAAATATGCCCTTTTAAAAGCAATAAATATTATTTGTAATTATACAATTAATAACATGTATTTATTTTAGTGTATTTGTTTCACATAAACATTATTATCTTATTTCATAACCATTGGCCAAATTAAAAAACCATTGAGTTGTGTACACTTCTTATTCCGATCTGTTTGTTTCGGGTTGAACGCTTTTATGGATAATTATTGAGTTTGCGAAGCAATAAAAAGATAAAAGGCGCGACTCGGTTTGGTTTTCGCTGTGAATATTAAGTACGTCGGTAATTGCTGTCATATCCTCTGTGGACGTATTTGTCAAAATTGGAAGGTCGCACAAACAATGATGTAAATGTGAAACAATGCCACATTGCTTATTTATAAATCATACGTTGAATCGCGCCACAATTACGATCAATTTTAATATTAAATTTTACTGTGCTAAAATTCGCCGGTGGATTGCAAAATTATGCCACTCGAAAGTGATTTAAAATTAAACCCACTTTTCCAGAAATTACAATGTTGTATTTATGATATACTGGGAAATCAATGTCAACTGTTCTGTATTGGCAATTCGAAATTAAAGTTGGGATTATTAGCTTGATTTATTCCATATCAGGTTTTAATTTGTTAAACGATAACCTTCGTTTTTATTTTATAATGATAATTGTTATTCATATAATGACGTCTGACAGTTCGATAGAAATAACAAAAAACTGAATCATGTTTTATTACTCTCTTAGTATAAGGGAGTAATAGGTTAACATTTTAAGGACAATTATATAATTCTCAATATAATATAATCTGTTATGACTAATTTTAATATTAGTATTATTCACTGTTATTTTATATTTATATATCAGTTAGAATATCATTTATATATATTTAGATTCGTAATATTTATTTTTGTACGTATGCTTGTAAAAAGGAGATTCCGTAAATAAATGTGTTATTATTAATTGTGTTGCATTTATTTTAGAAGTGTACTTTAGTCTGATGCGCTGTCATGAAATTATTTTACAGATTCGCAATTGCGACATTGCTAATTCGTAAAAATAATTTCGCTACAGTTGTAAATTTGCATGATTATTATTACCAACAAAAAGGTGTACATAATTGCATCCATATTAATAAAACTAATAGATATACACGATCACCTACAATAATGCAGTTTATTTGTGTGACACAAGCCAGTTGATAATTGAACGAATTAGAACCGAATTGAATAATGCACGCGGTGATTATAATAGGAAAAAAACGCGGGTGATGTCACTAATTGACTAATTCACAAATACAACTCAGCAATCTGGTAGCTGAATAGCAAATGAATACCCGCACATTAATGGCTTTTATGAGAGAACACCTCATTACGACATTACTTTCATTCCGATTCAAACATCGCCTTTTCACGCGGAAACGTTGATAACGAAAAAAATCTCCGTTTCCAATCCGGGAAGTTTTTCAACGTCGGATTTTGGGCGTAATTTGTAATTCGGAATTGATATTAACGAGTTTAATTACACGTCCGGCGTTTCGAGTGTATCTCGGTGTAAATTCTAATTACTTGATTGAATGGCTACGGGTTAACAAGTAAAGTAACAAACGCGTGGGCTCAATTAGCGAGGTCCATTATGATTTTGCTGCAGCAAAAGGTAATTAGGATCGGGGCCTTTTCACTACGCTGCACTTTGGTTTCATTATGTAATTGATGTGTATCGAAGTATCCGATACGCGCTTATTCATAAAACGGGGAAAACGCTGAAAGGAAACACAAACGCGACTACTTTTCAGGGAGGCTGCGATTTATTTAATTGAGGGTTCGTGTTTTCATTTAATTAAGGCCGCAATATTGGGTTCAATAGTTATAATTTTAATGGATTTCTTTCAATTTTGTATTTTTTGTTTTCATTTTAATTTCGATATTTAATTCAAGCTTCCATTACTTAATTAACCTGAATTAAATTTATGATATACTTATATTAAATAATTATCATTTATTTACAATCAAAAAATACCACTACTTTGTTTAACCCTACTTTAAATCCTTTTAAAGTCCTCGTTTTCGTCAAATATAGGCTGAATTCAAACATTTTTTTACGTGGAACACTGCAAGTAAGCGCTTGTTTTATTTTCTGAACGAAAATAAGTACAACCAAATAGAAGTAGTGCCCTCTTTGGCAAAAATCAAGTCGATTTTAATTTTTACGCTTGCTAAAGCACTACAGTGTCACACGTAGAGCCATACCGTTTTAAAACATTTACTTGTATAGCGTCTAAGCAGACATTCAATTTCCTCGCTTGTTAAAGCGCTGCAGTGCCACACATAAAAGCATGCCGTTTTGAAGGTAAGTGTTTCAAAACGATATGCTTTAAAATGTCTAAGCAGATATTTAATTTCTTTTCAAAGCACTACAGTAATACACCTAAAGCCATACAGTTTCGAAACAGTCACTTGTGAAGTGCTTCTTAAATTGCAGTGACATACGTAAAGCCATACCGTTTTGAAACGCTTACTTATAAAGTGTACAAGCAATACTTTTTATAAAACGCTACAGCGCTACATGTAAATCATTGCAGACATTTAGTTGCAACTATTGGTTTAGTTTAGGAAAAAATGAATTTTATAACATCTCCGAATTTAGTCGTAGAATAAGTAAAATTAAAAGCAGATATTTAATTTCTTAACTTGTTAATTGTTGATGCTTCTACTTTTGTTATACATTGTAATTCAACTATAGTCAACAATAAAATCAATCCGAGTTATACAAAGTAAAAAAGTGTTTCATTTATTAACATTTAATTTCTTGTTAAAGAATTGCAGCGATACACGTAAAGCCATACCATTTCTAGGCAGTTTATTGTGAAGTGTCTAAGCCGGCATTTAATTTCCCTGCTTGTTAAAGCACTACAATGCCGTACGTATAGTATGGCTTCTATTTTGTATGGTAGTAAAAATTTAATTTCTCCGCTTGTTAAAGCGTCATACGTAAAGCTATTCCGTTTTGAAATACTTACTTATAAAGTGTTCAAGCAAAAAAAAAATCCTCGCTTGTTAAAGTGCTACAGCGCTACATGTAAGTCATTACAGAAATTTAGTTGCCTTAACGCAACTATTGATTTAGTTTAGAAAAAAATCAGTTTTAAAATATATCTGAATTTAGTTGTAAACTAAGTAATGAAAATTTAAAAGCAGACATTTAAGTTCTTGTCAAAGCATTACAGTGATACACGTAAAGTCATACCGTTTTAAAACAGTCACTTGTTAAGTGTCTAAGCAGATATTTAATTTCTCCGCTTGTTAAAGCACTGCAGTGTCATACGTAAAGCTATTCCGTTTTGAAATACTTACTTATAAAGTGTTCAAGCAAAAAAAATCCTCGCTTGTTAAAGCACTACAGCGCTACATGTAAGTTATTACAGAGATTTAGTTGCCTTAACGCAACTATTGATTTAGTTTAGAAAAAAATCAGTTTTAAAATATATCTGAATTTATTTGTAAAATAAGTAATGAAAAATTAAAAGCAGACATTTAAGTTCTTGTCAAAGCATTACAGTGATACACGTAAAGTCATACCGTTTTAAAACAGTCACTTGTTAAGAGTCTAAGCAGATATTTAATTTCTCCGCTTGTTAAAGCACTGCAGTGCCATACGTAAAGCCATACCGTTTTGAAATACTTACTTATAAAATTTTCAAGCAAAAACAAATTCCCCGCTTGTTAAAGCGCTACAGCTGTAAATCATTATAGAAATTTAGTTGTCTTAACGCAACTATTGATTTAGTTTAGAAAAAAATCAGTTTTAAAATATATCTGAATTTAGTTGTAAAATAAGTAATGTAAATTTAAAAGCAGACATTTTAAGTTCTCGTCAAAGCATTATAGTGATACAGGTAAAGTCGTACTGTTTTAAAACAGTCACTTGATAAGTGTCTAAGCAGATATTTAATTTCTCCGCTTGTTAAAGCACTGCAGTGTCATACGTAAAGCCATACCGTTTTGAAATACTTAATTATAAAGTGTTCAAGCAAAAAAAATCCCCGCTTGTTAAAGCGCTACAGCGCTACATGTAAATCATTACAGATATTTAGTTACCTTAACGCAACTATTGATTTAGTTACGGAAAAAAAAATCAATTTTAAAATATCTCTGAATTTAATCGTTGAATGAGTAATGAAAAATTAATTGCATTATATGGCAATATAATAATAAGCAATCAGTTCTAATTACAAACGAATTACTAGTTTGCGATGAGTAACACCAGGCAATAACAGAGATAGTTTTGCACACCGAGTAAAAAAGTGCGACGAGACAATCGCCAGCGAGAATCGCATGTGCGCAACATGTCATTGAACCAATTGAATAATGTTTGCACGTCAAATAAGATTTATTGCTCACTAAGTAAATAATGATATGCATTATAAAAATTGTTAGTACAAGCATGTAGATCTCTGTGTGCGTATTTCGGTGCGGCGGAGAGACTGTCACGTTCCTGGCGATATTGGTATCAGACACCTGGATTATTCCGATTACCACGCCGCTGTTGGCTTTAAATTTTAGATTGGCCCTGTACTACCCGGGATTAACAATTTCTCTGCCAGCACCGATGGAATCAATTGAACAATCGGAATTGATTAGACACGTGTTCGCTGTGAAATTGAAATGCTTATACATAAATAACCGTTACTACAGTGACTATATTACAAACACTAAAATTGTAATTGTTGTAATAAATAAATAGTGATGTATTGCTCATACATAATATGACTTTATGTAAAAGGTATTATTCGATTTTTTTTAACTTTAACTAGTCTCCAACTTTTAATAGGGAAACATTTATTAACAACTGCAATAAATTGAATTATCCTCTTAACATAAATCAATATAATTTTCTTTTCAAAAGCCTATAAATAAAATAGTATTCATTACTGCAATGTCTTCAATTTTTGCTTGAAATACTATTTTTTTAATAATGTAACGCACCCACAAAATTTATACGAAGGTGAAAAAAAAACCTCAATGATTTTATCAAAGAAATTCTGCATTTTTTGTTGCTAAGAAAAATCAACAAAAAAGAGAAGTTTTTTTTTATTTTCCTTAGCAATATTGATGTTTAATTAAGAAATAATATATATATCTATAAAATGAAATAAAACAGAGATGATTAACACTTTTTCAGTTATTTAAATTACAATAAAATTAAACGAGGAAAAATTACTGACAGTGATCAATAAAATTTGCTATGGAATTCTAAATGACTTGATATTGCGAAATCGAATTGGAGTTCTCTCTTTATCAACCGTTGTTTGGAATCGCTCCATCTTCGCTTTGAGTCGCTATCGACTAAACTAGAATCCGGCCTTTGATCATTCCCTTTTTCCAACTGCAAAAATACTTAGATTGCCTTATTATGCAAGGATGTTTTTTTTGACAAACATCCTTACATAATAGATATTTGTTTGTTACAAACATCAATGTTGTATTCAGATAATTCTTCATGATTCCCATGAAATTAGAAAAAGATGGCGCTTGCGTCGTCTTGCATTTATTATAATTCTTCAAAGTTTATACCTAATAATGAAAATATAATGCCGATGGAAATGAATTTTGTCATTTTAAATATTTTTACAGCCGTGTCTCGTTATTTCAGCTTTTATAATGAGATTGTGTTAAGTTGCAAAGGATAATAGCTTTGTTAGTTTGAAAAATATATACTAGTTAAGGGCTTACGTAGGAAAATAGGAGCAGCACTTAAGGGTATCATATTTTTAAATCTTGCTTCATTTGTCCGTAGTGAGTAACTCTCGTCGCTACAAAATCTCCCATCAAACCACAAAGTTGCAACAAAAGATATGAATGCCAGAAAGGTGAATTCACGGCCAGATTTTTCTTTAGGCTCTTTGAGCTCCAGTCAGTGTTCTCTTAATTAGTACCCTCGAAGGGTTTACGTCACATAAGTAGCGTTGTAGTTGGAAGTCCTTTCCTGCTTTGCAGCTTCCCAGCTTTCGAGCTTTCCCCGGCCCTTTCCTGGGGGCTTAATTAACACTGTTTGCCCTGCGCTATCATCGGCATCGTCGCTATCGTGCCACGGAGCCGTCGCCCGTCGCGGCCCTCCTGTCCTTTTAGGGAGGCCATTATGGTCCGGTCACTTATTTCATCCATTTCGTCCCATATTATGTCCCCCCACAACTTACTAACTACATAAATCATTATTACGTTAAATTAATGCCATTAGAAACATCGTAAATTAAATTCATAGCTGAATTTAATTAATGCTATATAAATCTGTAGGCTATGCGTTTTATACGGACCGCACTGATAGTTTCAGTTTCAGCGCGTTTTCAGCGTTTATTGCTCGGCTTCTCTTAATTGCTACTTTAACTTGTAATTAATCTTTTGGTATTTGCACTATAATTTCAAATCTTTAACAGCGATAACTCTCCTGTACGATTTATGTATTCTAATAAAATTCTACCAAATATTACATCATGGCCGGGCAAGCCATTCACGAATCGATGTTTCATGGGGTTTAACACCTATTTATTAACCATAATACCAAATAACTAAATACATTAGAATGAATATCTTTACTAGCTTATTATCGAATTAGTACATACGTAACGATAAGTACAAAAACATTACTGTTGGCTGTTACATAACGCACACGCATGCTTAGGTCTCGTTAGTCCCCTAATGCATTCTCCCTTTAGGATAACTGAAAACCAGTCCTTAGTACTGGTTCACCTCGTTGAAGTAGGCTATCCGTAGATCCCTAATTTTCGCCATTTCTGGCTTCTGTGGATCTTTTAGTGAGAGTTGAGCAGTATCCTTGGATATGCTCCGCGGTTTCGTTCTTCAAACAGCGCCCTCTACAAGTGATTCTGCAATCTCTAGTCTGTGGAAGTGTGCAGACTCAGAGCACATCTCCACCTCAGAATGGCGGTACAGCCGCAGTTATTAATTAGCGAATCTTTTATTCGAATACCGAAGGATTTCCTTGGAAAGTCTGCAGCTTATTGTGGCATCCAATGCCTACTGAATATACAGAAATATCGGAGTGGGGGAATTCGAAATCTCGGAGTCTAGGGACTCCGAATGCAATTCAATCGCCCGCAGACCGTCGCTCGAATTCAATTATACGCCTTATTTGGAATTATATCATATTTTACAGTTAATATAATTTAATTTTTTAATAATTTGATTTTTAGTTATTCATTTTTAAAATAGATTTTTGTATAAAATAAATATTTATCATTACAACTGCATCTGAAAATAATTGTTACAATTTAACCCGCTTGCATTATAGCAGTGCGCAAGACTTACGTATGCTTCTCAGGCTCCGACATTCCGGCCTGTATCTTTAGTATTCAATATGAAATCTCATTTACTCCTAAATTTAGAGTATTGGCATGTAAAATTTCTTATATGAATCTGTGAATGCAGCAGTAGGCTGGGCGTGTGAATTGTTATATTGACCGCAGCTCCAGCTAATTCGCCAGCCTTCCTGTTCCCATTGTCAGTACTGTGTGCTCTCACTTACGAGATCTTGATTTTTTGTGCATCGAGGCCTGCTTAAGTTTCCTGTGACACTTTTTAACTGTCTCTGAAGAGGTGTAGTTCTTCTTCAGGTACTGTAGAGTCTATCTACTGTTCTTGAGGAGGTATAGTTCTTCTTCAGGTACTATAGAGTCTATCTACTGTTCTTGGGGAGGTGTAGTTCTTCTTCAGGGTCTGTAGAGTCTATCTACTGTTCTTGAGGAGGTATAGTTCTTCTTCAGGTACTATAGAGTCTATCTACTGTTCTTGGGGAGGTGTACTTCTTCTTCAGGTACTATAGAGTCTATCTACTATTCTTGAGAAAGTGTAGTTCTTCTTCAGGTACTGCAGAGTCTATCTACTGTCCTTGAAGATTAGTAGACTTTTATTAGTTACAACGCATAGCTAGCCCACCTCATCGAGGTAGGACGCTAGTAGTGTCAAAATTGGTAAATCCCTAATTTTCGCAATTTCTAACCATTCTTCACTGGACTTGAAAGCTGCAGTGTCCAAGGAAATATTCCGCGATTTTGTCCTGCAAACAGCAGGATTATGATTATGTGGAGGTGTGCTCTGAGTCTGTAGTGGCCAGCCAGGATGACGGCAATTCAGTTTAATTTATCTCTGGATAGCCGCAGACTGATCTTTCATTTGGATGCCGAAGGGTTTCCTTAGAAATCTCTAAAAAAAAACACAAAATTAAATTATTTGCTTATATGACACACTATTTGTAAAATTTAAGACTAAAATGTTTTTTTTTTCATCTTACTGAAATATGTATTCAAAAGTAATATCTTCAGCTATTAATGGATAAAAATAATTCTTTTGTTCTTTTGGATAGAAAATAATTAAAAATCTGTTTTAATAATTAAAATAGTAATTGATGAACACCACAATGGGACTAAAATTTGGTCTAAGTGGGTTCGGCGTATGAGCTACCCCCCACTCCTTAAAATTGACGAGCAGCTAGGGGATTTCGAATGAAACTCTATTGCGATTGCAAATCGAAGTTCCCTCTCTATCAACTATGGTTCGATATCCCTTTAACTTCGTTTTTAGTCCTAACAGACTGGATCGATTCATTCGGAATCCGGCCTCACAAGCACTAATGGAGTTAAGAGCCAATTTGTAAAAAAAATCATTATAAAGTGACCAAGAACTTACTGAAAGCGCCACTGAATTTGTTTATGGATTTTGATGTCCTTGAATTTTGGCCATTTGATAAAAAATAGTGATCAATAATATGGAATATGGACTTTTCGCTGGATACAACAAAGGAACTAAATGCCAAAATTGTTAATCATAGAAATTTAAAAAAAATCCAAAAGTGACCAAGTACTTACTGAAAGTACCACCAATTTGGTTTACGGATTTTGGAGTCCTAAAACTTTAGTCTTTTGATAGGATATAGTCAATAGCACATAGAACCTATATATTGATTCTACGTGCTATTGATAAGTCAATATATTCTATGTGCTATTGACTATATCATGATAGGATGTATAGTATATAGTCAATAGCATATAGAACTTATCTATTGATTCTATATGCTATTGATAAGATATTGATATTGACTATCTCCTGATAGGATATCAGGATATAGTCAATAGCACATAGTACTTGGTCACTTTTCGATTTTTTTTTAATTTCTATGATTAACTATTTTGGCATTTAGTTCCTTTGTTACCTTTTGTTGTATCCAGCAAAAAGTCCATATTCCATATTATTTCGGAAAGAAATTCAATATTTTTTAAAATATTCAGCTTTTTAAAAATCCATTGAGTGATCGATAGGATAGGATTAAATTATGCACCAAGAAAGTGGTTCGAGTCTTCTGGCACAAATACATAATTAATTGGACGGTTCATGATTCAATTGTGGATTGTCAATTGTCCAGCGTCTGTGACAGACAATTCAATAAGTTGACAAATTGATTCCTCGATGCCCTCTTCTCATGCCCCCTCGCGGAGATCGATATGTTGATCTCAATTAATGTTTCAATTGCAGCTGCAACAAACAGCACGAAATAGACGATAAATGGCCAAGGCGGACGTACTCAACCCCGTCGGCTTCGTTTAGGATCAACGAAAACCGGCAACTTTGTTCCGCGGATTTATTAGGATTTAACACGCCTTGCTTGCTCATTATGGAATGAATTATCAGATTAAACTACTTTATAATTTACACAAACGCGTAAAACGTACGGAACACGGATTCTGAAATAATGAATTTGGATTTCGTACGTTTTACGTGTTTATGGAAATTATGTAATAATTTTAACAAATAAATTGTTATGCAACGCCATAATAGAATTTTAATAAATAATTTCCAATTATAAATTACAAAATTCAATTATTAAATACCGACAAACGTATTGTATTTCCTTACGCTGATATACATTTCCTATTCCACCGGTAACAATAACACACATAAAGGAACACCGCCCATGCATATTTCGACAAACATTGTGTATATATATGATCGCAGGATTTTTCCACAATTTCAATATATTTCACATACTCGCAGATAAACATTGTTAATATTGGCGCGAGTGTGCCGGAATTTTCATGAAAGGTTTTCCGCCCTTGCTGCAATCGATATGTTTACACGCATTCACACTTGTTAAAGCGGAAAATAGGAAATGCATTTTTTACTTGTTAATAATTTACATCGTGCGAATGAGAGAGAATTTTATTTAAATAAACGCCGGTGTGCCGGAAAAGCGTAAACAAATAAATACCGAGCGGCAAGTCTTCCGCCGCTTTGAATATTTCCCACTGGGAGAGCAATTTATTGTAAAATTGTAAATAATAGAGGGAACGTAATGTAGGATTAATAAATATAAAATAAACACGTACTTTAATGTATTTAAATGAAATATGCTGAAAACACATTTACATTCAAATATAAAAAGTAAAAAATGGTATTGTAGCCATCATGGTACTTAATTTTCCCATATGACCATGATCTATACTACCATCATCCTCATTCTACATCAACCTTAGAATAATTAAAATATTTTGTAGTGTTGGGCAAAATCAAGTGAATTTAGTAATCGAGTATTTCTGAATAACCAATTTTAAGTAGCTAAAGTTAAATAAATAACAATAAAATTGAGTTTATTAATAAATAGGTAAAACTTTCCAATATTAATATTATAAATAACTCTAAGAAAATTGTCATAAACTTCATTTTGCAGTGACAAAAAAGATCGAAAATATCGACTTTGCCCATCTCTAATATTTTGTTTTAAAATAGAGCAAAAGCTAATTTTTCTATAGTACATTTGAGAATAACAGAGAACTAAGGAACCCAAGTTGGAGCGATACTAAACCACGGTTGATAAAGAAAGAACTCGCAAATCATAACAATAACTCATACAGAATCCCCTAGATGAAATAGCTGTGCATAATAAAAAGTGCAGCAGGTGTAAGTTATGTAATTCAATGTCTGGCGAGGTATTTGCTCGAGAAGTGGTTGTTTTAATGTGCATTTGTCTAAGGCACTTGCGTAAAGTAAGTCAAAAATGTTACAGAGCTAAATGTGGAAATAATTTATTAATCATTTTTATTTAATTTAATAAAAAGTCGTATTAAAAAAGACCACTTTTTATTACACACTTATTCGGTGACTTATTGCACAGCAGTTTTCCCATTGCATTTTTTTTTTCAAACACGTTATCAATAAAAAATAGTATTTATAGTACTTTTGAGTATAACAGAGAGTTCCATAGTTGTCTGTTCAGGAAAGAATCGAGCGTATAAGATGTGGACCAAATCATATTTAATTTAAATAATTCAATAATATCCAGTTGAACACATGGTCCATTCGCTCTATTCCCAACAACTAGGGGATGCCGAATGAACGTCATTGAGATAACGAGTCGGAATTCTCTCTGTATCAACAATGGTTCGGTATCGCTCCAACTTAGTTTTTAGTCGTAATAGATGGGATCGACTCATTCGGAATCCGGCCCTATATATTTACGCTGCACCTCATTTCAGAGTACTTTATTGCAAACACAAGGCTATACAGTAGGATATTTTTAAACTTTGAGGTTATGTTAGATTTTTTTATGTTATGATAATTTGTGATAAAATAAAAATACATTTCATGTTGTATCATTATTTTCTATAAAATGAAAAAAAAAAAATAATAATTCGTTCCTTGCTTCGCTTTATAATAACTAAATATACATTTCGAGTACCATGTACTCAATAGCGAATGTTTACAAAAAAATAATGCGGCAGGTATTTATAAAGTGGTAATTCGACAGGTATTAGTGTTTTCTATGTTCTTATAAAAGTTAATTTTTGATGGAAACACTGGGTTAGTTTAATAAAAAAATATTTATTTATGAAATTATGTGTTAGTTAATTTCTGATGAAAATATTTATTTACGAGAGAAAATTATGTATAGTGGAAAAATATTTATCGACAAACAAATAAACCCCGTTTTTACAGCGACTGTTGTATACCAAGCTATTTTTGTTCCGCCCTTGGCAGAATCGATTATGAAATCATCAAAAGGAAGGGCTCACAAATAATATCAAATATTACAGTAATTACTAGTTTCCAGATACAAGGAAAACTTAATAGCAAATCTCCCGATTACAAAGTGTTTCCAGTGGATCAATCAATACCGGTTTCAACGTTCCCCAAATAACTGTCATATTTCATACATGAAAATTAATCCGAATTTCTTTGATACTGTGTACAAATAAAATAATTCCCAGATCAAAGAATTAAATCCTACAAAGTCCTGAGAAAATATTAGCTTATTTACCAAAGCGATCCCGATTGAAGTTGACAGGCTTTGGCGATTTGCGTCATCCGTCCATTTTTTAAAAAATATTTTTTCATTTTTTTGGAAAAAAGCAAACGCTACATATCCGGCATATATTTATGCAATTCGAAAATCAATATCGCACATCGGGACATTCGAAATGCGCACTCAAACATACACGTTTACATTCCTTGTTTACACATTTCATCACATGATTTTGTAATATGGCGCCATTCCGCGCGGTGCATACCTAGAATAGGACATGCCTAACGCATATTTGGGTTTATGTTTGTGTTTACGTTTAAGTTAATTACCGGCTGGAATCTGATGGTTTCGAATATGCGAATTGTTATGCGCGTAATAATGTTTCGAATAATTTAATTAGTTTTGTTTATAAACACTAATAGTATTGTAATGCGTTTTATGTTTAATTCATTTTTATTACTTTCTTAAAATCAGTGGTTCTGAAAATTTCTAGTGACACATAAAATTAATATATTTCAATTTTAAATTTACAAAAAATAAATAAATTATTTTAAGTGTAAAATTATTTTAATTCATTTTTGTTACTTTCTTAAAATCAGTGGATCTGAACCTTTCTAGTGACACAAAATTAATATATTTCTATTTTATATCACGAATATTTTTGTTAAAAAAATAAATAAATTATTTTTGTAAACATTTCTTAGCATTTCATAGAATTACTGATTGATAATTTTATTTGTTAAATATAATTATATCGAAATGCTAAGAAATGTTTACAACATTATAACCATATTTTGTTAAATAATTAAGTTTATTATATAGCACATTCAAAATCGCTTTTGCAACAATCATAGTAATACAACAAAAGCTTTAATTTTAACTAAGGGCAAATCGAAACAACTTGACAGTTTTGGCATTTTTTTTTACATATTAGTAGTATGTTTGATTTAATTTAATTTTCGTTAGAATATTTTTATTATTTAATAATAATAATATTTATTTTCCTTCCAGTACATAAATTTCATATTTATATAATAAGTAATAATAATTATTTAGTGTTCAAGCAAGCAAGAAAAAAAAAAACAAATATACCATAATATATTGTAAATATATGTAAAACAAATAACTTTGAATAAAGATATTGTAGTAGTAATTATTTAGTTCTCTGTGCAGATAATTACATACATTTTTAAAAACTATTCTGTAGGGGAAATGTTAAGTTTAATGTTTATGTTATTTTTTATCATCACAGTCTAAGCAGGTTTTTTTTAATATATATATATGCATAGAATGTGAATTTAATACACAAACGTTAAACTTAACATTTTTCTACGGAATAGTCCCGATTAACATTAAGTATAAACAATAAAGTGACAGTATTTGTCTGGCTTAGGCTATCGACCAGACAACTTTCCGCCCTGTCGTCTGGTTGATAACCTAAGCCAGACAAATACTGTCACTTTATTATTTATACTTAATGTTCATGTCTGTAAAAAATGTATGTAATTACATACATATAAATTTGTTACATAAAATGCGTATCATTAAAAGAAAATAGAAATATATCTATTTTAAGTGTCATTACTTTAATTTCAGCCATGTTTTTTTCTTGTTTACATTATTTGCAATAAAAATTCAAAATAGATCCAGGATCCAACATAAAGGTGGGGTTTAGTGTTAGCACTAAAGCGCAACAATATATTATCCGTGTTTAAAGCGAAAGATAAATCTACTTTTTATAGATACAGCGCTGAATGGAAACGTTAAACTTGGCTTAAATTTACATTGTCGCTCCCTTTGTAGTTATGTCTCACGTCGTATAGATGTCGCACCGCAATTAAGATTATATAAAACGTCTGTTTCCTCTTTTTAATACAATCCGTGTATTTTATTGTGAATTTTCAAGCGCCAGCACGTGGTTTATGTCGCAAACAATATAATAACGCCTATCTGCTTTAATTTATGGACGCTTTTTATTATATTAGCGACGACTTCAGCAGATAATAAAGAAAAATGGGTCGCTTGTACGCTCGGCGGAAGCTTCTCAAAATGACCACGCATTCATTATTCAATAGAACAGGAGAGTGTGCAAGGTCAGATGTGTTTATATTTGTGTGTCTGTTAGCTACGATTATGATGCAAGATTGCGAAATAAAAATAAAAGGCGACAACATTCTTTGCAAATAATCAAAATTAGATTTATTTGAATATATATACATGTCATCCCCTGATTTTTTGAATACGGGCATTTGAATAAATTACTTGGCACTCAGTTACCACGCTCGTTTTTTTTTTTTTTTCATAGTGACCAATAATAATAATCGAGATTCAATACAAACACATTACATTACATTACTCATTAATAGAAAAGAGTATTAATTCACTTGGTGACAGTTATTTAAATAAATTAAATAAAAATGATTAATTAAATTGATGATGATTGATTAAAGTCAAAATAATTTATTAAATATTTTGACTTAAGTAAAAAATGTCACAGAGCTAAATGTAGAAATAATTTATTAATTATTTTCAAATCATTTTTATTTAATTTACATTAATCATATTCATATTTTTCAGGGGACAACATATATATATATATATATATCTTAACTCATTGAATATTTTTTAGTTAGCTAGTTAGTTATCTTTATTGACAAGTTTTTCGAGTTTACAATAATAATAATAACAATATAAAATATTTTGAAAATTTAAAGGATTCTTGTCAATCGGCTATCGATTATACGTCTTTTTGTCTAATATTTTTTTATTTTATAGTAATTAATTTATTCATGACTTGGTATTTCCGTTCGGCGTTGATGTTCCTTACTAACTTCTGACTTCAACTTTATCCGATCGCAATGATTGAAATTCAAATATATTCAAATCGAATAAAGTGTTCACCGACACAATTTTAATTATATGGTTTTATTTGAACAATCTACTAAGGACTAGCAAATTGACCTTTTTGTATGGCACTCATGCACTTTTATCAAGGATCTAAAATGTCTGGCGTAAAATGTGGCGTTTGAAACCATTCGATCAATTATATTAGTATAATTAAATGAAAATATCAATAAAATGTTATGATTTTTTTTAGAACATTAGTTTTAATTTTTTGGAAAAGATTTTTTGCATAAAAAAATATATTGTATGATTGATGGTTATTTTAAAAGTTATGTTAAGAGATTTTAATCACAATTAAAAACACTTTTTATTCCTTACTTCACTTTTTTTATACGTTAGATGTACATTTCGAATGTTAAGCACTAGTGATGGGCAAAATCGATTATTTCAATAATCGAATACGAAATAATCGATTATTTTTGATAATCGAATGAAAATTTTATCGTTTCTGTGAAATATATGATTAAAAACTCAACTAGAATTATTATAAATGCTGTTTCTATAACTATTTGAGATAATTTGGATTTCATCTTTCATTTTCTTCTGTATTTTTCAAATAAATCGATTCTTCAAATAATCGATTTTGCCCATTATTACTTACGCACTCATTATCAATAACTGCTTGTATTTGCATATGGGGATTATTATTCCCATAATTATGTTCTGTTTGCGGTATAATACATCATTATGGCTTATTTGCAAGCTAAAGATATTTTCATATTTTATAGAACATCACAACTTTATAACCGCGCTTTGTGCATTCAACTCATTGCCCGGTTTTCCTTAGCTTTCCCCAGAACTTCCACGTTCATTAAAACCAGCAAAAAGCACATTAGGTAACAAGAGAAGCTTAAATCAGACACACGGAGGAGGGAAGCAGCGCAAAGTTCGAAAACGTATTCAAATTATTCTGTTTGATTTTCCAGTCTGCTCAGATTTTATTAAGGTACAATAAGGGCGCGCAAACTTAAGAAATCCGCAAACTACACTGAATTAGGGTATTCTTTGATCTAACACAGTGTAGTGAACTCGCCGCGTGAGTATCTGGCCAAAAGATTACTAATGAGTGCGCTTTTTGCAAACCGAGTTTAATTCAAAGAGATATGTAAATTATTTTAAATGATACACTGTTGTACTCCGGGCAAGTTTCCAAAGCTCGGGATTCGGGAGCTTTATCATTATTGCAGAGCATGTAGTCTGTAATTATGATTATTTTTCACGTGACCTGCTCAACTTTGTTAATATTCAGTGTACGTGATGTTAGGCTGATATCGCCGGTGATAAATTGCTCCCGCGGATCGATAATATTGCCCCGAATACTTCAAGTTGTTGGAATTGCATCATCTATTTTGTGCAGGTTCTTCTTGAGAATGAAACATGTGCAGCTGAAATACGTTTTATTATAAACTCAACTTTATTTTTGTTCCTCAAAGGTATGCACTTTAAATTTAGTATTCTCGATATTCTAGTTATAAAGTTAATATTTTTTTTAAACTTTCATTTATATGTGTATTCAAATATAAAAATAAAACACTCATATTTGTATCAAAAATACTTTGCTCTTTTCAGACGAATTAAAGTTTCCAAAAGAAAAAAATAAATAAAGAAATGAATATTTTTTTATTAACAAATAAAAATACATAGATTATACAAGAGTACCACTAAATAAATATATATTGTGTATATATATTATATACAATAAATGTTTGTGATGTAAAATATGTATTTTCTGAATAAAAATATTTGTATAAGTAATTTATTATTCTATAGAATACTTTCTTCTCATTTATAACTTGGCAAAACATATTTAATATGAAACGTGGATTTGTTTTGTATGTCTAAATTAAATTAAATTTTCAATTATTTCGTAATTGAAACGCTTTTTTGATAAAATGAAAATTTAGTTCGGAAAGTAATATTTGCTTGTAGAATATTGTCTATAAGTTAAATAGAAGTGAACCGTTATTAAATACAATTTCTCCCTTGTGATAGTTTGTTCTTTGCGAAAGATTCGTAACAGTTGTGAATTTCTTATTCAAAGGCGTCGCGGATCCAATAAGAATCTGCTGAGACCGACAGGAAATTTTCATAACTGGATGCGGAGGAGCTCTACAAAGCAGATGCCATATTTCACCCCCTCGTTCTCACCCAGCACCCATCCCCAATCGCAATCTTCAACCGATTATTACTGTATATATTGTCATTCTGCAGACGGTGCGATAAAACGTAAAACACCCTGCCCATAATTGGCGAATATTGATCAGCAATGACCCCACCTTCCAATAATATTTCCTGAATTCAGATTCAATTACTGCGCGATATAGCACACTTGATTCCTGGAATATTTATTCCACCGCGCCGGGAATAGTTCACTCTACCCCAATCAATCGGGTGTATAAGCTTTCCCCGAATATTATTTTTCCGCCGGCGGGAAAAAATCTAATCAAGATGTTACACTTCGCGGCGCTCTCCGCCCGGAAAATTTTACATCGTGTCACGTGCTGATGGAAAAAGTTCTTTTGCTCGATTTGCCATGGCTTTCATACAAATCTAACCGTGATTTACGAATAATGCTCGGTTTACTGGGGCTTAAATGGAGTGGTTCGTGTTGCCTTTGGTTTTCAGTTAATGAGGTGAATCACCTTGCTCCAGCTTTTGATGTTGACCTAAAATATTTGTTATCCAGAGGATCTAATTGATGGGATGCTATTTCAGGCGGGTCCTTTTGTCTTTGTTTACATAATATTCGAAACAATCAAATAAATTGCTTAAATGATTTTTACGAGGGCTTTCTCTTCCCAAATAAACAGATTTATCTAATTAATTAAATTAACTATATACTAATAAAACACTTTAATCTTTCTATTACTGAAATTAAAATAATTAAATAAAACACATACCTGGATTCAAGAAGTTAAAGAAAACATAGTTATAATTATTAACATTTTAAGATTTTTTTATTTAATTAAACACACTTTCAAAATATAAACAAATTTATATTTTGAAAGTGTGTTTAGTTAAATAAAAAAAAAACCTTAAAATGTTAATAATGTTAACTCACACTGTACAACTATATTTAGTTTAGTTTATACATATATATTTCTCTGTAATTAGGCTCTGCTTGTTGAGAAATAAATTATTATTATTATTATAACTATGTTAATTTCTCGAATCCAGTTATGTGTTTTATTTATTTTAATTTCAGTAATAGAAACATTAAAGTGTTTTATTAGTATATAGTTAATTTAATTAATTAATTAATTTATTCGCGACAAATGTTTCGCACGCTTTTGCGGCTTCTTCAGGCGAAGAATGATAATTAAAATACAGTAAAGACTTACCTGTTTAATTTAAAATAACAACCTTAAAATATTAACAAGTATGGACTTTCAAAAATTTACAGCCTCAACAATTAAGTTATAGTTATAATTGGTTAAATAAGTATTTTTCCAAGTGTGTTGAATTTCATAAAAAAATATGTTAAAATAAATATATCATGTTAGCAAAACCCTAGCTAGTCGAGAATTAGAAATTATTCAATTTAATCTATTTTTTATTTTCCTTTGTTTAATTTCATTCTAATCGTTATACTTTACTTCCTTTTTTTGTCTGAATAATTTATCAATAACATAAAATAAAAATTAGTAACAGAATTTCCTCTATAATAGCATGTTATATATACACAAATATAACAAATTCAATAATTTGAAACTACATACTAAATTTCAATAAGTTTAAAATACAGAATTTCATGGCAAATTACAATTTACAGAAATTAATATTTTCAAATTTAGACATAAATTGGGAGGGTGAAGATGAGTTAAAAATATTGAAATTTGGATGCATAGATAAATTATTTGCCGGCCTCATAAATCGTGTCAATGTTCTGTTGAGACCATAATTTGTCTTGTGGATTTGGAGACGAAACAAAGGTATATATCTTGTTGTTTTTACAGTTACGAAAAAAATCGAAGACGTCGAGTTTGCCCACCTCTACTTAATTTAATAATCTAATAAAACACTTTAAACTTTCATTGTATAACACTAATAACCTCTACTTAATTATAAAAAATCCGTTCATCACTTTCTCTGCGAGTTTGTGTAAGCGAGAATCAAAAAATCAATTTATTCGCAACTCTTTTTTTATTCCGCGTTTTAACGCTATCTGGCCTTATTTACCAAATTGATGGGTAAGCTATTTTACGCCCGAAATGATTAATCCACGGCAGACATGCGCCCCCTCGCCGCAAAGGTCGCTCAAACTTTAACAATTCTGATGCCTTGTCAGATTTTCGTCTAACATGATCGACTATTTATTCCAAGCGCCCCGTTTTATAAAAATTTCAATAACCTTAAAAGCCGCTGTAAAGTAAGATGCATGGTAAACGAGTAATTTAACATAATAAAAGAAGGAAGTTGATTCACTTTTATTAATCCTGTTTTTAGTGTAAATTAGAAATAAATATATAATAAATTATTGATGTGCAACAGCAGGTGTACATTATGTAATTCAATGTCCGGCGTGGTTATTTGCCCGGGAAGTAGTTGTTTTAATGTGCATTTGTTTAACGTACTTACGTAACGTAAGTCAAAAGTCACAGAGCTATATGTGAAAATAATTTATTAATTATTTTCAAATCATTTTTATTTAATATATTTAAATAACTGTGACCAAGTGAGTGAATAATACTCTTTTCTATTTATATAATAAAATATTTAACCATCATTTATCTAGTGAAATTCGTTTCTTGGTCTAGTGGACAAAACTTGTCTACCTTGTATACCCAAATTTTATTTTAATATGTGTCAAAACTATATTCAATACAATAAAATAATAATATATATAATATTCTAACTAATTTTCTCTTAAATATATATATATACGTTTTAGGTTATATTATATGTAATTACATTATTCTGTAATTGCTGAATGTTGGACAAAGATTATTATTATTGATAATCTGTATGAAAGAGCCTAATAGCCAAGGTCTATATTTTCCTACTTAGAAGTTTAACATTCTTGTGTGTTACAGTCGTACAATTTTTGTCACATTTAAAATACACCTATAAATAAAATACTCTCAATTTTATTTAACCACAGTATTTTAATTCGATAGTTAAAAAACGAACATAAAGTGTTTTATTTACAAGTGATTTTAAAATATACCACAAATTAAACCTCTACAACACACAAATAAGCGCTTTTAATAAACATCGTAATAAAAAGTGCTAATTAGTAACTAGCGCCATCTATTCCTCTTTGAACTGTCAAAACATGCTTGAAATCTTCGAGATAGAAAAAAATCGTATATTTTTAATTCCGCTGATTGTTTATGTTGAAGTTTAAATTAGCAGTGGGATTAATCGAATTATATAATTAATTGATAATCGAATGGATGCTCGGAATACAGTTGAAAAAAATTGCTCGTGAGACCGCTCAAGAGATCGTTTGATAGATTGCCTGGGAGAACGCTCGAGTGACCGCCCGCAGGGTGGTTCGTATAATCAGTCGAATGATAATTGAGATAATATTTCATCGCGATGTAATATGAAATCCGAGTGAAAATAACTGTTCGCAGAATATTTGTTATAATATATAAAAAATGAATACGAAATAATATTAAAATAATAATATTCGTGATTAAATTATAATTAATTAAGACGTTCCATAATTGTCGATATAAGATTTTCTATTTTTTTTTTATTTGGCCGACATTTATGGTTCTTATTAATGAAGCATTTAAATGTATTTCCAAAAGGCTGCATTTTTTTTAATTGACAAGAGATAAATTTAAAATTTAGTAAATTTGAAATGACTTCTTATATTTTAATTGGTACTAGATGCATTAGCAACAATTTGGCAGTAAATATGAGAAAAAGCTCGGTCGATAGCCGATTCATCATCATCTACAGAATATAATTCTAATTTTTGAATATTATTGTACATACATATACACATTTGAATATGAGAAAATGCGAGAATTTTGATTTGTTGTTAACTGTTTTAAAACGCTCATTTAAGAATGGAACTTACAAATAAATCGAACAAACAATTACGTAAAAATTAAACATGTGGTTTGTTTCACAATAAAAAAATGTCCACTTTGACATCACTATTTTGAAGTATTGTATTATTGACTGAGTTTGATACATTTTAACTCTTGAATTAATTTCTCTCTTAACAATTGATGAACATGTTTAAACAATTAGGTTCATTTGAAAATAATTAATAAATTATTTCCACATTTAGCATTTATTATTTTCAAATCATTTTTATTTAATTTATTTAAATAACTGTGACCAAGTGAATGAATACTTTTTTCTATCCATGTGTTTAATTTTTACATAATTGTTTAAACATGTTTCACCAAGTGTTAAGTAATTCAGAGTTAAAATGTACCAAACTCAGTAAATAATTATAACACTTCAAAATAGTGAAGTCGAAGTTGACATTTTCTTTTAAGAATAAAACACATTATTCAAATGACAGACACAACTTGCTTGACAGTATTCATTCGCAATGGTGGATGCGCCGGGTACAAAAAATCTTAGCTTAAATATTCGGGTAACTTCACATCAGTCATATTTATTAATAATAATAACTTATTCTACAATATATAGGCATACAAAGAAAGTGAAACACGTGTAAGTGGGAAGTGTCAAAGGTAAAGACTGCGTTTAAATATTATCAATTAAATTATCCTGAATTAATTCAAAAATGTTTCACCATGGGTTAAGTGAGAAATTAATTAAGCATATTATTAAAACTTATTATGGTTTCAAACATGTTGAATAAATTCTGTTTGTTTAAAAAAAAACAAAGTGTTGTTTTGTTAAGGAGAAAATAAAATAAAATGTGGAATGTTGCAAAAAAAAAAAACAGTTATCATTTCTTCACCACAGTGTGGTGAAGCAATTGTAGCAAGATTATAATAGACATTCAAAGACTATATAGTGACATTTAATGTAAGTAATTATTTAAAGAAACATCGACACCCAATACGGGTAAAAGAGGATATTAATCTTTTACCCGGGTATTGAAACCCCGTATTGAAAGAATTATTAAAAGAAATATAAATGTTAGGCTGAAAGATCTCCGGTCGATAGCCGATTCATCATCTTCAGAATATAATTCTAATTTTTGTATATTATTGTACATACATATACACATTTGAATAAAGATGATTAGTTAGTTATAAATGTTAGAAATATGACAGAAAGTATCCCTAGTAATCCTTCATTGCATTAATGTATTAATTGAACTAATTTTAATTAATCAACCCACAGAAGTAACATTAAAACGAAATAACGCAATTTTCACCTTCCCATTACCACAAAAACAAAAAACATTATGCGAGGTATCCCGCTTATTAATCCATTTTTCTTCATATCCAAAAGCTAATTCACAATTTACGCCCCGCATTCGAATTTTTTAATAATACAGCCCGCGCTTTCGCCTCCCCCTCTCCCAACCCCTGCCCCCTTTGTGTCCCGTAATGGATTTTGATGAGTCCGCGCGCAAATTGTCTCTAATGGAGTCCGCTTTTGGCATTCGGGCAGTTGGCGTTTGATCGGTGATTGACGCATTATTGATCTGGGGCCAATTGTCCACCGGCCCGCGGGAAATGCGGTGAATCAATACCGTCAACCTTCGCAACCTCGGAATTCCAAAACGCGAATTTCGTGAATCATAATTACAGGTGTTCACTCGGCCAGGAATTGCTGATTAAATTGGTATTGGTGTTGCCATTTCATGCATGCCTTTATTGCTGTCGTGTTAGGCTAATTTTGCTTGTAAATTATTGGATGAATATATATTTTTTTAATAAAACAAAATTTTTGTTCAACTATCATCATCTAGCTATCATCATCTAACTGTTGATGCCCATTTCGATCTTTCAGACCTTCATCATCATTCGGCGCTATTCTGTAAGAGAAATGTTGAGTTTAACGTGTACGTTAATTCGTATCATCACACTCTAATAATTGCAATAGATATTCATAGAATGTAAAATTAATTAATAACGTACACGTTAAACTTGACATTTCCCATACGAAATAGCCCCGATTGTATTCCAATTTTAATAAATGAAACACTTTTTTACTTCGCTTCTATAACTCGGATTGTTTTTTTGTTGACTATTATTTCGACAACGTTAACGTGTCATTATAATAATAATATTTATTTCCCAACAGACATTCACCCAATTACAAGAAATTTTAACAATAAAAAAAAAACAATAATGCATGAACACATGTATAACCTAATAATTAACATACAAATGCAATTATAGATATTTTCAAATTATAACGACAATGAAAATAAGAAACTAGAAAGTATTATAATTATTAAAACAAAAATACAACAACAAATCCGTGTTATGCAAACGAAGTAAAAAAGTGTTTCAATTATTAAAATTGAATTACAATGTATAACAAAGTAGAAGCCTCAACAATTAACGAGATATTATTTTTTTATATTATAATCCTGTTTGGCCACAGCCATTTCTCATATGTTTGAACATATATTTTTAAAAGGTAAAGATATTGTATTTTTTTATTATAATTCTGGCATAGATATTTGTTACAAACAGTATTTAATTAATTCGTACGATACTTTGCGTAATTATTGCTGCAGGCATTAACGAGGGGGAGATTTTGGAGGTTTTAATAAAATGACAAATTCCATTCCTTCCCAGAATTGCAGATTAAGCTAATCACAATACATAAGAATGTAAAAAAAATATTCTTTAAAAAACAACTGGGTTAATTAAGATATAATTTTAACCAAGCGCGTATCCACGAAGGGGCTTACGGTTGCTCTTCGTATTTTTCATTTGAACATATATTTTCAGACGTAAAGATATTGTTTTTTTTTATACTATAATCCTGGCATAGATTTTATCACAGCCATTTCTTATATGTAATTATATAATAAATAATTAAATATATAATAGATTTGAACATATATTTTTTGACGTATAATAGGAATGAATACGAGTTGTATTGTGTTTATAAAGGTTCATACGAATTGAATATTTTATAAATAGCGCAAAGCCTACTTTTAAAGTGATATCAGTGCTGATGGTCGAACATAATCAAATCAAATTGATTTTATGTTTTTTTTTTTAACAAAGTAAGTTCGCTTTTCAAATGAAATAATTGAATTATTTTATAGTGTCATTGATATAAAAAACGTAATTGTAGGTGAATACTATCTAATAAAAAAATACTTGGTAAAACAAAAAATGAAATGCCCGGGAAGTAGTTGTTTTAATAAGCATTTGTTTAAAGTATTTACGTAACGTAAATGTCACAGAGCTAAATATGGAAATAATTTATTAATTTCTTTTCAAATCATTTTTATTTCATTTAATTAATAAGTAGGAGAAAGGAAAAATATTTTTATTTAAATAATTAAAGTCTCCACAACCAACATAAAGAAGATTAATTAAATTCAATTTTAATAAACATTTAGAAATGCGTCAACCCCACTCATCTATTTTCTTAAATTTTTTCGTTTAGTTGGATTTAATCGAGCGGATGCACCCGCTCACGATTTAAATAATTATTCTATCGAACTGAATCCATGAATAAATACACATTCTGAAAAAAAAAAAATAGAAAAGCCGGGCAAGTCATTACACTCAGACTGTAAGAAAACAAATATTATTGTACTATATATAAATCAATATTTTTATCAGTTGCTGTATGCTGAAGATGATGGTGCGTGTCCTTGTTGTACTTGTGAAAATTGCTCTTATCAGCTGTTATCTACACACAGTTTTAACAAAAAAATGTATCAACATAAAACATACGCGAGGTCTATTCGTGACTTCGTGACGATGTACAATTACTAACCATTCATGTTGCTCTTAAATTCTCAACGGGTAATTACGCCCGGTTTTCAATTATTTTCTGTACACATTTTTGTATGTACAAAAAAAGCAATTCAAAGAATTCAGAGGCAATCTTTTCAAAGCTTATAAAAATAATTATAATAAAGGAAAATAAAGACATCAAACATTAATTCAATTTTATCTTGATGGAGTTGTATGGTGTATTAATTAAATAAATTAAAAATTAATACACGTAAATGGTTATATTTATATCAACTGAATATTTGATCTCGATGTTACAAAAAACAGGACACAATTATCGGAATAGTAATGAGAACGTTAATAATTAAATAACTGTAATGGAATAATGGATTTATTGAACCGTACAGAGTGGCAAAAGGTTATGGAGCGAGGACCTTTAGCCAATTAAATGATATTTTGGTGAACTTCCACAATTAATATTACTCTAATTTATTGGAAACGTGTCCTTTGATGTCAATGCTTTTACGCATTTCAACTGAGATTCAATTGATATTTGAGATAACTTAACATGTCTAGCCATCATAAAATAATTGATATATGAGTACGAATTCGGGTTTGCTAATAATACTCAGATAATAAAATGTTCAGCCACCATTCATATAGCGATAACTAGTAATGGCCATTTCGGTTTTTCGAACTTCATCAGACTAGTGTATTCCAAGTGCAATGAATTGATGATTAATAAATAGGCATTAATTTAAAAAAAAAACACTATAATCCGTACGTTTACAAGAGAGAGCTGTGGAATGCGGCTCAGCGTAAATATCTGTTGAGTTTTTAGCGTACGACCGATTTATTCAATTAGATACCGTGAATTATTGAAAACAAAAATGAATTGGTCATCCATGTATACAACTGGATACTATGAATTATAAAAACAAAAATTAATTGGTCCGCATTTTGTATCCTGAATTAGTGTTGGAAAAAATCGAGTAATGTCCGGCGTGGGTATTTGCCCGGGAAGTAGTTGTTTTAATGTGCATTTGTTTAACGTACTTACGTAACGTAAGTCAAAAGTCACAGAGCTAAATGTGAAAAATAATTTATTAATTATTTTCAAATCATTTTTATTTATTATATTTAAATAACTGTGACCAAGTGAATGAATAATACTCTATAAAAATCGAGTAATTACTCGATTCATTTTTGTTTTCAATAAATCGTGTATTTCTGAATGATCCGACACCTGAAATGGTATAAGGATTCGAGAAGAAGATTCTATGTATACATAAATTTATATCTATTAAAAAAACTACTTAGACTGTGATGATAAAAAATAACGTACACGTTAAAGTTAACTTTCCCCTTAGAGAATAGCCCCGATTTTCTGAATATTATTAAATTCATAATAATATTAAATCCGGCCAGTATCTAATGTAACAGATGCCCAAAATTCGATACAAATTAACGCGAATTCCATACTCAACTGGCTATAAAGCCCGTATTAAGCGGTAACCACTATATAGATGGCGCTCTCGCAGCATTATCACCAACTTAATCCCCTGAACTACACGCATAAAGGCCGTGTTCAAGGAGTGAATGAATTCCTTTTTCAATTATTAATACCGCTTCCAATATTGTTATCTTGCTGAAACCATAATCGATATTCTGGCCGCCTGTGAATTGCGGTCATTGTCATCGAGCCGATACCTCCAATAATGCATCTAATGTCCAGCAACAACCCGTTTAATTATAATTTATTTGAACGGATACTTTAATCGAAATACTGAAAGCAGCAGGCGAGCAAGCGTAATCCAATTTGTTGTGTCTTGTTTGGGGAATAAAAAGACTTATGTGAAAATTGTTGCCCGTAACTTACAAATACCACCAACTTATAAAGTTTTCAAGTATTCTAGGGGAAGTTTTGAATACTGTTGTTTTTTTTTCTTTTTCGTCGGCATACTTTGCTGGGATTTACATGAGCGTCGTTTAGGACTTCAATTTTTTGTACGCTAGAGTTTGCGGATTGGGTATTTGAAAATTTTAATTTAATTTTTATTTTATCCTTCACATATTTAAGACACAACTACAAGTAATAAATGTAGCAGTAATCTAGCTCTTGAGAAAATACTGATTTTATAAATCTATTTAAATAAATACCCCGACACCAATTGGTAAAAGGGGACATCGATTATATATATATATATATATTTAAATAAATAATATAGGGCAGAAAGACCTCTAGTCGATAGCCCATGATTGACTAACACACAATTGTAAATTGTAACTATGCATATTATTGTATGTAAAGGTAATGTATGTAAAATTATTGTCTGTTAATAAATATATATATAAATAATATATATATATATTGAAAATCTTTATATCTGATTATTACATTATATAATTTTATAAAGCATATACAATACACTCATTTACAAATTGTTAGACCTCACAAAATGGCTATCGACCGTCGGTCATTCTGCCTGTCTCTGTCCTGTTCTTGACGTTTTAAATAATATATTATTCGTAATTAAATTAAACGAATTTAATTATTTTATTAATAAAAAAACGTATATTTTATTGATATGCAACAGCAGGTGTATATTATGTAATTCAATGTCTGGCGGGGAATTTGCCCCAGAAGTAGTTGTTTTAAGTACTTACGTAACACAGCTATCACACAGTTAAATGTGGAAATAATATATTAATTATTTTCAAATCCTTTTTATTTAATTTATTTAAATACTGTGCCAAAGTGAATAAATATTCTTTTTTTTTAATTTATTATTATTTTCTATTTATAAAAAACGTATTTTTTCAAAAACTAGATTGCTGCTACATATTCAATATTCAGTATGAAATATTTCATTTATATTTCCTCATAATCCATCATAATAATTTTTGGAAGAATTTTTGATGGCCGATAAACTAGGAGCAAAATAATACTTTGGTTAGTCTCGGGATACGATCTGTGCGTGATCGAATACTTCGCGTGAATTGCCGCGATATGCCAAATATGTCGATTTGCAACCACGCACAGATCATATTCCGTCGTAAAAGCATGTATGTTGATAAATTATATTTATAGCGTTTATACAAAAAAAAACATGTGAAATATCAAAATTCATTAACCTGATTGATTCAATTGAAATAAAAACAATTTGTAATCCAGCTTGAATCAGTGCTTTCGTGATTAAATAAAATGTTCATAAAGCCGTTATATGAAATCAATAGATTTATGATTTGATGAGTTTGAAGAGAATCCAAACACACCAATTATGAATATAGTGTAATGAATTGATTTCAATTTAATAAATATGCATATGTATAAATAGTGTAATATTCCGAAAATATTTGTACATAATTTACAAGCCATTCAAATAGAAATTGATTTATCATTAAATTCGGGTTGTTAGTAGCAATCCCCCAGCGTGTACGTAATTATTAAAATGAAAACCTCATCAGAAAATACTTTACCGAATTATTTATTAACCCCGTGGAGTCAATATGGAATGCAAACAATTGCAATTACAATATCCAATCGGATCGAGTTCCAATTCGAAGATATAATAATAACATTTGACAGTGCATTTGGCATTTGTAATCGAATTCGTAATAAGTTGCGACCAATAAATCGGCGTATCGTTATAGGGAATTTACAATAGGACCCCGCATATTCCGTCGAATTGTATATAATTGGATTAATTTACATGGTTTGGACAGCCAATGGTAGATGATTGGACGATCAACGATGGTATCGTGTAATGATAGCTTCCTTTATTCCGTTGTATTCACTAGGAATTATTAACTTCAACGGTCCTTCGTCGTAAATATGGCATCATTTATTATTCGGCGTTCTCCTTCAGGGGATTAGTTCCACGTTGAATATTTAAAGCTGGGACAATTCCTGAGTTTCACACGTTTTCAAGTTTCATTATTATATATTCATTTCCGTACAACAATATCATTTTTTTAAAAAACTTCAACACTTTATTTATTTTTTATTACAGGATTGATCGAATGGAATCCGCAAATATAAATAGTTTATTAAACAAAACAGCTTTTTAAGGGAAATTATATGAATATTGATCCATTAAATATTAAATATATCCAGAAAGTTTTGAATCTGAGGAGGATTTTGAAGGTGATATGGAGACATCTCTAAAATTCAACGTAACTTGCTTAAAATATTAATTCCAGCACTCGATTCCCTTTTAATTATTAAACACAATTGTCCTCTATTTTTGCCCACGAGGGCAGTAGGTCAGACCAGCGTTCGTTTTCTGAGGGCCGGATCGACCTAATTGACTCGTTCGGAAACGAAACCGGTATTACAAAAACAGAACCGAACTCTTATCAATTTGCATAAATTAAATCGGAATTAGCGAGAGGAGGATGAATGGGAATGATGATAAAAGCCGACGTTAATAAATAAAAGCGGGCACGTGAGACCCCTCAAGGTTGCGGCTTCGGCTTGTGCGTTGTGTGATTTATAAGCCGGTGCTCCACGCACTGTCCAATATATTTATCCCGAAGAGCCCATTCACGTAAACACCGAAAAAGTGGGATCCGGGGAATTCGAATTGAAAATTGTGTAAGTTATGGCGCGGCGTCTTCTCGGGTGGAGTGGGAGATAAAGCTGGTGGGCGTTTTAATGGCGGATTTTGGTCCTTCGAACCGGATAAACGGCGTCCTTACATATCTCACAAACATAAATCAACATTTTGTTTCCAGGATTTAAATAAATGTTTTTTTGTATTTATATTGTACTAAATAATTTCTTAGTTTTGTAAAATTAAAATAAATTACTAAATATAAATTAATATAAACCATTAGCAACTAACTAAACACCTTTATTCAAATGTGTATATGTATGTACAATAATATATAAAATTAGAATTTTATTCTACAGATGAATCAACCTGAGGTTTTTCAGCCACTATCAACTTAATACTAAACTACAATTCATTTTAATAAATGAAAGAGGACGCTAAATGAATGATGACTGAACATTTTATTAAATACAATTAATTTACTTAAAATTATCTAATTCTGGAAATATTCCTTCTGATGATTTTAAGAAATCGTAATTTGAGATTAATGTAATAATTAATCTTCATATATAATTGAAATAAAATTTTGAATTAATTACTTGTGAAGTTCTGTTGTTTTTGGGGACAAACTGCACGCTTCCCCTAAAACTTTGTTTTTGCGTACTTGTTCCCAAGTCCCTCCTTTAAAGAGAATTACTACAAACATCGCATCGTTTGTTACGCAAACTGGCCGAAACTTTTTTTGCCAGGAAGGCAAGTTTCCGGTGTAAACTTGGCTGCGCAGGTAAAAAACCGTTCCTGGTCTTGTAATGGAGTGGTCCACGAGTAATTAATCATAATTAACGAACAATCCGCGGAGTCCTGAATATAACAGAAAAAAAAGAGAGAAAACGCGAAAACTACGAAGGAAACTGGAAGAAGTGGCACAGCTAGGAGCTTAGGAGTAGGACAATAGGGGTGTTTTTACTGTTTTTTTTAATTACACCCCGCAAAATAAAACAAAAGGTGTCCCAGGCCATTGTACGTGAGTGTCAGTCGAGTTCTGAATTTCCCGGCTGTGATTAAATTAAATGAAATTAAATTAAACAAGCGGCGCTCAAACCCTCGGATGTTGAAATTCAAAGGTTTCGGGAGATATAGGCCCGTCGAATCGATACAACTATACAACCTGGCACTCATCAAAACTCCAATCCGAATTATCCAATTACGTTCGATTTTCTAGGGTGGTAAAAAATAGCTGTTATGCAAACAGGTTTACAAAAGGCAAAGCCCGAAGTCCGAATTTTGAATTCAGCCGCACTGATTTGATTTTCACGGCTGGTCGGGTTTACCCGGTCGCCACTTTCAAATCGAGGGCATCATTGTCTGCCTCTTCTTCTCCTAACTTCAACCGCATTCGAACGGGCGTTCCAATTCACTATGGGTTTTTAATCGAATTTGCCTTTAGAACCCTTTATAAAAAAAACTTTAATATAAAAAAATGCCGCTTTGAATACCACAAGATTTTTTTTTAAACACCTTTCTAAATATAAAACAAAATTATAATCGATTTCTGTGTGAAAAAATATGTTACAATAACAAATTATTTATTTATATTCGGGCCTATTCTGAAATGAAAATATTACATTTAACGTGTACGTTATTGTCTATCAACAGTCTAAGAGGCTTTTGTAATAGATATATATTCATAGAATGTGAAGGTATTTAATAACGTACACGTTAAACTAAACATTTTCCGTACGGAATGGCCTCGATTAACGCAATAATTAATTAATAGCACTGTAGTTGCTGATTTATTTATCACTAGACATTTTCGTTTAGTTTTGTTGCTCGTTGTTGTGCCTTTTTTTATTTCAAGCATACATTTCGCAAACACAGCATATTCCCTGTTTTTTAGACGTTTCTATTCTCGCGATATTTCCATCCTCTCGATTATGATACATGTATCATATATTTATAATTGTACAGCAAACGTATTTTTTTTTAAACCGTTACACTTTAATTAAAATAATCGTTAGTTTAATACCATTTAGATTTCCTTATTTAATCTTCCGCGTTTTGCTGGCACATTGTTTTGGTTGGTATTATTTGCAGAGTGCATAAACGTCTCGTTAGACGTTATCTGGGGACCTTTATTGTTGGTCGTCCCTCGCAACCTCGCAACAATTTGAAGTAATATGCGCCTATCTTTTTATTAAGTGTCCTTGCTGGAGTGGAAAACTAACACCCGAGCGAAATTCTTCACCTTGAACTGAAACTGCTCCACATTTGAGAGCACTTCAATGGAAATGCTCGCCGAAGCATAATACTCGATTATCCTTTTTGTCTAAACAATATCGCATCTTCAATTATTATACTCGCTTGAACTTTTGGAACTTTGAACAATTACAAAATTTGATATTTACATCAAAATCTATCAAAATAAGATTAATTAATTATAAATAATAAGAATATATATAACATCTTTATTGAGACTTTGATACAATTAAGCTATAATACAATATTTAATTTAATATGAACTAAATGGCTATCGACCATTGGTCTTTCAGCCGGAAGTCCTTGTCTTTATGTTATGTCAGTCTGTCAGTCGTTGATGAGTGATGAAATGTATGAATATATTATTAATAAGAATATTAATTAGTTTTTTTTTAATTAAAAAAATATTTGCTAGAAATATAATTTTTGGGCTTAGGATTTCATTAACTTAAAGTTAACTTAAGTCGGGAAGAACAACATATGTCTTACGGCAAAAATATATTAGTTATATTGATATATATATATAAGTTTTAATTAAAAGATATTCATATTGGTTTATGTTTTGACTACCGTATAATTGAATCAGAGTGGTTGAAATGACATAAACAATCGATTGAGGGCTGTCAACAACGTCACGTTTTATTAATAAACGAAACATATTGATTTTAATTGTAAATTTACACACGCTCAAATAAACATTTAGTTACAAATAATAATCATGCATCATCATCCATCTACAATTATAATCAACCCAGCACGGAGTAAACGAACTACAAATAGAAACCCGCCTAATTACTATATTTAAACAAATGATACATTGTATCGTTTATCCCAGGTATTTCATCCCCATTTGTTCGGGTTACTAATTGGGAAACGAATATAAATCCGCCGCCGCCCACGGACTTAAGTCGGGTGTTATTTTTACTTAGCGCGTCAAGAATAGACTCTACCTTCTGGCCACCTCGAACACAAACAAAAACCGCACTGCACCGGGGTTTTTCATTACCAAGGTTGATCCGTGGATCAATGAAATTTTCTGGCAGGCTTTATTTTCTAAATCGGATTTTCTATTTCGAGGATTTAAGGAATGATGACATTTAGATAGGCATCACTGGCTGAGCGTAATCAATAGTGGTCATCCTTGACTTTTAATGGCGCCGGGTGCGCATTACTCTGCCCTGGAATTTCTAGATACTTTAGATTTCTTGCAGTGAATCTCAGACTAAATGCTCTTCTTTAAGGTACACAATGTTTACAAAACATTCGTATTTTTTATAAAAAAAAACATATTCTTTAAATTATACGCAATCTTTTATTACACGTTAATTATTTAAAACAAGTGCATTGCCGCTTTTTTTTGTTCCTGTATTAACATGGCTGGCGATTAATATATGTTTGTGCACTATATGACTTTGGTTTATGTCCAATAAAATGAGGAAAATTCTCCACGCACCGGATGTTTAAAATATTAATACAAGAATAACCGTGCATAAACTAATTTTGAAAACAAAATTCTTCTACTTGATTCATGCATTGTTTTACGAGAATAACCTTATTTTACAAAATATTTGTCGATTTTTCTCCATGTTATTTCCGATTAAAAAAACACGTTTTCTTTTTAAGTAAGAAAAATCCACTAATAGTTTGTAATATACGATTCTGGTTATTTATACACATTTTGGGATGTCATTATCAAACTGACAGTCAGATTGAAATCACGCGTTAAAGTTGCCGAAACTATATTCATTAATAAAAAAATCAGTTATAAAAACAAACAAAAGCATGTAGGGATGATTATTATTTACTTAATGGTAAAAGAGTTTTATTATTATGAATTAGGCTGTATAACAATTTAGACGTCTTAAAAGCATTTAAAAACGTTTTTCTATTTAATTTTAATAATAATAAATTCGTGGCAGAAAAACCTCTGGTCGATAGCCAATGACAGACTACTAACTAATATGTATTGTAAATATAAATATTTGTAAAGAATTATAATTCTGCTGTGTGAATAAAGATGTTTGTATATATAATAAATTCCTTAAATAAATAATTCTTAATTAATTTTACTTAATAAATTCGTGTTGTTTTATATTCCGTACTCAACAATGTTTGAAAAAAGCATCAACTTTAAATAAAACAGTTGGTTTGCTTTATATGTAATTTATTGTACATGCAAGTAGTTTCAGATTTTGTTATCTACGTGTTTACAACTTACGTAATGATTAAAGAAAATTGTGTTGTAAGAAATTTTATGAAACATTCGATAGAACCTAAAAAAAAAAAAACAAGTATTTGGCAGAGGTAACAAATTCGGAGGCAGCATTAATATGCGATCCATATCCTCGATAAGAAATAAGCGGGCGCATATAAATAAAATATTTCTACTCCTAGATCCAACTTCGTTATCTTCCGCGGAATGAATTTGCAGTAAATTTCTAAAATATGCCCGCTGACGCAATATTTGTGGTGGGCACGTTTCGCAAACATAAACTTTATGTTTCCTTCTCATTTTCGCCGGAACGTAAAACAATTCCGTACACACCGAAATTTCTAGAGATTTCCCCGAATTAATGCTTAATCATTATAAATGGAATAAACGGATGCCGTAAATAATCTTATATCCACCGGTGCTACTACAAACAAATGTTACTGCCACAACTTACAAACTTTATATTAATAGGTTTATATTTCAAGCAGAATGGCCGCACATCGATAAACCAATTAAGCTATGGATGAATTATCCCCGCGCGCTCGGAATTGTTTTATCCGATAATTATACGTTGCGGATTTAAATAAATGCAAATTGAAAATAGAGATAAATCGATTCATAAGGAAATTCTGAATAAAAGAACACTCCGTTTTGATTCAATTCAATTGCAACTCCTACAGCTTATATTCATTTAATTAAAGATAATGGAAGCTTCAATAATCCGATATATTCCATCACAATATTTTATCATAGGAAGAATGCTGTTTACATTTACAGGATGGCTTTTAAAATAAATCGCTATGATTCGAATACTTATTAGTGCCATATTTTATACATTATTATTATTTTTAAATGTCTAATTGCATTAACAACCTTTGGTTGGTTCTTTAATATGTTCCACTTACTATAATGCATCGCTTTTACAAATTTCTTTTCGAAAAATATCTCTTTCATTGGTATACTATTATGTCTCATTATTTGTGAGAAATATATGGGTGGTAAAAAATGTCTCACGAATAATTACAAAAACCAATGAAGAAGAATATAATGATATTTTTCCAGAAGAATTTTGTAAAAGCGGTGCATTACACTAATTCAGCACATTTAATAAATATAGAAATAATAAAGAACCAGAAGAATTAAAAAATGTTTTTTTTTTTACTTTCTACACTACTCATTCAGTTTGATTATCATTTACATACATTTATATATTTAGTTGTAATATTGATTTTTGTTGCATATGTTTTGTAAAAAGGAGATACCGTAAATAAATATATTATTATTATTATTACTTTTTTACATCATTCAGAAGACGATTTTTGTAATTAAAATGGAAATGATGTTTTTTTTTTAATAAATCTGTGTTTTTTTAATATCATAAGTCTTTGATTTTTTCTGAGGAAAACAAATTTCATCAAAATTAAAATACTTTCATAGGAAAAGTGGATTTTGGTGAAAAATCTAAAACTCGCGGAATAACTTCAAATTATACCAAAATGTTCTCAATGAATGGGAGCATCAACTGTATAAACTTAAGCAATGTAAAACAAATAGTTTTTGTATAGCAGGTGTGTAAATGGTGTGAAAAATGAGCGAAAAAATTATTCAACTTTGGAAAATTTTATAGGCAAACACAAAACCCCCATTTTAATGATTTTTGGGTTATATATAGATAAATCCTTCCCAAATCCCATCCTTCAAGTTCCAATATTCTATTGCATCTGTGAACAAAGTTATCTTATTTTAATCAAAGTACAGTCCAAAAGCCTCGATCGACGCGTCTGGCTTAAACCGTTTGCATAAATTGACACAATTCAAATAGTGTTAATGAACCGGAAGTGATTTTTTTTCTGCCAAAATCAATATGCTAAGTTATTTCTAATACCATTAAGAGTATTTGTGATTTTTTCGGAAGAAAAAAAAATCATCGAAATTTAATATAAGGGAAAAAAGTGGATTTTGGTGAAAAATTCGAATCTCGCGGAATAACTTCAAATTATAGCAAAATTTTCGCAATGAATGGGAGCATCGACTGTATGAATTTGAGCGAAATAGAACAAATAGTTTTCGTACAGCAGGCATGTAAATCAGGCCTTCGAAAAATGAGCGAAAAATTTGTCCTACTTTGGGAATTTTTCTAGACAAGCACAAATGCCACGTGACAATATTTTTTCAGTAAAATATAGATAAATCTTTCCTGAATACTATACTTCAAGTTCCAGCATTCTATCGTATCTGTAAACAAAGTTACTTTATTTAAAGGAACGTCACGTCCAAAAGCGAAGGTTAGTGCGTCTCGCTTAAACCGTTCCCATAAGAATATATGTAAACGGGGGCTCAAGAAATTTAAATGGCTTCAATGAACCGGAAATGAAATTTTTCGTGCAATATAAATATCCCACCCTCTTTATAATATCTTGAAAAGTATTTGAGATTTTTTTCAGATTTTTTTGCGAAAAAAAAAATCATCAAAATTTGAATATTTTCTTGGAAAAAGTATATTTTGTGAAAAATCCGAAACTCACGGATTAACTTCAAATTATACGAAAATATTCCCAATGAATAGGAGCATCAGCTGTATAAACCTAAGCAATGTAGATCAAATAGTTTTTGTACAGCAGAAGTGCAAATTTGTTCTTTGAAAAATTAACGAAAAAATATTGTTCACATTTGTTAAATTGTGTAGGCATGCACAAAAACCCAATTTTAATAATTTTTGGGTGAAGTGCAGTCAAATCCTCCTCGAATCCATTTATTCAAGTTCCAACATTCTATCTCATCTGTGAACAAAGCTATCTTATTTTAATCAACGTCACCTCCAAAATCGTCGATCGCGCCGTCTCGCTTAAACCGTTCCCGTAAGACTCCATGTAAATGGAACTCATCAATGGCTCGTCAAATGGTCTTAATGAATCGGGTTAGATTAGGTTAGGTTAGTCTATAATGCGATGGCTTAAGTTAGGGTTAAGTCACACTTAAAATGAACAATATATAACGAAAAATAATAAAGTGATAATTTTATTAATAGAAAAAAGTATTCATTCCATGGTCACAGCTATTTTTAAAAATAAATAAAAATGATTTGAAAATAATTAATAAATTATTTTCAAACATACTTTAATCATAACTCATCTTCAAAGCTAAACAATGGCAGAAAGACCTCGGGTCGATAGCCTATGAAAGGACAACCTCAAATTATATACCGTATTATACTATACAATACTGTTCTTAATATAATGTAAAAGTCGCTTGAATAAAGGTATTTATATATATATATATATATATATATATACATTCAAATTTAGCTCTGACTTACATTAGCACAAACAAATGCACATTAAAACAACTACTTCCCGGGCAAATAATTTTATTTACTTCACCGATGTAAAAAATCCATGAATGAAAAAAATTCATGGATTGAGAAAATTTCAGTGTATATAATAGATATCTCGACTAGAAATCGGGGGACATGGGTTCAAATCCCACCAGAGGTGTTTGTTTTCCATTTATATTTAATTAATTTAAATTATATCTCAGGGTTGTACACTGAAATATAATTTAAAAGGAATATTATCAATTTAATTCATGGATTGCATTTTTTTACATATTTTTCTCCCTCTTTTTTACTCCTGGTAGTAATTTCAATAAAATATTGAGACTTTTAAATTGAATAAAACAACTGTTTAACTTTCAATATAATATTTTGAAAGTCAAACAGTTGTTTTATTCAATTTAAAAGTGAATATGAACTTTCAACAATTAACAGCCGATTCAATTAATTATTTGAAAATATTGAGAGTTTAATAATGCATCAATTACTGATAGAGAAAATAATTCTTGAGATTAAGAAAAATATCTTATTGAACTAAAAATATTTCCCGATTTTAATTATTGCTAATCAGGGTTAGAAACCTTAAAGTTGCTCGATTGTTGGTGAAACTAACTACTTTAATAAGAAATACGATAACCCCAATCTCCATAATAACATGTCTGCCAAGCATTAGGCTATTTACGGAATACCCCCGATTGAGTGATGAGGTGAGCTTTCAATAACTTATGGACGAGCGTATTATATTTGGCCCAACTTCGCAACAGAACAGCTAAAAACAAGTTCAACGAGCTGGGCGTTTAATGCATTAGTCTATTTATAAGTAAACTAAGAAAATAAATTTTATGATGTTTGTGACATTTTGACGTTTGGCGCAGTAAGCAAATGATATCGTTCGTCGCATTGTGTTAATTGAAAAATCGAAATTGACTTTTAGACTTCTAATAAAAAATACATTTTATTTAATTATGATATATAAATGTAATTAAATAAAATGTATTTTTTATTAAAAATCTAAAAGTCAATTTCGATTTTTCAATTAACACAATGCGACGAACCATATCATTTGCTTACTGCGCCAAATGTCAAAATGTCACAAACATATATCGAAATTGATATCACATCTTTATTTTTGCAGACAATTTTATAGATAATAAATTAAAAATATAATTCTTATACTATATTATACGTTGTCCTGATTTTGTTAAAGGTATTGATTTATTTTATATTAGTTTATTGTATAATCAATATAACCGTCGTATAAAGGTGTAGGATTAAGTATGATTAATATTAATTCACCCCCTAATTGTATTTTTTCCAGTTCACGGTCGAATGTATTATATATATATTTTTTGTTGTTGTACGCTACACAATAACACAAACATATATCCTTCCGTGACATTTAAAAGTGTCCTATTTTTATGGGTGGAATTTATATTGCGCTGGGTCGGCCGCATTATTATTGGCGAATAAATTCGCGGCGGTTGTGCGGGGATCTGCAGATTTGTGACAGAACTAATGCAAAACATTAATCTGTATCGGCAGCGGAGAATTGGACTGTCGAACTGTCGCGCTGGTAAGCCTGCTTTATGAAACCGTCCAGCGCGCTTTTGATTTTCGAATTTTTATTGCCCCTCATAAAACACAGCTTTCCGAACGGCGAAACTCGGACAATGACGCACTAATTTCCCGAATTATGTGCTTATGCTGATGAAACAATACATCAGTTTCGTTCCGTGTTGCGATTTTTAAACTCGTTTTCCATTCACGTATACCTTCACAAAAAAATACAAAAGAACATTTCAGTACATCCTTTTTCTGTTAAAATCGCATATACAATTTTTAAAAGCACCATCATATCAATTATCCTGAATTAAACCCAATTATTTTCAATATCCATAATTAATCTCTCACGTTAAGTTCTTTTGACATGGGTGGTCTTTCGAGGCCCGCACAAAGGCACGTTAAACGAACTCTGTGTGTTTTATCGTTAGAACAAATTAGATTCCCAAGGTGTGAACATCTGTACACTTTCTGTAAATAAATCGCTGGTCAAAACACAGCGTTTTTTCAACGCGCTCCTGGAAGGACCTAACAAATCGGTCCTTCGAACCGATCGATTTGTTTGCCCGTTACTGACCAAGCGATTTATTCACAGGAAGTGTACAGATGTTCACACTTTTAAACAACACTTTAATCTGCGGAAAAAAATAAGATACATTACAAAATAATTATTTGAAAAAAAAATCAAACGACCAACATTCGTTTTTTTTTTTAATCAACGTATTACATAGTATAATAATTAATTTCATTTATATAGAATTGTCTGTAGAAATAAAGATGTTATATATAGTACACTATTGCTATTTATTTTAGCAATACTTTACTCTAAAATATATCACGATCACTAGAATCTACAGATGGAGTTGGTCGTAGATGTAACAATTAACAAGGCTTAAGTATTCAACTCTACCGAATCCCTAATCCCCTACTCTACTGGTTGCACTATGAATGCTAGAGAATATCGTTATGCATTTTAGAGTAAAGTATTGCTATTTATTTTTTTCTATTTTTTTTATTATGCAAAACAATAGCAATAAATTATTATAATTATTAACCTCAATTTGAAAAGCAAATCCACTTTTAGATTCTAGTGACGCCTGGAATTTAGTGGTAGTAAATCGGGGAAATGTTACGTTTAACGTGTATGTTATTAATTAATTTCACATTCTATGATTAAATATTTATTACAAAAGTTGCTTAAACTGTGATGATAAACTTAACAAGGGAAATGTTAAGTTTATCATCACAATCTAAGTAACTTTTATAATGAATATTTAATCATAGAATGTGAAATTAATTAATAACAGAATAACCCCAAATATCTTTATTTCTGCTTTATAATAAATAATACAGAAATTGGCTATCGATCGTAGTTGGACTTTCCACTATTTTTTTTTTCCACTTCTTTTATATATTTTTTTTTAAATATTGGATGAAAATTCGTTCAATATTTGAAATATAGATTTTTCTGTCCAATTATAAATGAACAAAAAAAAATAAGATTCGTTATTCAGTTAAAAAGTTGTTTTATTTGAAATGTTTAAAAGGTTCTTTGACTTGATTACACATGAAAGAATCTGAATATTTCTGTAGTTAGCCTTTAGTTATATTTATTATCGATTCCTTTTAATGGCTTCACCGACGAAGCCCTTTAGTCCAGTCGTAATTCTTTCCATAAAATCGAGCAAAAATAAAAAAAATTGCGAATATTCAAAGGTGGAACAACGAATCAATCTCCTGACTGACTTCCAGATTCTCGCACACATAAAACATTATTTTTTTTGTTTCAGGTAAAGAATGGCCCCTTTGATTATTTAAGCAGAATATCGAGCAACATGTAACGAGCCGTGCTCTCTCGCATTAGTTACATCCGAGGAAAGTTGCCGAACTCCATTACTAATAGAGTCGAAGGTAAGCTGGAATTGGGATGTATTACAAGAAGCCGGGAATCGGGCGAAAAGGACGGGAACGATGAGGCCCCGGGCTAACTTTTTTAATTCAGTCTAGTCAAATATTTATGCCTCGAAAATTCGGACAAAACAGCTCGAGCGTAACTTGATAAATGCCCCAGGAATTTGTAGTGAATATAAATTCATAAATTATTCCAAACACACCATAAAAATATTTAAAAGTATATTTTTTATAAATATTTAATTTTTAATAATAATAATAATTACTTAACTGTCCAACAGATTTAGCACAGGAAACAAATTACACATTGAAAAAATAGATCTCTCAAAAATAAAAGAGTTTTTCATTTTAAACAATATGAACAATAATAATCACTGTTCGATTTGAGAAACGTGAAGCTATCACTGATTAAAATAACGCAGTATTTTTTTTAAGATAGCAGAAAGCTTCTTCTTTTGTCTGTTATATAAGTGGCATCATCAATAGTTTAAATTATTTATTAAATTTTTATTTATGAGTTGTACATTCATCAATAGTTTAAATTATTTATTAAATTTTTATTTATGAGTTGTACATTTGGAATACCATGTGCTGATTATCAATTTAGGGTCATTTGTTGTCTCGAAAAATAGACATTTTTTACAATCTATTATGGATAAATTATGCCACAGAAGTCGTTGTTTTAATGTTTTGTTTAAAGTACTTACGTAACGTAAGCCAAAATGTCACAGAGCTAAGTGTGGAAATAATTTATTAATTGTTTTCAAATAATTTCTATTTAATTCAGTGTATATTTCAGCAAACAATTCAACCGACAAATGTTGAAATTTTCCCACAATACATTGCAAAAAATGCGTATTAGTAAAATAATGCAACGGACCGTGTGCAACAAAAATATTTCCTGCTGGCGGAAAAATTGTGAATCCAAAATAGACTACGAGAAATTAATTTGTTAGTTATTACTGTTTCGTGGCTAAACAAATAAAATATTTAACATACTTCAATAATAATAGTCAATCATGTATAGAAGACAATTTTGTACAGGAAACAAGAAGCCCGAATGGAATTAGTTAATAATTATTTGATAAATTGTTGAGGCTTTTGCTTTTTTTACATCGTAAATCGCAATAATAAGACCGTGTTTAGAGCTTTATTGTTGTGAATAATTATTTGAGCCAGTTGAAAAAAATCGTGTTTTCGGGAAAATGCTCTTAAAGTTTCTAGTTTAGTAACAACCCTTGAGAAGCTGATTTCAAATAGGCAGATTTCTTGATTAGATTCGAATTTATAACGAAATTCGAACCTAATCAAGAAATCTGCCTATTTGAAATCGACTGCTATATTCCGCACAATATTCTACACTATTGAGTGGTCAATTTCAAATAGCTACATTTCTTGAGCCGGTTTGAATTTTGCTATATTTTGTACAATATATTTCTTAAGCAGGTTTAAATTTTGCTATATTTCGCACAATATTCTACTCAATTTTATTTTAGCTTAATAAATTAAGCAAAAATATTTTTTTAAATTTTTTTCAATTGACGAGAAATGACCCTAAAACTATTATGGATATATTACATCTAGCAAATATAAATAAAAATTAAAGTAAGCAAACAACAATTAATGAATATTAATAACTAAAATCTGTATCAGTATTCATTCACTTGGTCTCACTTATTTATTTATTTAACTAAAATCTGAATTTTCTTAATTTATAAATTATGTATTATTTAAACGAATTCTACATGTTTTTTTTTAATACAAGTTTCATTATTTTTTTAGAAATTATTTTTTTAATGCCTGTGCAAAAATGAAATATGTAAATTTGCCTGATGGGGGCGGGTTTTATTGATCGGACCCTGCGGGCGTTAAGTAAACCGTTGAGTGGCCCGTGGGCGTTATTTTTGTTCGAGCGAGTTATTTTTGTTATTAAAGGGTGTAAATGCGTAATGAAATATCTCTCCTGTTGTTGTTTGGCCTGCGAAGGGTTGGGCTGCATTAGGTATTCCATTATGGCTTCAAATTCAGATTGTTAATAATCTCATAAATATTGTTTCAGAATGAAACAGACGACGTACGGTCTTAGTTAAATTATTTATAGAAAACATTATTACATGTCATAACTTTATCAATTATTTGTTTTATTATCAGCTAATTTAATTAATTTAATACAATTCTTGTCAAATCTCCTACTATCTTTTTTAATAAATGAAACATTTCTTACTGTGGAATGTTGGGTTGTAATTTATAAGACTCAACCTTAGTGATAACATAAACTTTATTCCTCACTGTTAACTGGTCAAATTCACAGTGACTTGCCTTGCGCATTCCGCAAATGCAGAAACCGAAAATGAAGTAGAAAAAAAAAACATTTGGCATTACAAATAAAAAATGTATTCAAATAAATGGGCGCCAAAATCAAAACACTTCAACTTGTATAACTCGGATTGTTTTTTTGTTGACTATAGTTTCAACAACCATGTCATTATCAAAGCTAAAAGACTTTCAATAATGACACGTTAAGGTTGTCTAAACTATAGTCAAAACAATCCGAATTATACAAAGTAAGAAAAGAGTTTCATTTATTACAATTGAATTACAATGTATAACAAAGTAGTAGCCTCAACAATTAACAAGCTAATTCCTACTAGCTTGTATTGATAACATGTGTGAGGAACTATCAAACATTTAACCTATAATTGTTTTTAATAAAACAAGTAGGAAAACGGACAAGAATTTTATTTAATTAAAAAAAAGTTGCATGATGCAATGTTATTGACATGCAGCAGCAGGTGTACATTATGTAATTCAATATCTGGCGGGGTATTTGTCCGAGAAGTAGTTGTTTTAATGTACATTTATTTAAAGTACTTACACAACGTAAGTCAAAATGTCATAGATAATTTATTTATTATTTTCAAAATCATTTTTATTTAATTTTATTTAATAATAATATATCTTTATTTCATACAAGTATCCGAATTATCTATATTATATGATTTTGTTATTATACAAAAAACATGATTATCTTGTTCTGGAATTGTTTTTCGACCAGAGGTCTTTCCGCCTGTTCTTGTCTAATCTATGTAATCGTATTCATTAAATTAATTATTTTTGTATAATTTAAATTTATTAGTAGAAATGTTGTTCATTCATTTGATTTATTCTTGAAGAGTATTTAATAAAATTAAAATAAGAATATTAATGATGATACTCTTGAGTGAAAATTGGCAAGCCTCCTTGATGTAAATTTTGTGCAATGTGAAGTAGTTTTGAAATAATAAATCATTTACGTAGAAAAGTACAGCAAAAACCCACCCTCTTGATTACCTTGAATGCAAATTCCCGGGCAATTTACATAAATCTTGTAGGCCCTGGGAATAAGGGCGCCATTAAATCATCCAATTAATTCAAATAATAACAGAAAGTAGGAATAATATTATAATTCACTTAGTAATACATCGAAGTAATTAAATCAAAACTATTCATTAAAATCCACTCAAAGTCACGGCGGGCAATTAAGCTCAATTCCTCTGTGAAATAGATTGCCAACTTCCCCTCCTCCCCGGTTCACTAGTTCAACGCCCCCTGTCGCAGGGAAACGGCAACCGTTGTGAAAAAAAAATCGCATCCTAATAAGTCGCTCAAATGGGAATCGAAAACGAAATTGAAATTCGATTTTTACATTTCCAGAAGATGCCGGAATGCACTCGCTAATTGCATCAATATTAATGGGGCTCGCACAATTGCAACTGCAATCGAGTCAAGCGCTCTTATGCACTTACATACATTTGCTTAGATTTTGTGCAGTCCTTTTTTTCGCTACGGAAGGATTTAAATTTGAAATTTACATTTTATTACATGGATTTTATGTATTTATACAACCCAGCGAGCGCCGACGAAAAAAAAAGGCACAAAGCAAAACGCCATTGTCCAGGGACTTTATTCCCCGCTTTGAGCTAGGGCCTTGTGGTTTTTTCATCCTCTCCACGGTCAAAGAGAAGTATTCCATTGCATTAGGTTTTTTTTTCACAGCTTCATCCTGAGTGATTATGTTTCAATCTACGGGACGTATTATATTAATCCTATATTTATGAAAAATATTGTTATAAACTTTCTACATAAACAGATTATTTTCTACTATTATTAATTCAATGAATAATTTATTATTATTATAAAGTATAAACAATATATATATATATATATATATATACAAATATTTTTATTTATATATTTCTTCCAAAGATGTGCGTAGAATTGTAAGAAACCATACAAAAAATGTTTACTTAAATTATAATCTAAAGATTGTCACACCTTTTCTGGCCACCTTGTATATCACTCCACTGGAGAAGTATCATTTTTACCCAATAATTATAAAAGCAGAACTAAAGATTGTAATGATTTTTAGTCGATTTGCGATAATATTGTTATTTTGTTACATAAGACTAGCAGCCGGTAACCATTTTCCAAACGAAATTTATATTTTTTAAATATTCATCGTTGTCAAATTGCAACTAGAATTATTGTTAGGATTATATATTTAAGGAATATGTATTGTTATTTTTGATAATTTATTATTATTATATTATTATATATATATATATATATATTTCTGTATTAATATTTTTCAAAACCAATTTTGTCTGAATATATTAAACATTGTCAATCAAATTTCGAATGTTAATCACAGAGCAATATCGGCGAAAATCCACAGTGTATAAACACTGCCGCGAATATTGGATATTTTTCCAATTTAACCATTAAATTCCACGATGCCCTCCCATCCAATTAGTCGAATTCATTAAAAATGTTTGCGCCGAATAAATTAATATTTAAATTAAAACGTGGAAAAATAAATACCGTAATTATATCGCGCGGCATAATCAAATTTTTTGCTGTTGAAAAGGGCGGCATGTAATTTAGTTGAAAAACCTCTCGGCTTGTCTGCGATCTTTTCAATATGCTCATTAAGAATCGCATAATCAATTATCACACAAAACAGCTTGTTTTAAAAGAGCGGAGTTTGCATGGGAAGCGTAATTTTGTTTTAATTAATTTGTACATACGTATTGTGAATGTTGATTAATTTTGTTTAAAATTCGGAATTTATGCCAATAACGAGGTATACAGAGAAGTATGCGTGGTTTTCATGATAGGAATAAATTGTATTTACAGTTTTTGTTTTAAAATAAAAAAAAACAATACTTATACACATAACACATACTTATTTTTTTGTTTGTTGTTGAAATTTTAAATTAAGTATTAATGCAAAAAAATAAAAACAATTATAATTGAAGAAGCTTGTTTAAATAAGCCAAAAATCGAGCTTTATTCCAATTGCTCGGACAACACAACTCAATTGATTTTAAGTGTTTTTTGATCTTCACGTAAATCATCCAAAACTATATATTTAGGAAAAATATGGAATTTCGTAAATAAAATAATTTATAAATAGAAAATAGTATTTATTTTATTGATATGCAACAGCAGGTGTACATTATGTAATTCAATGTCCGGCGGGGTATTTGCCTGGGAAGTAGTTGTTTTAATTTGCATTTTTTTAAGTACTTACGTGACGTAAATCAAAATGTAACAGAGCTAAATGTGGAAATAATTTATTAATTATTTTCAAATCAATTTTATTTAATTTAAAATAATGTATCATGGGCTAATTTTTATCATAAGAAATGGTTTAGTTGGAAGAGAGTACTGCAGAGATGAAAAAATAAAAAAAAAATATCTTTTTTGTTTGAAATAAAGACTTATTATTGTTATAAATGTTTAGAATGATTTATTGAATTTAAGGGTATAAAAATAAATGATGTAAAATAATAAGAAAATCTGAACTGATATCAAAATTGAATCCCAATTAGGGCATGTAAACCGTAAAACATAAGAGCGCGCGCTCCACTCAGACAGGATTGCTGGAAATTGTAAGCGGATTATCAATATCAGGCACAATGTAAAGTAACGCTCAGGTGTTCGGCAAAGTGGAAGTTATCGGGGTTCGATGCAAAATTTGCTACAGCCACAACCACTCGATCCTAATCTCCCAATCTGCAGCCGTTCTGGAAAATATTACGTTATATTCCCATTCCGATATTCCCGGCGGGGACGCGAAAATATCCTGTTTTGGTCTTCGGCGCTGGGCTATTTCACTTGACTTGACGAACTTGAATTGGATTATTGGACGGGGCACGTGTGGATTTCGGCGAGGACGTTTCAATCAAGCAGGAAACGTTTCCTTCAACAAGTGCTGCTGTTTTTAATGGACGGCGGAAGTGTTCGGAATGTTTAAAACGTCTCGCTGAATTAGTTTTCGCACGTTGCCGCTCTTAAATAATAAAATAATTACACGTGCCAACTAAAAAAGGATGTGTACATGATTAATATTAAATATTACGTGTCATCAAATGTTGACAAATGAAAACTACTTCGTTACAAAAAATACATTTAAGGTAGAGAAACAATTGTTGACAAAACTAATATATTTTCTTGAAAACTCCTCGAAAGGTTTTGAAAATCATATTGTAATAGATTACCAAAACACGCGTTCTTTCTTTCCATTCATTTAAAAGAAAGTATCTTTTTAGCAGCCTCAATTCTGTAAGGTAAATAAGTTTAACGTGTACGTTATTTTTTATCATCACAGTCTAAGCAGTTTATGTAATAAATATTTATCATAGAATGTGAAATTAATAAATAACGTGCATGTTAAATTTAACATTTCCCGTACGGAATAGCCCCGCATATCTTCTGGTTGTTATTCGAATTTCCAAACGCTTATAAACACTTCTATTACTTTTCTTATTTCAATTTAAGATTCTTAGAAACTTCCCCAGCTTCATTACAATTTCTTGAAACGACGTAGTTAGGAATCTATTTTAAGTACTTGGAGAATAAAAGCTAATTGTATTCAGAAAATAAATTCGTAAATTAATAAAATATTCGAGACTATTCCGTACGAGAAATGTAATATTTAACGTACAAGTTACATTTTATCACCAAAATATGTTAAGTAAGAAAGCTATTCAAAATATGTTTTTATAATATTGAATTTGAAATGAAAGTCACTAAGTTTGTTTCACTTATTTTTTATTTACCAGCTAGTTTCGACTTATCGTCATTATCAAGGGAAGAATTCTTTCTTCTTTTTTAGTTGGTAAATAAAAATATAATAATAAAAAATATAATAATAATATGATACAAACCAAGTGCCTTTAAATTCAAATTTAATATTAGTTAAAATGTTTCATCAAGTGATTAATGAGAACCAATTTAAAGTTATGTATTTTTATTTGTAATATTTTTATTTGGTAATTTAAAAATGTAAAAGAATCATTCAGGTTTTATTGAATTCGCTTTTAAAAAAAATCTATATGACATCTGAATAATAATAACGGTAATAACGAGGTCGTCAGGAATAGATTGTTAGTGATTACGTAACTGAAATCCCGAAATTCGAACAGTCGATAGATAATAGATATTCCGGTCGCAAGACAAATGCACAATGGCGTTTGTCACGTATGCATGGAGATGTCACCGGATCGGGGCGGTTTAATGCATAAATCGTTCTGTCGCTTCTGCTGGTAGACGCTGCAGTCGCAGCCGGCGCTCGTACCTTTTCTAATGTTGCCGGTATCGATTCCGGTTCTGAATTCAGAATTCTGCATTCTGAATTGAAAGTTCTCGTTCGGATTCTGAGGGTAGGGATGCAGACGCGAAGTGGCTCTCGACGTTATCGTCCGAACAACACTCGAATATAATCACTGTTTGACGGCCGAAAACCGGAAGCGGATGAAATACCTCAGATGTGCTTTGTATTGTTTCATTTTTTTTGTGTGTGTTTTCGTTTTTGTTTTTTCATTCATTCCGACGTTTTAATTTACTTAGACTGGGGAAGAGAATTTCTGTTGCTTTTTTTAAATCCAGACAAAGGTTCGATCCTGACACTTTCAATAGAAAGTAACATCTTCTAATATATGTTTTGTTATGGATAATATTGTAATATTTTGCATCATTCAGAAGACGATTTTTTTTAACTCAAATGGCACTTAGAAACCGGATATGATATTTTTTCGTACAGAAAAAATAGAAAGCTCTCTGTAATAACATCAAGATTCTTCGACAATCTTCTCAGATATTTTTTTTGAAAGAAGAAAATTGAAATTCGAATATTTTCATGGAAAAAAGTGGATTTTGATAAAAAATCCGAAACTCGCGAAATAACTTCAAATTATACCAAAATGTTCCTAATAAATGGGAGCATGAACGGTACAAATTTAAGCAATATGGAACAAATAGTTTTTGTACAGCAGGCTTTTAAATTGGGTCTTTGAAAAGTCAGCGAAAAAATTGTCCAATTTTGGTAAAATTTGTTGGCAAGCACTTAATATTCGTTTTCATGATTTTCAGGTGAATTATAGAAAAAATATTCCCGAATCCCATCCTTCAAGTTTCAAGTGTCTATTGCATCTGAGAACAAAGTTATCTTACTTTAATCAACATCGCATCTAACAGCATCGATCGTTGCGTCTCGCTTAAATCATTCCCATAAGACTCCATGTAATGAAAATCAAGAGCCTTTGAGAATCAATTCAAATGATCTAAATAAACCTGAAATTCCATATTTTTGATAAAAATAAATACATCACGCCTTGTTTCGTAATATCATCTATAGATTATTTTTCAGATTTTTTTGCGAGAAAACAAAATTCATCAAAATTTGGATTTTGGTGAAAAATCCGAAACTCGCGGAATCACTTCAAATTATACCAAATTGTTCTCAATGAATGGGGGCGTCAGCTGTATAAATTTAAGCAACATACACTAAACAGTTTTCGTGTAGAGAGTGTGTAAAATAAGATTTTAAAAAATGGACGAAAAAATTGTCCCATTTTATGATTTTTTTTCTAGAAAAGCACATAGCCTTCATATTAATGATTTTAGGGGTGAAATATAAATATATCCTTTTCGAATCGCTTGCTTAAAGTCCAAATATTCTAAAATTTTATTTGAATTAAAATTAAACCAATAAATTTGGTAATCTGCGTACTGTATGTGCGTGGGATTCGAAGTGGAACAAAATATACTCATTGAATGTTTATCCACAGCGGTTTGAAATGACAGGTCATTTGATAAAGATATAGGCTTAAAAATGTCTAAGAGTAGGAAAGGTGATAAGTACAGGTAGCTGTTTTACTCTTAAACCTACTTTCCAGATAAGTTCGGATAAAATAAACATATTTCATATAGGAATGTTGTTATGTTTGATAATAAATATATTCATGCATCATTCTTAAATTTGATTGACTTTAATAATAGAAAAAAGGATTTATTCACTTGGTCACAGTTATTTAAATAAATTAAATAAAAAGAATTTGAAAATAATTAATTAATAAAGTATGAAATAAATATGAATAAATTATTAAAAATCAACCAATAAAACACAGATTAGATTGAATAACTTTAAATTCAATCTAATCTGTGTTTTATTGGTTGATTTTTAATAATTTATTCATATTTATTTCATACAATATGAACTAGCAATGTCTAAATATTAAAACCATTAATTAAATTAATAAAGTATTTCCTCTTTATCTACTCTGACATTTTGACTTACGAACGACATTTGCTGTTGCATTATAATAACATATTGTATAATGCAACAACCTTTGAAGCGAAAATATTTAATGCAAAAAACAAAAAATAAATAAATAAAAGTTACATCTTTCGGGATTTCATCCCACATCAGTACAGCTGTGCCTTATATAATTGTAAAGTTGTTAATTAAATTAATTAATTGATTTTAACTTTTAATTTAATTATACTATGGTAATTTAGTTATACAAAGTTAATGGTTTAGTTATTTAGCAAACAAATAAAAACAAATGAAAATCAATGAGTTATTTCATTGTTAAATAAATAAAACAATATAGATTAATAAGGTAAATAATTTAACCTAAAATATACAATTTAATCTAACAATTCTAATAATGTTAAGGCAGCTTTGATTATACTAAAATAATTAAAAAATCATTTTTTTACATCACGTGTAAATTTTAATTCATTGGGAGAGAATTACTATTTATGAGTCTGGCTGATAATTGTTCTAATTAAAATTATTAATGGTTTTAATATTTAGACATTGGTAGTTCATATTGTATGAAATAAATATGAATAAATTATTAAAAATCAACCAATAAAACACAGATTAGATTGAATAACTTTAAATTCTCGACTAGTTTCGGGTTATTAGCCCATTTTCAAGAGAATTTAAAGTTATTCAATCTAATCTGTGTTTTATTGGTTTATTTTTAATAATTTATTCATATTTATTTCATTAATTAAAATGAATCAAAAAACAAGAAAGGCGTTTCATAGCCCTATCTGGTTGAGTCCAGAACATAACTACATTTCTTTCATTTTGTTTCAGGTCTAAATTTATTTTCAATATATAAATTAAAAAGGAAAGGCTATGCAGTATTTATAGTAAAATTAACTATTTCGTATAATCGCATAAATTTCTAATTTTTAATAAACGAAAATATTATCCAGGGGGAATGAAAGAAACATCGGAGGAAAATTATTACGATTTTATTTTTTCCTTCGTGGGGGAATTGATCCGAAGACCGGTTTTGGGAAGCGCGTGTGGCTCTCGGATCCCGGCAACTTTTTTCATTAGTTTGATTAGTTTGGTCCGTGTGAAACGGCGATGTGCGTTGTGTGATGGGCTTTTAGTCGAGGGAGTGCTCCAATAAAATAAAATGTATACATCCAACCGGAATAATAAAGAATAATGTATGTTTATACTTTTATTATGTGACACATACATAAATTTCTTGTTATATGCTTGCAGTATTTTCTGATTTAAAATAACGATGAATGTTTTACTTGAAAAAAAAAAAAAACTTAAGGAAATATGTGTTTAGAAAATTTTCAACAATAATAAAAAAATTTGCTTTGCTTCAACAATTTCTATTTAGTAAATTAAATAAAAATGATTTGAGAATAATTAATAAATTATTTCCACATTTACAATCGTTAAAGCAAACTGACCTTTAACCATAGTTTGACGATAGGGATTGTTCATTAAAATAAAATCCTTAACGTATAACAACTTTTTTTTAATCTTTTAAAATAATATAATTAGAGATGGGCAAAGTCGATCTTTTCGATCTTTTGTCACTGCAAAATGAAGTATATAACAATTTTCCTAATGTTATTTATGTTGTTATATATTATTAATCTCCAATTTATTGTTATTTAATAACTTTAGCCCACAGTATACTGCGTTTAGCTACTTAAAATTGATTATTCAGAAATACTCGATTACTAAATTCTCTCGATTTTGCCCAACACTAAATATAATACATTTAACATTATGAACCTCCATTAATTACATACGTCTATGATTTTAATTTTAAACAGTATATAAAAATAGAAAAGAGTACGACTGATCGACTGACATAACACAAAGACAATGACTTCAGGCTGAAAGGCCAATTTCGATAGCCATTTTGTTCGTTAGCCATTAAATTAAATATTATATTATAACTAATCTGTATCAAAGCCTCAATAAAGATGTTAGATATATAGAAAAGAGTATTTATTAATTAATTAATGATCTTTATTTACAGGTATATGCATAAGACCCAATTTTTCAATCCGCAAGTAAGGCGTAAGTGACGTATTCGCGAAATAAAAGTTAATGTCTATGATTCTCTCAATTTGATTATCAATCGAATAGGTTACTTACGTCTTACTTGCGGATTGTAAAATTGGGCCTAAATAGAATAAACAATTTCTATAAATATAACATAATAAAAAAATAATAATAATAATAATAATAATAATAATAATATCTTTATTTACGGAATTCACCATTATTTACAAATGTTTACACTGTAGTAATATAAATTGCACGTATATAAATTAGAGAATAAAATAATAATAACAATAATTATAATAGTAAAAAATTAAAGATAAATCTAAAGAAAAATAAAATAATGTTTATAAAAAATAAATTAATAAAAAAATTATAAAATACACGTGTAGTAATAAATATGTTACATTATGCTACAACATATTTATTACTACATGTGTATTTTATAATTTTTTTATTAATTTATTTTTTATAAACAATATTTTTCATTATGTTATATTTATAGAAATTGTTTATAAATTTTTATTAATTTATTTTTTTAAACATTATTTTTCATTATGTTACATTTATAGAAATTGTTTATTAAATTATTAATTGATTAATTTTAATATTTATTTTAATAGTTTTTATATTTTATTTATAATAATATATCTAATTGGTGGAAAGATCAATTATAATCGATAAACAAATTTCTGTATTAAATGTTATATTTATATATTGTATCGTATTAGTCATTTATTGTATGTATATGTAATACAGAAGTAAAGATAATTACTACTATTTTTAATATTTATATTTAATATATTTTTTAATTACCATTTTTTGTAAGTGTTGCGAAAGATAAATTAATAATCAGCAGAGTCGATTTAATATGTATTTGCTTTTTTATTACAAGACGGCAATTTCAAATGAAATCAAGCAGCCAGAAAATCAAGACAAGAAAGAAATAAAGAGTAATTTTCGACGTAATTTATTCTTCTTGTGATTTTAATTGCCTTCGCGTTTCAGCTCTGTCGCGAGTCGCAGCCGACGGACCTCTAATTTATATTTGACAAGTTTTAATAAAATTCAATTTAATCTAAAACGTTTCCAGCCACCTCTTTCACATTAGATTATACATGTATTCATATGCATGTATATAATTTGCAACCGCGTATTATATACATTACACATATCAATATCAGCAAGATGTATCGCGTATCCTTAATGGTACACACTGAATTACATAAGTGACATGTATATTAATACGCCAAATATTGATTCTGGTTAACTAAACAGGTCACTTATGAATATTCAATAATTCATCACGGCTCGAACGAAACTATTTTTGCAACACTAGCAACCGCGCTAAGTGGTTTACCCTTAACTTCGGTGCGGATAAATAATGCAACACATTACTATTTATGAGTCCGGCAGATAATTGTTCTAATTAAAAATGAATCAAAAGACTAGAAAGGCGTTTCATCGTAAAGGAAAACAAAAATTGCGGCAATTATATAATAGTTACGAGGGTTCATTTTGAGATTTAGAATCTTACATTTTTAAATTTTCATTTGCATAATTAAGTAACACTCAAGTTTCCTATTGTTCATATTTGCATTCAACAGATCTGGACATGAGAGCTGATCCTCGAAAAAAATGATTCAAATTATGAATCCGAATCACTTACAAGATTCGAATTCTCGAATAAAAGATTCACAAGAGAAAAATGTACCAAAGTATTCGTCTTCAACTAAAATCAAAATGCACCCAATTGTTTAATGGAGTACCAGAACTGATTCTCGAAAACAGAATTCGAATAATTAATCCGAATTACTTACAAGAAATGAATCCTCGAATAAAGGATTCACAAGAGAAAAATATCCCAATGTATTCACCTTCAACCAAAATCAAAATTCATTCAATCGATTAATTTAATACCAGAACTAATTCTCGAAAAAATGATTCGAATAATGAATCAAGATAAGAATCCTCAAGTAAAGAATCCGCAAGAGAAAAATATCCCAAAGTATTCGATATTTTCCCTTGCGAATCCTTTATTCGAGGAATCATATCTCTTAAGTGATTTGGATTATTTATTCGAATCCTTTTTTTGAGGATTAGCTCTGATTATTAAACGATTGGATGAATATTAATTTTAGTTAAGGGCGAATACTTTCGGTCTATTTTTCCCTTACGAATTTTTATTCGAGGATTCGGATGCATGATTCGAAGGCTTTTTTCCACGAACATCTGGTATTCCATTAAACGATTGGATGAATTTTGATTTTAGTTAACGGCTTATGTTTTGGGTATTTGTGACGCTATAAAAAATAAGCAGCAGATGGCGTATAAAGCGTGCAGTATTTTTATGAGAGCGATCTAATCCTTTGTTTTAAAATTATTATTTATTATAGCTAAAATTATACGTAATCCCCTCTCATTAAAATTTTGTTTTTATATTCAATCAAATTTATTGCGATATGCGAAGTATAATAATTTAAGTATTTATTACGCTTTATGCAAATGAGCAACAGATGGCGCTCAATATGGTTATAAAATTTAAATCAAGAGGAATTATCCGTTTTATGTTTGCACACGTATAAAACAATATAAATACGATTTTGGTATTTACATTGTTTTATTCGAACATAATTCGTACAAATGCGCATATTTATATTTTGTAAAACATAAAGTGTAATAAATAACTATTACTGAAAATTATAATCCATAACTGTGGCAAATTACATTTACCTGTAGATACAGCTGAATTATTGCGCAGTATAAATGCGGTGGCGTAAAACTAAATCACGCGAGGTATTAAAATTTAATATCAATTCCATCGTAATACGATTTGAGTGTGCCGGTAACAAATTTCCATGCTAATTGCCTTCAAATGGGAGCTCGCTAACGAAATCTATAACAATCAAGAGTCAAGTCGAAATAAATCGCAGCCAGCGCCGCCGCGGCAAAAATTAACGCTATTAGGAAAATTCCATCGTGCGCTTTATTGTCTGTAAATATTCAATTCAATTCATATATTTGACCCTTTAATAAAAAAAACTGTGTTTTATACAGTTTTATTTAGTTTGATATTTTATATAAACGGCAATAAAACAAATTCAATTTATAAATGAATGTTTTATTTTATAATGCTTATTGAACTTTTAAAAAATAAATTGACTAACCATTTTGCTCTCATGGTTTATTGTTATTCATTTTTTTGTAATTAATTGCTATTACTAAAACATACGTTGTTAATCGATAACCAATTTCCTACTAACTTAATTTAAGCGAATGAACTATTAGGGATAAAATAAATAAAAATATATTTGAAAATAATTAGTTCACACATTTAAATAATTATTTAATTATTTTTCCTTTGGCTACTGCAACTTTTTTCAATTACATAACGAAAGTAATTTAAACTCGACACCCAATATGGGTAAAAGAGGATAAGATTAAGAAAGAAAGTAATTTAAAAAGAACAAACATCCGGGCAAATACAACGACGGACAGTGAAACACACAATAGACATTTGCTGTTACACCACAAATTATTATATAATTAATTATTATGTGTAATAATAATAAACGTTATTAACGGAAATTCACCATTTAAGAAAATATAGTTGCAAATAGTACACTAAAAATACCAATACAATTGTGTAAATTAAATAATTTCAAATTTATTTTATTTAATTTAAACAACTGTGATAAACTAAAAAAATACTGTTTTTCTATTACTCTTAAAGGTATTTTGTAATTATTACCTGGAAATAAAGATGTTTATTAATTACATTGTTTTTGCAGTTTTAGCTTATTTATTTTAAGATTTCATTATTCATTGCAACGAAGAGAGAGAAGAAAAGAGGAGGAGAATAAATAATAATTTGAGTTTAGTTAAACAGATCTATGGGAAAATGCAATTAAAGGCATTTTTTTATTCATTACAGCTTTTCATGATAAAATATATATTAATGGTTCAATAGCCGATTCATCTGCAGAATATAATTCTAATTTAATATTTTATTGTACATATATTTACACATTTGAATAAAGATGTTTAGTTAGTTATATATTAATTCGTTTACTCATTTTGTTTACTTTATGTAATCTTTAATTTGGAATTAGGACTGTTGTGTTACTTAATAAATGATAAAATAGCTCTGTATTTATTGCACTATTAGCTAATAAATGGTAAAATTTTAAAACAAATTATATTATTGGGCTGAAAGACCTCCGACCGATAGACGATTCATCTGCATAATATAATTTTAATTTTATATATTATTGTACATACATATACACATTTTAATAAAGATTTTTAATTAGTTATAAATTTAAATGTTGTATAAAAATTTTATTTTATTTAAAGTAAATTTATTATTTCAACGCAATGAAATTTTACTCAATCTAAAACCAGTCCTTATAAATTCCGAATTAGGGTAGGTTGTGATTTATATCTTTTGCCCACTAGTGGTTAGCAGGCAGCTTTGTTTATATTGTGCTGTGAAATGTCACTGCTATGGTGGCATTACAAATTGCACGTTCCCAACTTGGTAATAAATTCCTAATTAGAATATTCCAGCCGTAAACTACTTTACAATTTTTTCCAACACCGCTAATAAACAAATTATTTAGCATAATAGCTCTCCTTAATAAATTACTAACTCTCTCTTTATTTCATTAATTAAAACGACAAATATTTCCTTTAAGCTAACTTGAAGTTATAAATGAAAAGAAGCAAAAACAAACACGCATTTATTTATTTATATTTACATGTCATTAGATTAGAGAATTTAAGAGTATTACGAATTCAGTCAGAAGCAGAAGCGAGAAATAATATTTCTTTTTATACCCCCATGGTCCCCGAACGAAAGTAAAGCTCGATTCGAAAAGGGAAATTGTTTTTGACATCTCGGGATTATAAATTACATTTTTTTTCTTTTCGTTTGTGTAACAAGAAAACGAATTTCGCACATAAATCCTCATAATAATTTAAATAACATTGCGTTGCGAAAAATTTATAATTGGATATATACTTCAATAAAAAAAAACAATAATTAATAATAAACAACTTTATTTATAAAATCTTAATAATCAATAATGTTAAGCTTTTACTTACTAACTCTCTCCAAAATTTAATCCTATTGATAATATGAGAAAAGAGTATCCTTGTCACTTGGTCACAGTTATTTAAATTAAATAAAAAGAAATGATGCGTGAATATGAATACGACTGGACAAGGACAGACGGAAAAGCCAATTCCAGAACAAGAACAAAATCATATAATTAGTAAATATGATTAAATTAAATAAAAATTGTTTTGAAAATAATTAATACAAATTATATATTAATCATAATAAATTAAAGACGACGCAAGCGCCACCTTTTGCCTAATTTCAAGTGGTATCGTCAACGATTTGGGTCTACAAGGTAGACGACCGAGAATCATTGTTATATATCACAATCATTATTAACAATTAAATTTACAAGAACATAACAAAAAATAATATAGTGAAAAATGTTTTAACCTCGACACCCAAAACGGGTAAAAGAGGATAAGATTAAGAAAGAAAGAAAAAATGTTTTACCAATTGATAAATGAGAAATAAATAAATGAACTTCATAAGAGAATTCGCAGCGGAGTTAAAAAGCAAATATAAATTTTAATAAAAAAAGCATTGTAAATTTTTAATTAGTTAATTTAAATTAATTTCTAAATGTTTTCGTGTATTATTAAATTCGATTCCGTCTCAATACAGACGAATATTGCAGAGAAACTTGTTATTGTATTCACAAAATAATATTTCCAAACAATTTCATTGATTTCCGATTGGAATGGTAAAAATGCGAAAGCAATTACAGTCGAACTGCGATAAAGCAATTCCAGTTACTTATCGGATCAAAATAATAATACTAAAAAACGGCTAAACTCATTCAATGTTGATAACAGGTAGAAGCGAGAGAGGTAAAAAAGTTTTTGTTTTGCATATTTGTTCGTACGATCGTGATTGCGATTGTATTCGCATCGTTTTATTAAACATTTTGCTGTTTTTTCAGTAATGACTTCATAAATGTCTGCGATTTTCCATTGTCGTGAGTTAAAATTGTAAGTGATTAAAGGGTTAACATGAGTGAGGGGGAAAATGTTGTTTGGGAGGGGAAACATTTTCATTGGTAATTGAATTGAGGTAAATTTCCGAAAGTTAAATTGTTATTTTCCCCCACAGGGAATTTATTGATTCCATTTATTTTTTATACCCAATTTTACATAATAACTCTTGTTGAACATGTTATATAAACAACGTTATTATTTATGTGTTACGGTTTTTTTTAATTATATAATATATGGGGTATTTTTTTAACTAGGCCTCATAAGGATTTACATAACAATAATTTTACTGGTATTGATGGTTTTCCATTTAATGGATTTAAAAATATATATTTATAATGTAATTTTATATTTTCTGTCAAGATATCAACGTTTAAATTTTATTTAATACATTAGGCAAACGATAGCGCTTGCGTAATATGTTTAAATACTAATTTAAAAGTTGGTTACTAAACCAAGACCATTAATCAATTAAAATAATAAACTTTTAAATTAAATTGTAAAATACATATCTCTAATATTTTTCCAGGTCATTAATAAATAAAAATAAAAAAAATAAATTATTACAAACTAGTAGAGATATTGTAAAAATCATATCTCTGCTAATACCAAATTAGTAGAGATGTATATTTTACATTTTTATTTGAAAGATGTTTCATCTTTTTACTGATTAATCAATGAAAGAAAAAGACCTTGGTTTAGTAGCTAAATTTTAAATTAGTATTTAAAAGTTGATATTTTGACAGAAAATCTATTAATTATAACTATCACTACAATTGATTTATTGAAATTATAATTATGTTTTTAATTAAAACTAACCCAATGCTACTATTTGTGAGTAAATTCCTATCGCTTTCAATTTAGCCCGAAAATATTAAATTACATTAAAAATATTGTGATTTAATAAGTTTCATAAAAATCTTTCTTGTGAAAAAAAAAAAACATTAACACGGGGTAAAGTTTTTCAGATGAAAATCCCCATGAGACCTAATTACAAAATACCCTGAATATTTTTAAAAAAATATACGCCGATATGGACCATTTTCCTTTCGTTCAGACATGTAATTATTAAATCTTGATTAATTAATTCTGTCTGATATTTTAATTAAAAAAGAATTTATTATTTTCTTAATTTAATAAACCGTTTAATATAAATTTTGTGGTATACAAAAAATGTTTTTACATGATATTAATTTAATTTAAACTCGATTAATTCTCGATTATATTTCAAAGTTTAATTAATAGAATTAATTATTATCTTTATTTACGGAATTCACCTATTTTACAAATGTAAGAAAACACAATTAGCTATACATAAACATTTGTAGCTCATGCTCATTAAATTACTAAATAGAACACAAATGAAGGCAGTAAACAACATAATATGAGAATGGAATATAATTATAATAAAATCCGTATTATAATTATTAATTTATATATATTTATAATTAATTCTTTACTAATAAAATTAATAATCTGGCTAAAATTCGAACTCTCGTTAACTTTTAAAATTATTAATTATTCAACATAAAAAATACAATATTACATAATTATATCATATTGGATATTTAAGGCTGTTATTTGATGAAATTCCATTTTATATTAAGGAAATAAAATAATTTAATAATAATTAATATTTATTTACGGGAGATCCCATTTTTACAGAGACATTACATATATAAATACAGATCAAATAACTTAACATAACATTAAAACATACAAAATATCATCAAATGTCTTTCAGTGTGAATATACAACAATCAAGCGTAATTTAATAATGGGCAATTTAGGGAACTGTAGCGCTTTACGAAAGCGGTGTCGCTGAACGGTACCGCTTTATGTGTGGCGCTGCAGCGCTTTATCAAGCGGTAAAGCATATATTTGTTCCGCTTGATCGCTTTTTTTTAAAACAAACCGCCATATTTTTGTGAGCGTTCTTAACCTCGTCCAGGGAACATCAAGCGCTTTGCGCTTCAGCGCTACATGTCTAAAATTTGCCTGAACACGCCCAATATTACAAAAATATATATTTTGTATATTTTCAATTGTTTCGATAGACTCTGCATCACGCAGAGATATATTTATCTTCTCAATAACTTTTGATTTCAATTCAATTTCTTACATCTTTTCAATTGAATGAAGTAATTACTGCTTATTAATTATCTCAGATCATTAATTTTAATGTAACAATATAAAAATAATTGCGGCCGTAATTAATTTATCCTGAACACACCGGCAAGTACGTGATTGCTTCGTTTAATTTACTCTCACTGCGTGTAACATTATAATCACCTGGAAATTTATTCAACAATAATGAAGTGATCCAACGGCATTTCTCCTCGTAACAACAAATAAATATCAGAATCAGACCAATTACAGGCTCCAGCCGACATAATTTTCTGTTAACTTATCATCATCCAACGGCATTTCCATTTCAATTTGATCGCTTAGGTGAAACACATAGAATTATTTAAAGAAAATCTCATGCTACGTATTTTATGATTGCTTGTTTTGAATACAAGTATGTATTGTATTAAAATTAATTAATTAATATAATAATTATTTTCCTGCATAATATAATTGTAACATAAAATAAAAACATCCTAGTTTTAAAATATTTGCAATAATTAATTGTTTTTTTTTTAATTATATTTTATTCATTAGATTATACTTGTACATAAAGAGACACTTGTACACTTTATGTTTAATTCCTCCCTGAAGATGACCAATGGTCGAAACTAGTTGGAGAAAATATAAATAAGTGAAACAAACCAAGTGTTTTAATTTCAATTAATTCATCCTGAATTACTTGTACACTTTTCTTTACTTTTCTTCCTTTATTCAGACTGTACAGATAATACAAAACAATATAACATACATAATTACAATACATCTACGTGTTTGTTTGGGTTATCAACCAGAAGTCTTTCTGCCTAGATATTTAATATATTTCTTAACACTCAAATATATACTTATTATTATACTTAAAAAAAGAAAATCTGAAATAAGGTAATTATGTAACTGTCACTATCAAATGGCTATCGACCAGAGGTCTTTCTGCGAAGGTTTGTCATTTTTGTGGTGCGTCAGTCATTAAAGAGTGAAAGAATGAAATGATAAAATGTATTCGAAAATTGTGTTTGGATTTTAATAAATATTATTAAATGATTAATAATTAAATTACACAAAAAAATACGACATGTACTTATAATAAATCACCGTGAATTGTGATCAAAATAACGTGACATTAATCACACTGTCGGCGGGCGCGTTATTCCGGAAATCTCTTTGGTGAAATCGCAGTTTGATATTTGAAATGAATTAATTTACAAACAGCGGTTCGGCTTATGTGGGGGCTTAACAGCTCAGTGGCCGAGGTGGAATTATGCAAATGTAATTAGAATATCGTATCGACAAGAAATCGATCGAAAATGCTACGGCCTACCACTTTGTACACACGCGGAAAATGTTATCATAAATTATGCATGGCCGATTATTAGATTGGCTCCATTACTCTCATGCATCCTTTCTCACTTGTTTGTAAACACAACGCAATTGAGGAATAGGCCCTGCCTGGTTTGTCCACACGGTATTTTACAAAGGAAAGATTTCCAGTTGTTAAACCACTTGTTTGTTGATGTGATAGTGCCAACAGAACTATACATCTTTCAGGATTCATCAAAATAGAAAATATTAATACGAAAATATATATCCATAATTTTTATTGGCAAACGTAATACAACAACATCTATATATAACATAAAATACATACCACAATAGTGGTCTTTCCACCTGGAAGATACAAAAATATTATTCCACAAAAAAGCAATTTAGGTTAGATAAACTACAAGGTACCTCGAGATGGAAAGTGTTGAAAAAAAAATCATAAAAACAGATGATCTACCGGCTCGTATTCCGAAAGTCAGAAATTTCCCTGGCCTTTTATTCTAATGATGAATTAAATAAGACCCTCCACTGAGAGTTGTGGTAAAGACCAATGATTCGCGGACAAAATCCTCACGTTGCCTAAAGAATTGAAGGACATGCCAGGTTTGTCCACTCGGAAAAGATTTTAGCTGTTGGAGCACGTGTTTGCTGGGTTAGTGCAATACATCTTTTAGGGTTGCTCAAGATAGAAAATGTTAATATTAAAATATTTTTCCACAAAAAGACGATTTAGGTTAAATGAACTACAAGGTAGGTTCCTCGAATAAGTAATCATTTTTTTAACACTTGCTATGTTGAAAAAATTATTATTTTATAAAAATAAGTGACCTATGGGCTGGTATCTTTCCAAAAGTCAGAAATTTCCCTGGCTTCTTATTCCGATGTCAGCTTAAATAACACCTTCCACAGAGAGTTGGAGTAAAGACCTATAAACAAAAAAATGAACAAAATCGCCACGTCTCAAGAATTCATGTTTTCCGGGCATTTTGTTATGTGGGCAAATTCACGTCGCCTAAGAAATTGAAGGACCTGCTAGGTTTGTCCACAAGGTATTTTACAAAGTTTTCAAAGTAAGAGATTCCAGCAGTGAGAGCACTTGTTTTTTGGTATAAAAATGTTAACAAAGCAAAAAAAATATCAAGGTCCTCAAGATAAAATATTGTAATAAAAAAATATTTTACAAAAAAGGCGATGAAGTATTGAAAAAAATCCTTTTTGTTTGCAATGTGGGAGGTTTGAAAAGTTTGATGTTAGGATAGATAGCCCTCTCGTCAAAGGCCTTTTATATATCGTTTGACATCGATATATAAAAGGCCTTTGACTGCCTTTTAGATATCGTGGAAAAGAATTGCGGAATTTCTGTTTTCAAGGTGGGAGGTCTATCCTAACATCAAATTTTCAAACCTCCCACCTTGAAAACAGAAATTCCGCAATCCTTTTCCACGATATCTAAAAGGCAGTCAAAGGCCTTTTATATATCGATGTCAAACGATATATAAAAGGCCTTTGACGTTCTTCTGGTATCTCTCTTATTGAGAGGCTCCTCAAAAACCGTTCCCTCAAATTACGCGATCATAATACATTCTCCAGCCCTTCTCACCTCAACAAGGCGTTCTTTCAAATTACGCGATTATAATAACTTCACCAAACCTTCACATCTCAACAAAACGTTCCTTTAAATTGCGCGATCATAGTACCTTCTCAAGCTCTTCACACCTCAACAAGGCGTTCCACTCTCCTCCCATATTCATCATTTTCGTTCATGACATTTATAATCATAATCTACAATACCTAAATAATTCTGTCTGTTTTCTGCAATTTGCAGACGATATGGTATTAATTGCACACCACTCCCTAAAGCGCTGTTCATCGTAGGGATGGCTTTGGTTCGCAAAATGGAGAATTACCATTAATCCCAACAAATCCAAACTGTTTATCCCTTACCACAAGCTCCTCGTCTCTCCATTCAAAATTATTATAAAACAAGCTTTGATCTATCTTTCCCCCCGGAAATACCTTTACTGTTGATCCTAAGCTTACCTTCAAACCCCACTCCCAATGAAAACCAAGGTCCAGAACACGGTACGACACTTTAGAATCGTAACCTACGCCAATGATGGCATTTCAACAAAAACAGCGACATCTGCAAAATGATATATTGGACTACGGTAATCCTTCTACACAATCCTCAAAACTCCGACCCCCAAGCAACGTAACGGTAGCTGAACGGTTAACTGTAGGAATCCTCACAAAAATCCAAACAACCCCTTATACAATATGAGAAAACTTCTTTATGAAAAAACTGGAAGATTTAAAAGTTCTAGGATGAAGGATTTTGTGGCAATTTTCTGGGACAGATGGGTTGGGATAAGGGGGTAACTCCTAAAACATCTGTCACAAAAAAATTGCTCCTTATCCTAACCCATCTGTCTAAAAAAAATTGCCACAAAATCCTTCACCCTAGAACTTTTAAATCTTCTTTGCATTACGAGAAATCCCAACATTCCTCCAAAATTCCAACATCCACAATCCATAATTGAAGATGAAACAACAATGGTCGATAGTTATGTATACTAACGTATTGTAAGCTTTATGTAATTGTAAATGTCGCAATAAAGATGATTAAGTATGTAGACGATCTGAGGGCAAGTTATTCCGAAAGTCATAAACTTCCCTGGTTTCTTATTCAGATGACAGTTTAAAAGATACCTCACGCTGAGTGTTGGAGTAAACGCCAATAACTGCGTGGATAGAATCGCTACGTCGCAGGAATTGATCCAAAATATTTGTGTTATTAAGTATGTATAAAATTAAATTTAAATTTATATTAACCTTCGTCGTAAATTGTAGACTGAGTTCCTACGTCATATACGTAAATGAAGATAAATGTAAAGAAGGAGTAAATAAGTGAGTAAGCATTGAATGAAGTAATTTTAAAGGATTCATTTTTTGTCTTGTAAGTAATATTTAATAATAAACAAGGATTTAACGTGCAAATCGCGAAATGTAATACACACTAGAATGAATTATTTATTTCAGCGCATATCATATTTCTCCGCCAACCAACCAACTGTGTAATTCAATTCGCACAAAAGTAGGCACACATTCTCCCGCTGTAAATAATGCACAGCGATCGCAATCCATTAGTACATTCCATTAGGATGTAATTTTTCGGAAGTGTGCATAGCATTAAATCAGCGTTTATGGATGGCATAGCATCGGCCGCAAATAGGATTGAATTTCTAGCTGCATGCGAATGCAATCTGCCATCGGTATCGGTAAACACGGATTCGAATTGGAATCTAAATATTAAATTACCCGCACGAATCCTGTAATTTTACGACGAAACAATATCGCAATTAATCGCCTGTTTATTTTTTCCGGATGCATTTTTTTGACATGCGAGGGATAGGATAATAGTGTTGGTGTTGTTTCGTGAGGATCAAAGGTAATGAATCATCGCTTTGCCCTTTTGCGAAGGGAAGCCCGGGTCCTTTGTTTGGGGGGACGTCACGAAACCCGGGCGCAATAAAATGGATTCGCAGTAGTATTGTGCATTTGTGCATTTACAGAAATTTTTCACATGCACCCCTGCATTACGGTGCAATAACAGGCCATTCATGGTTTCCTACTTTCATGGTTCTGTTCTCCTCTCTGTTATTCCTGTCGGTTCAATAAAGCTTTATGTGTTACGTGGTCACGCACCATTCACCGCACAAATGCCTCCTCTTTTTATTGCCCTTCTGTTTTGCCTTATTGGCTTTTGTTTCTTTTCAAGCCGCGATTCCAAGCATTAATTTTACCCTTTGTCAGAATTCTTCAAACTTGAATTTAAATTTGAAATATTTTTAATTATTTTCTGTATAAATACAAACATACAGTTATTTTAGTGACTGTATATTTTCGAGTTTACGTGAAGTGATTGATTTTAGTGGTTTAACATCAACCCAATTTACTCTTTACAAAAAAATGTCCATCACTAATAACTCATAATAAAAAATATCTGCCCTCACTATAAAAATGTCACTTCCATAAAAAATGTTCCATCTCTAATAAATCAATAGAAAAATATCTGCCTTCACTATGAGAATGTCACTTCCACAAAAATTTAAAATCCTTTCCTTTAAATTCGCCAACAATCACATAGCTACTATCAAGCATCTTTGTATATCATAGTCCTAAATATGCCCAATTCATCTTATGAAATTTGAAGAATTTAAAAAATGACGATTTGGAAATAGAGATAACGGAATCTATAAAATGAAATTGAATAAAACGACAAGTACTGGACAAAAACAGGCAGAAAGACCGACGGTCTATAGCCAATTTCTTAGGGTTAACAATTTGCAATTTATTGTAATGATGTAAATATTGTGATGTAATTTAATTAAACTCAAATAATTTATTAATTATTTTCAAATCATTTTAATTTAATTAAACTCTCAGAAATAAATATTTTCTAAATATATAGACGATCTAAGGGCAGGTATTAAATATATTTATGAATTATAAATAAGTATGTTTAAAATTATAGTTCTTCACAATTGAAAAAGATATATGTTTACGTCTATACGAAAAACGAAGATAAACGGGGATTTCTTTTTTTTACTAGAAACCTTTAGAAATTCTTATTTATCACCTCGGAGGTAAACTCGTGCTCCAAAGGTATAAAATTATTATATCCCGCAGAACACGAATACGCAGCGATTATTTTCTATTTCCCTCCTTATCGCCGGGGCTTATTCTTCAGTGGGATTCCTTCTAAAGAAAATTTCACGATGGTTTTATTCGTATTTATTTACCTGGATGGGGGGTTTAAAAAGAGTAGGCGAAAATCGACAATTTATGGGGCTACTTTGTTTTTATTTTATTTCATTTCATTTCCAGCCTCGATTTTTATGCGGCTCGCTTAATTCCACACATTCTGAGTGATTTCCCCCGGCAAACAGGGACGCGTAACGAGAATATTGCGAATGCGATTTTCCTTTCTGGGCGTGTTTATTTTTTCTGGCTCCTCGAGATTTTCAATCTCGTCGCGAATTGACGAGTCATCACAACGCCCAGAAGGAGGCGAAACTGTTCCTTGTTTAGTTCCATCGTTAAATTTAGTCTATTGGTAGCTTATTAATAAACGTGAGGATGCTGTTTTTAGACTCTATTCAAGGTTTGTAAAACAACGGCATGCAAAAAATTGATCTAATAATAAAAATTATCACTCGATATTTAGTTTAATGATATCCGCATAGGCCAAAACCTTAAGTAAGTATCTTAAAACATCTCTGATGGGATTTGAATCCATTTATCAAATCCCATCAGAGATGTTTTTTTTTTCACTTTATATTTAATTAATGTTGTACATTGAAATTTCTACAATTCATAAAACCTTAATCCTAATATGATATTTCCCTACTTTGTTACTTAACGAAATCAATGTACAATTTAAATTAAATGTAAAATTAAAAACACAACAACTCATTGTTTCACAAAAATCTCGTTTTAATATTTATATTTTTTCGGTGGGAGGATTAAATCAGTTGCATCAGTGGGATGCAATTGAACACACAGAACAAGTGCGGAAATAAACTCCACCGAGAATCGCAACCGAACTTGAATAATTAATACCCCAGATCACAAAGCATAGATTCCATCTATTCGCGAACAATCCGCAAAATAAACTCATTGAATTATTTAAATGGTTAAATGATTACCATCGTCTGCATTTATTTACATTTTCTATTTGTGAATGAAAAAAACTTATATCATTAGTTAATTAGTTGCTTTTATAAAACAGGATAATTACAATCAATAGTGTTAAATAAATTAATTGTTGAGGCTATTAATTTTTAGAGTTCGACCTTCTCAAAACAATTTAAAACACTTTCAAAATATAATAATTGTTGCGAATAAAAAAACAAATGTATATTTTGAAAGTGTGTTTAATTTAAGGTTGCAGTTTAGTTGAAAGAGATTGCTATATAGTAAAATGGAAATAATCGTTTGAAAATAAAGCTATTCTTTTGGATTTCATAATATGAATGTGTATTTACATTTTTTATCTACCAAATATAAAGTATCAGTCTAAATAAAAAATAAATCGTTAATTTTCGTGTATTGCGTCAATTTACTAGTTTAAGTTAGAAAAGAAAATTGTAAGATATAATGAAATTAATAGGTCATGTCTGCTAAGTTATTTGAATGCAGAATTTAGTGAAATCCTTTAAATTTTCATTGCACAAGTTTTTATTAGCAAAAATTTAATTTAAAATTTGCTATAAATTTGATCAATTTTCATTGTTTTTCATAATTATTTTTCACAGAAACTAAACATTAAAATAATTTTTAATTTATCTGATGAAATTCCTGCTTATTTTAAGATTATTTTAATATATAATACAATATTGTTCATTGATCACAACAACAATCTAACTCAAATTAGTGATTGCCCTTTCTTCTAAACCGCACCCTTAAATTAAAAACCTTATAAAAATTAATAGCGTTAAAAATTAATACTTGAAAACCAAATAACTACTCATGTATTTAAACATATTAATTAATTTATAACACTATATACAGGGTAGCTAAAAATTTATTTTTAATAAAAAAAAAATGCGATACACCATTGTAAAGGCAATTTGGATTTCAATAAAGAAAAAAAAAATAGTTCAATCTTTCGATACTTTTCTGGAAGATCCATGAAAAAAAAAAAGCTTATGTCATTTTGTAGATTATATACTCTGTATCTATTGTTAATTCACTGCATATAGAATTGTCTACAGAAATAAATATGTTATATATGTATAATTGAAATACATATCTGAAAAAATAATGTAGTAAAGAAAGATGTACCAAATGAATTTATTGTATTTTTTTTTAATTTGTGTGTAACCGGTTTTTTTTATAAAATGTGGTTATAATTTTAATAATATCGTCTTTTCATTATTAAACTTATAAATTTAATTAATATTAAATGGTGTTTTACTTCATAATAATATTCGTTTTAATCCGACATTGATTTAAGAGTACTTATAAAATAAACAGATTAATTAATCAAAAAATCGATAATTAATTAACTTATCATCAGTGAATACTCTTAATACCCGAAGTGTTGGCATTTATAAGGTTTCGCGATTTTTCTTCCCCCCTTCGGGAGATAAGTTAATTAAGAACGCCGAGTGAAACCTCGCAAGATTGGCCACTGCATGTAATAAGATAATTTGTCCAGAACGCGATGGTAATGCAATTATCGACGATCTGCTGCAGATGGAATCGGAATCGCCGGATTCAACGAATCGTTCAGCGAGGTGTCACTTACTAATTAGCAAACACTGATCTCGGCTCCGGAATGATCTGCGCTAATTGGTCGCATCATTAGATTCGAGATCCCGGCGTGCGGGTCAATGATGTCGAAATCGAATTATATCTTCCTTGTGTAACACGGAGGAAATCAATGATCTTTGTAGGTTTGGCGTGCTAATTATAAATTTGCAAAAAGGGGGTGTAATTAATGAGCCCTTCATTAAAATTATGTTTCTTGAGTAAGTTATATATTTTACCATCTCTTACTTCAGATCTGTTTTTTTTTTTATTAAATATAGTATTCCTGGCGTCTTCTTTCTGTATTCCATCGAGATTTTCTTCAGCTAAGCTTTTCATATCATCATTAGCTGCCTAATGAGCTTCACAAATTAATTGTATAGAATACAGCTAGATGGTATTGTACTAAATTGGTCGTTGTGGGTAGCCTCCACTTCTGTTATGACTAATTTAAATATTAGTATTGTTCACTGTTATAATTATATATCTGTTAGAAAATCCATTTATCTATATATATATTTTTAATATTGATTTTTATAGCATATGTTTTGTAAAAATGAAATTCCGCAAATAAATGTATTATTATTAACTGTTTCGATACACTGTATTTTCATCTATGCATCACTTTTTTTGTAGTAGTGTTCTTTACAAAAAATGTGAGCTTCATCAACAGATTTAAGTATCGAATATCAAATTTTAATAATTCATAAATAAATAAATGCATATTTATTTTTTATAACAAAAAGTTTTCAGTAATTTAAAATATTACAAGGTTTCTTTTTTAATTTTTATTTTCAATTCCTTTGAAAACAATTGCGATTACGAGGAAGTAACAATTAAGCCACTAATCGAATTAACTTAATTGCCGATAGTTAACAGAAGCCAAAATAACCTTACTAATTCTTTTGTTCCCGTAATTTCTATAATACCCACAAACCGAAAGTTCAATGTTCGTTAATGCCGTGCAACTGATTGTCAAAACCCACACGACATTTATTCCACAAACTATTCTTTTTAAGTTAATCATTTATTTTATATAACTAAACTTATTTATATAAATTAAAAAAAAAAAACTCTTTATGACATTAACATTCATAACAATTGAATTACACCTTCATATTGACTTATAAGACGATAGGAAATTCGCATTTGCAACACACTACTCTTTTTATTTTCTTCATGATCCGTTTTTACACATAATAAGACAAAGACACATAATACACATAATAAAACTCAGACAGAATGATCTATGGTCGATAGCTGTATGTACTATACTGTATCAATTTTTGTTGTAAATTTAATTCTTAATAAAGATGTGTTTATACTACAAAATATTCTTAAAATTAACCTTATAATTCAAAAATGTAAAAATATATACAAGGTGTACAGAAAATGAGTGAAAACTTTCAGGTAACTCAATTCATTAATTAATTTTTAATAGAAAATTCAAATAAAAAAATGTTCTTCATTGAGGCTCACGAGGTCTTCGGAATTTTAAATATGTGACTATAAATTAGTATTGTTTTTTAAATATTTTGTAAAAAAATCAATAGCATTAACAATCAATTAGACACGTGTATAATTTCATTGATGTAAATGATTAATAAATCGGATATTTTTACAATTTTATAACTTCATCAGAAGCATTATTTTAATGAAAATAGATCTGACAACGACGCACGCTCGTTTGTAAAAGAAAAGGTGTATGCAACACCTCCAGCGGATGATGTAGAAGTTATAAACAGGATAAATGCACACTTGTTTGATCCAGCGTTGCCAAATGTATAGTTACATAACAACAACATTATGTAATTCAATTTCTGGCGGGGCATTTGTCCGGGAAGTAGTTGTTTTAATGTGGATGTGTTTAAAGTACTTACGTAATGTAAATCAAAATAGAACAAAGTTATTTAATAAATTAAATAAAAATGATTTGAAAATAATTCAAAAATCCAAATGTCATAGAGCTAAATGTGGAAATTATTTATTAATTATTTTCAAATCATTTTTCTTTCTTAATTTTATCCTCTTTTACCCGTATTTAATGTCGAGGTTATCATTATTATTTAATTTATTTAAATAACTGTGACCAAGTGCATAATTTTTTTTCTTTTATTCTCAAACAGTAGCAAATTTCTAAAATGTAGGTGTTCCAGTAATTTTGACTAACCTTGTGTAAAAAAATAGGAAGCTTTTAACTTATTAATTATTTTATTCGTATAAATAGACACGTCATATTAAACAAATATGAGATATGATTTAATTAATTAACCTTAAGTAGCGTGAAAAGAGTGAGGCTAATTGGATGGGGACACACCTTAGCACTAACCCTTTCGTAAAAGTCCTGATCAGCTGGTATAATTTTATTGCCGGGAAAGGGGGATTAGGTGTAATGAGGGTGGGTTTTATTTTTTTTTTCCTTGTAGGCGAGGGCGGTTAATCCAAGACACTGTTTCCCTTCTAAGATAATTTTATAAATCAGCTCGTGTTAATAGTAGCCCCTATTATGTGGAAATTAATCGCGGGCAATTTTTCATGAGGGTATTACAATAATTCATTATCCCCATTGGTCAAAGTCTTGAGATATTAACTCAATTACGTGGTCGTATTTTATATTTTCTAGTTTCACAAGCGTTTTATAACGTCTTTAACTTTAATCAAGCATTTAGTTATAATTTCGTAGTTTAGATAAAATACTTAAATCTTAAGAGAAAAGAGTCACATTTATTTAAATAAAGTAAATACAAATGGTTTGAAAATAATTCTGTCCGTCAAACGTTCTTTCGATCATTTCCACCGGAGATCGCGGTGGTGACGGTACGTTGTGATTGATTTAATTTAACAACTTTGTTATTATATAAAGCAGAGCTGTACTGATGAGGGATGAAAATTCCGAAACACGTGTCTGCAGATGGCTTTATATTACGTATTATTTTTTTGCATTACATATTTTCGAATAAAAAAATGTTGCTATACAATATGTTATTGTTATGCAACAACAAATGTCCTTTATTGAACATTTGTTTTAAGTACTTATGTAACATAAGTCAAAATATTGCAGTAGCTAAAGAGGGAATAATTTATTAATTATTTTCGAATTCTTTTTATTCAATTTAATAATTAATAAATTATTTCTAGATTTACACACACATACTGCTAAATGTGGAAATAATTTATTAATTATTTTCAGATCATTGTTATTTATTTTATTTACAAAATAATTAAACAAAACTTAAATAGAAAAGAGTATTTATTCACTATGGAAATAATTTATTAATTATTTTCAAATCATTTTTATTTAGTTTAGACAAAACTTATTTATTTCCAGGTTAATACAAAACTATCAGTGTGTTAATTCAATTAATTTATAGTCACATCATCATAAATTCTTAACAGGCCAGAAATTTCTGGCCGATAGCCCAAACTAACACCTACTTATATTGTAATTAATTATGTTACATTGTTTTATATTATCCGTATAGTCGGAATAAAAATGTGTATAATTTAATAATAACACATTTTTGTAAACTAAATCCCATATTAATAGCAACATAGTGCAAGTTGTTGACAGAATGATTTCGTTATATATCATGTTTGTATAAGTTAAGTATTGATTGATCGGATTAAAGTAAATTGTTTTCACGGAAGAAACGATCGAGTCTGTAAACAAATGCGTTAAATATGAGGTATGTATTATGTTGAAAATAATGACAAGCAAATTTGTTTAATTTTTCTGAACACCGGTGTTTCTCAAAAAATAATTTACTATCAACATATTTAAAATCAGGAATACACTTTCATTTAGAAAACTAAACAATTTAGAAACCCTCGTTAATATTTTTAATAGCGTTTCCTTCAGGGATTTTTATTAGTACATAAACTAATTTTCTCGTTTAAACTAATTTACGAAACAGGAGAAACTATCTAATTTTAATTAATATTTAAACAAATTCTGAGAACACGTAAAATATTATCCTCCTAACCATTCAATTATCGTGTTTTCAGAAGCGAACGCGGTTTATGGCTGAACAGTGGTTCGAAAAAAAAATCAAAACAATTTGCATCTTTTTTTTGCGGAACAATGGTGTTTCGTCTTTACACGCCCGATTATGGCTAATAGGGGCAAAGCGCCGCCGAAAATTTTCGACGAAATCGTAAAATACAGGGCGGTTCTGGAGGTGTATTATTTTCGGCGAAAGACGCTTAAACTTCATGCCTGCTGAAGGATATCGTTTTTTCACGGTGCATATTTTTAATAATTATACATTTGCCGGGAATTGCGTTTTAAAATGAATCCACAAATTCGTTTTGTAAAAACTATATCATATTCAGAAAGTAACATTTATAAATATACGAATATCTTTAATGGTACTGTTTAATTAGTTAATTTTAATATTGGTATTCAATAAATCGTATTATATTGACATCTTTATCAACAAATAAAATTGTATCATATGTTTAAGTAATCTAATAACATGTCGGATTTTCATCAGATGAATTAAATCATAATAAATGGAAGACGACGCAAGCGCCAGCTTTTGCCTAATTAATAAAAAGATGAATTAAAAATTATTTTTTTAATTAATTTTATAAACATTTATGAGAAACAACTATAAGTTCATTTTTATATTATGTACATCTTTATTTACATAATTATTATTTGCAACCATGTGTTGTAATTTCTGAAATTATCAATATGACTAAATAATTATTAACGAAAGAGTCAATTTCTGCGATTTAATAATATTAAAATATTTAATTTAGTAATATTACATTATTAAATAACAGAAATTGACTCTTTCGTCAATAATTATTTTCGACGTCTCTTCCTATTACCTCGCAATCTTAAAACTATTAAAAATTAATTGTTATTAGTAAAAACTGTCGAAATTAACTAATTGAATAAAAATGTTATAAAAAATAAAAAGGGGTTGAAAGCGCTTTTCTAACAATTTAGATCGATATTCGTGTGTGTATTCGCACACCTTTAGAGAATTACATATTCAAGGTTATTGAATTAACAAGCATTACTGGTTTACAGAATATTAATATTATTATGCAAAAGCAATGTTAATTAAAACATTATATTTATATATTTATTTATTTAATATATTAATTACGCGAATTATTTATTTACGTTAAATATTTGTTTAATACATGGTTTTTCTAAAAATATATATATCTTAATTACACTTTTAATTTCGAAATATTTTTTTTAAAGTATGTATTTTTAAATTTCATGGAAGAATGTGTAAATATTATAAATTTTTTTGTTAAAATTTCTCTCATTTCCTGGCGGTAAGTCAAAAACCTTGAACTTAGATTTTCTTACATGCTACAAGGTTCTTGAAATACCGCCAGAACATTTCTGCAGTTTCATTTTTGTCGTAGGCAATGGACATTTATCTTATAATAATAATCTTTATTAACAGATATATACAGAAAAATAAACAAAATAAATAAGAAAATAATAAACATTACAAACTCAAAGTATAATTTATATCTGTTAAATCGCAATTGACCAGTGGTCTTTCAGTCAGGCTTTTCGCATTTATATTCTTCTCATTAAAGAAGTATGATATCCAACTGTTTTAGTCAGAATTTATTGTCGGGTATGTTCGTAATTTAACCGTAATTAATATTATGAAGTGATGCAATGAATTCATGAAGAGTTATAGTGGGGAATTTGCGTGGGGGGGGGTTATATTTGAAGATATAGTATTTTATCTAAACTACGTAATTACATTTAAAAGGTATTGTTATTTAAATTTTATAAAAATCTGCCCATTAAAAAAAAACATTACATTTTATAAAAATCTGCCCAGAATTAAAAAAAGTACTGTTATTTAATTGTGTATTAAATTTTATAAAAATCTATCCTGATTCTCATGTAGATTCGTAGGAAACCTATTTAAAAAATATTTGCTACACTTGCTTGAATTAATATATTGATTTAAATTAAAACAAATTCTTGTAAGTTTACAGCTTTAATAACCATAACCTCGACATCCAGTGAAGGTAAAACAATTCTAAAGATATGAATTATTGTAAATAATTCTAAAGGTATTTTGCCCCTACTAGATATCGAGGTTATGGTTATTAAGGTTGTAATATTACAAGAAGTGTGATTTTTTTTTTGAATATTTATTCATGCTATTCAATAAGTGTTATAACGCTTGTCAGAATCTCGACTAAAAAGCTCTTACAGAGATTGTCTATCATTTTACAGGCGCTATATACAAACCGACGCTTTATTTCACGTGTCAAAACGACATGCAAATTCACTCGAAGATAAATTCGAAGTGGGAAATGGGAACTGGAGGAGTGAGGGCTTAGAAATAATTAATATTATCGACCATTCTATTACAGCCAGAATGAGCTCGATGCAGGGACGCGGGAGGGTGTGGGGGGACGGGGGGGTTTTGGAAAGAGGAGATCCGGAGCTTAACGCAATATCCAGCATTTAAAGATGCCGGGATTAAAATGCACACAATCGCCAACAATGGAATCGGAACTTTACAAACTGAGCTCGAACATAGGAGCCTACAAGACAACCTGCCTTATTACAAGCTTACACATTGTGCTCGGATTTTGAATGAAACCTGAAATCTGAAATAATGGATTCGGCTCATTTGGCACTCGCGCCGACAAAAGCGGGTGCGAGTTTGCCAAAATGGGGGATTATTTTGGAAAGTGTGGACAATCTCATCCATTTGTGGAAATATGCAAATGTTTGGGTTTATAAATGAAATATTGACATTTGATAAACGGGGCCGATAGGTTCGGGTATTTCGCGTTTAGGTGGGATGCGCTATTTTCCACACTCCTGAATGTATTCAAAGCTTCGCCCATTACCAAATCCATTACGGCACTTTTTTCTCCCGTCCGTCATGAATATACAAATATTTAAAACTGTGGAAAATTGAATCAGTAATTATGACAGTTCGGTAAATGTTTCCTTTTGTCTCTAACTTTTCATTTACATTCAAATTTCCTCATAAACTGCAACGGAACGAAATATAACTCTATCGTTTTATAGAAACAGCTGAATTTATCAAACAATGTTATACAGAATCAATATTAAGAATATTTAAATTATATAAACATTTTTATTCCCCTATATAACTAACTAACTAACTAAACATCTTTATTCATGTAACATTTATACATAGTTTAAATAATTATTTACAATGTATTTGTAGAGTTATGTTCACATATAACGACTGAAGGTCTTTCCGCCTCCCCTATATATTTACACTAAAAATCATTTATATTATAAGAATATTTATAAAAAGAAATATAAAAGACGACAGAATTGTAATTCTATCGACATTCAGTCTTTTATTGCTATATTTTGACTCCTTCGTTATTTTATTATCCTTGATATGAAATAATTGATAGATTGTACTTTCTAGAACCTAGTATATTGTATATTAAATAAAAATGATTTGAAAATAATTAATAAATTATTTTCACATTTAGCTCTGTGACTTTTGACTTACGTTACGTAAGTACGTTAAACAAATGCACATTAAAACAACTACTGCCCGGGCAAATACATATTTAAATAACTGTGACCAAGTGAATGAATAATACTCTTTTCTATTTATATCTAGTATATTGTATCTTGAATAGCTTTTTCACTTAAATATAAAGAGTATTTATTCACTTGTTCACAATTATTCAATAAATTTAATAAAAATGATTTGAAAATAAATGTGGAAATAATTTATTAATTATTTTCATATCATTTTTATTTAATTTCTCACTTATCTTTTAATGAAACATGTTGAAATATTTTGATATACGAATAAATAAAGAATACTTGACAATAATAAAACAAAAATAAAACATTTTTTTTATTAATGACTATAGTTTTAATGACATTAACGCGTCATTGTCAAATTAGCAGTGATATTGACGCGTTAATGTCGACGAAACTATAGTCACTAATAAAAACAAATCAGTCATACAAACAAAGTAAAAGTGAACTTGTTAATCCATTGAAACAACTACGTCCTGGACAAATACTCCGCCGTATATTGGATTACATAATGGATATTTGCTGTTGCACAATAAATGCTCAAATGCAACTATTTTTGATTCTAGAATATTTAATGTGGAGAACAAAAAAACGTTACGCAATATAAAGTCACTGACGAGGTATAAATCCCGAAACACGTGTCTGTAGTGTTTCGGGATTTATACCTCGTCAATGCAGCTTGATTTATTTCACAAAGTGCTCTTTATTATACTAAAATATTGGGATATTTTTATATTTAAGGTAAAATCACATTTTTATAGTAAAGAGGAGTTTTTTTAAAGATTCGCATATTAGGACAGTTGACTATGAAATGCAATTTGTGGATTAAAGCTTCATTTTATTAGAGTGGAGAAAAAATGTATAAAAAAATAGGATCGTTATGGAAGCGGCCTATATTAAATCAGTAAGCTTTCCGTAATTGAAAGATATCGAGGAAAGGGAAGCTTTTTTTGAAAGCTGTAAACAGCGCATTTAATCAGTGGCACATCGCATGCAGGAAGTCGGAAGTAGGAAGTCGTTCTTGGGCGGGGGCCGGCGGGGTGCAGTTTTACTAGTCTTGGCCTGACATTTGGCATTTGTGGCATTACTGCGCTACTGCAGAGCTTGCCTAGCTGACCAAATGGAAGAAGGAGTAGAGGGAGAGGGAGAAAACCGGGAATTTATAGCCCTTAAACGTTTCAATCTAATAATAGTCAAGGTGCATGCTGGGGGTGTAAAATTTATTAGAGCTTGTGTATTTTACGAGGGGATTCCAGTTGACGCGAATTAAAGTAAAAATTCATAATGTGCGCATAAATTTCGGTTTTGAAATTGAATCATTTACATACTGGATAGTGGGCATCCTCTTTTACACACAAAAGGGCTGACGCTTTTAGAGCCCGTTTATTCCGCGCAAAGTACTCTCCCGAAACTGATACCCATACACAAATGTTATGTTATGTAATAACGCATTGGAATAATTACGATGCGGCGTTTTGTGGTGGGTATTGGGGTTATTGGGGCTGACCCACTTTACATAATATTTTTAAAAGGCCGTAAAAAGGAAATTACCTCCAAGGACGGTAAATTGTCCTTTCATTTTGGGTAATTGAATAACGCGCTTGATATATTTTAGTACTTAGGTCGGAAGTTGTAAAGTATTGATGTATGAAATATCTTTTGAAATACCCACTGGAGCATTTTATTAAAATTTTCGCGGAGCATGGGAGGATTCGAAAAGGGCATTCCATCTTTCTACCTTTAATACGTCTACCGGGTTGGGAATGAGGGTATTATCTTCTTCCTTTCTTCTCTTTCTCTTTACAACGCGACTATGCGCATCCTTATTATACAAAGTGTCTCCCCCTACCTCGGCTTCAATTCCAATTATCTCCTCCATCACATCACGGTTTACACACACAATCTGTTCTTTATTTCGAAAACAATTCAATTTCATTTTCATAATATACACTCAGTAAATCTTATAAAAGAAAACACGAAATAAATTCCTTTAAGATTTCATTTTTTATATAATCAACCTCTACAGAATTAAAGATAATTTTTAATATTGTGTTTTCTCTTTTATAATTTTAATAAATTATGTTTTATTAAAAATATAAAATAGTAAGCACAATATTGAATTTTATCTTTAATTCTGTAGAGGTTGATTAAATAAAAAAAATAATTTACAAGAATTAAAATTAATGTTGGAATCTTTTGTGCGTATATTTATTTAAAAATCAACGCAACTAGGACACAAGACAAGATTGCATACAAGAGTTTAGATGAAACACTCGCAAGCACAACAAAGGAACACGCTAACCATATTAAGGAACAACATAAACACGCTTCTATCATTTAGCGAGCAAATTTATATAAATTCGTAGGCGGTTTTCGTTGTTCGCCGTTGGCTGAACAACACTGTTCACTAATTCCGTAAATTCAGTAATTCAGCATGCAGGCCGGTAAAGCAAAGTTCGCGCAATTTAGGCCACATTAGAAGTTCTGAGTGGTTTAATGGACCGCGGCGCGCCAAAGCCGCCCGTGTTGTCGGGAATTGCGGGAGCCTCCAGAAAAATCGCAGAATGCAGCCGTGTCATGCGAGGGGCCGAATTTCGGATTTGATGTTGGAACTGGGACTGCGACTGGAACTAAAACACGAGAACATCTGAGAAGTTGGGAGACCGCATCGGATCCAACTGTTACTACAACTGCAAACTGCACCGAGTACGCCGGGATATACGAATATTATTCAGAGTCCGTGCTGTGAATGATCATTACTTAATAACGAGAATTGTAAATTCCATTGGCGGCCTCTTGTGTAATGGCTCCGCTTCATTCACTGCATACGCAATCATGTAATCGCGCAATTTCTCTCGAATGACAAGGACCATCTTTATTTGTCAATAAAACCCCATCTAATACATCTTTATACTATCTATTCCTTTTCCTATAAATCTTTCTCTTTAAATAAAACTCCTTTACAATCTAATCAATATTAAATAAGGCATTTACATAAAATATCCATGCATACTTAGTTTTTCAATTCAAGACAAATCCACGTTTATTTCATTCAATAATAATAATATTTTTTCATGAAATAAGAAGAAAAATATTTCAAATAAGTTACAATATTTCAAATAAGTTACATGAATGCCTCAGAGCTAAATGTGGAAATGTGAGTGTGAAATAATTTTTATTTAATTTATGAAACATTAAATGTACTACACAAGGTCTTCTTTCCACCTACTGATTGGTTAATTTATAGTAGAAAACGTAACTAAAAAACTCCTCACCAGTCAAAGTAAATTTGGCAACGGTCGATCAAAAATCTAACAAATCGGTAATTCTGTTAATCTGTAATCATTAGAATTGATAGAAAACTGCTGTTGTATCACTATGAAATAAAACACGCAATGATATTTATTGTAAAATTTACATTAGGTATATTTTATAAATTATTATTCCTGAATAGCTGCCTACCATCTGTCTTTCACCCAGATGAAGTAATATTTAATAGAATTTTACAAAATTTCATATTTTATGAAATGAATTAAATAAAAATAATTTCATAATAATTAATAAATTATTTCGACAGTGAATAAATACTCTTTTCTAATTAAGTTTTGTTTAATTATTTTGTAAATAAAATAAATATCAATGATCTGAAAATAATTAAAAAATTATTTCCACATTTAGCACTGCGAAATTTTGACTAACATAAGTACTTTAAATAAATGCAAATTAAAAGAACTACTTCCCGGGCAAATACCCCGCCGGACATTGAATTACATAATTTACACCTGCATCAATCAAAATGTGAAAATAATTTATTAATTATTTTCAAATCATTTTATTTAATTTATTTAAATAAATGTGTATTTTATGAAATTGTTGACATTTCCAATTTATTTATAACATATGTCATTAAAATTAATTCATTTTATTGTAAGCTCTATTAAATATTTGAAAAATAAATAACACTTGGTTTGTTTCATTAAAATATGTTTTTTTTTTATTTCTCAGACTAGTTTCGAATTTCACCATTCTCAAGGAGTCTACAGAAAATAGTCGAAACTAATCGGAGAAAATTATAAAAAAATATATTTTAGTGAAACAAACCAAGTGTAATTTATTTTTGAAATATTTGTTGTATCAAGTGATTAATGAGAATCAAATAGAAGTTAATTTGATTTTATCCAAAATATATAAAGAATAACACGAATTTCTAAAGATACGTTAAATATTGCAACGGCCTCGTAAGACGTTACCAAGAAAAATTCAATATATTTTTATTTAGATTAACCTGTAGATAATCACTCATTTTCCGACCAACTTGTATATTTACAAATTTTATATAAGAAAATTTATTAATTATAAGATTATTCGCATTTTTTGTCATATAGTATCAAGTCGTATATACCGGGTGTCCAAATAAGAAAGATCACCGGCTATATCTCAGGAACTATTGTTCTTAGAGCTTTCCAATAAAAAAATGTTAATAAAAGTGACCATGAGAAAATGCTGGAAATATTTTTCAAGTTTTCTCATTGTCACTTTTATTAACACTTTTTATGTGAAAGCTCTAGCATTCATAATTCCTGGGATATAGACGGTGACCTTTGTTATTTGGACACCCGATACAATTTCATTTATTTAATCGATTATAGTTTCATTTTTTTTATTAAATTTTAAAGTTATGTTTTGTTATGTTAAGCATTAGGCTAACAGGAGTCCCTGGTTCGATTGCAGTGTCTGATGAGACTGATTGTAGTATGAATGGTGTGTTTGTCCCCCAAATTAAAAATTACAAATTTACAAAGGTTGTTGGGTTAAATGGTTACAATATACCGAAACCTATAAGTGAGTGGAAAAAAAAGCTACATTTATTTTACTAAATGAAAAGTGATAAACTAGGGAAATGAAAGTAATAAGATATTAGTTATGAAAATTACATACATTTCTAATGTTAATAATTGTGTGATGAAAATAAAACGAAAGCAAACCAAGATTTTGTTGTGGGGTAGAAATATAAAGGAAAATATTTCAAAATAAACTTGAATTATGAAACATTTCAATTCTTCTTGCAAAGTTTTGCGGTGTTATAAAAAATATATGAGCAGCTGTCTCCCCAAAGATTAATTTATCTTAAAGTATAAGCATCCATTCTTTATCCGCGCAACTAAATAAATAGCGGAATAAAGCGATGAAAACATGAAGGATGAGTGCATAATAGTACATGGGCATCCCTCGCCCTTATCCCCGCCCTTATCAGCGGAGCAGCAATTTACCCGTCTGTGCAATATAGGGCCAATAATTGCACGCCCGAGAAGCCTCGCCTCAGATGGAATTCATAACGTTTCCAAACAAATTCAGTAAGAAACTCGAGCGGGTAAAACCCTTCAAGTACTTCGCAAAGGGCCTCATCCGCCGGCACAAAACATCGGATGATATTAAGTTCCCCAATCATATTTTCTAGACAGGTAATGCCGTTACCGCACAACAAACAACTATGCAAATTCGTAATTCCCGGCAAAAATGAGAATGCGCGCCCTTAAAACTAATTTCGGAAGTATAAGGCGATTTTCTTAATGCGCTTCTTTTTATTGCACTTTTCAGAATTAATATTACCTCATTAGTATACAATTTTACATCAAATACGGAAGAAAACATTTTAATTAAAAGAAAAACGTGCTAAATAAACAATATTAAAATTCGTAATTAAAAAATAGAGCTTTACGATTTCATTACAACTAGAAATAATAAACCCAGTTATGGTGAAAGCGCCGGGAAAATAATGTCAGCGTTCTAGTTATTTCTTTATTACCTTTTAAAACGTTAATATGTTCATCATAATAATTTCTCTAATAAAGAGAATACTTCAAATAAAGCTTGCACTCAAAAAGCTCCATTCAACTAAGTTTAAGTTACACTAGTTCATTATTTTAAAGATGAATCACATACGCAACTAAATAATTAAAAGTTTATTACTTTTTTTTATACACACAGACATTTTTATTAACAGATGTGTAATATAAATAAAATATTTTATTTATATGGGTAAATAATAGTAAGTTAAGCTATTGACCAGTGGTTTTATGCCTCTTTTTTTTTAATTTGGTATACATTGAACTTAATACGCGTCATGTATATTGTTACGAACAATGATGGGAAAATTATCTAAAGAATCGATTTATCTAGAAAATTCAAATATTTATACTATAAAAGCTTTCATAATAAGCTAAATAAAATATGTGGTTATAGCATTAATGCCCGTTTGCACCGATTTTACTTTAAGGTCTCCTTAGTTGAGGGTTCCTTAAAAGTTAAGGACAGAATAGTTGGGGGAAAATCTAAGGGAATGTTAGTGCCTAACTTATTATTCTCGCTTTCTAACCTCGAAAACGTAGAAAATTATTATTACTTTTAGAAAACCACAATTATTTAGAGTAATTATTATCATTATAAACATTATAGTAATATTTTGATTACTAAAAAAAACAAATGTCATGAGTTAAGGATTAGCACTAAGAAGTACTTAAACAAGACGGTGCAAACGGGCATTAATGAATTAAAATTAATGGTTAATTAATGTCCCTAAATAAATAAATATCTTGTATATTAGCGGATTTTTCTTCAATGTACATTTATAATAAATCGATTAATTCCGTAAATAAATAGTTATTTATTATTAAAACCAAATTTGTAATACTATTATAATATTATTACATAAAGTGAATTATTATTAATTAATAATTCACGATAATTACACTTTTAGGAAAAATTAACTTTAATAATTATTAATATACACGCAACAAAACTGTGACAATATTATTTTAATACAGAATTAGTTTGCTTGTGCCAACATTATTTATCGTTATTAAATTATAATTATATGTTGTTATTAAAATCCAATGTTTGTAATATATTATATGTAAACCTATATTATTCAAGTGGAATTTAACGCATGATAGGAAAATATTGAACGCTCTAATAAAAACATTGTATACCTAAAAAGGGGGAAATGCGGAGAAAGTAAAAATAGAGCTTTTGAAGTAAAATAACCGCGTGTATTTTTTTTTTCGGTGAAAGTGTTGGAAAATGAAATTACACGCTATTTATTAATCATATGTTATTAATTACAACTAATTTTTATAAAAGTATGTTTAAATATAAATAAAAGGGAACATTATAAGACTTTTCTTCAATATTATATATACATATAACATCTTTATTGAGGCTTTGATACAATTTAGTTATAATACAATATTTAATTTAATACGAACTAAATAGCTATCGACCATTGGTCTTTCAGCCGTTTTCAATATTATTTTTAAATAAAACACGTATTAACTTTGTTTGTATCATTAATTATATATTTGTTTTCTAATCGTTTATCAATTTTAAAATAATGTAAAACCCGCAAACCATTTTTCATAATTACATTAAACCGCAAAAAATTACACCCCCTTCCCTCTATTTGTAAATTATGTAGTTTTAATAACGAACAAATGCGAAAACTTCTCGGGTTCATTTTTTAAATCGTTTCATCAATCACCTCCATCTATATTTTCCATGTCACATCCATCAAATTTGGACTGCTAGGCTATTACTAGTAAATATAGGCTGACAAAATAAATGACGCCATTGCTTAAAATATCGGGAAATTGTTTTCGATACATTCACCAACTTTATCAAAGCAAATCCGCGCACGCACAAAAGCCCAAAGCATGTTTCGCGTGTATTTTACAGATGAAACTATTTTCTCTTGCGTTTGTGTTTTATTTATTTTGATATGCCATTTATGGATTGATTGATGGGATTCGGCTACTCTGTTTAATTTGATTTTATATATAATGGAATTAGTCGGCATGAATGCAAAAAAACAATTTTTATAATTAAATTACGAATTATATAAAAAAAGTAAACAAATACGCAGATTAAAATAAATAACTTTATATTTTCGACTAGTTTAGGTATATTTTAATTAGTTTACTTTTTCATATGATACACATTTAATTATAAAAATTGATTTTTTAGCATTCAAACTAATTCCATTACATATAAAAATAAAATTAAACAGAGTAACTGAACCCCAACCCGAAACATATCAATTTTGAATATATATATATAACATATTTATTGAGGCTTTGATACAATTTAGTTATAATACAATATTTAATTTAGAAGAAAGAGATAGCTATACAAATATGGGCAATCACTAATTTGAGTTAGATTGTTGTTGTGATCAATGAACAATATTGTATTATACATTAAAATAATCTTAAATTAAATTTTCGCTAATAAAAACTTGTGCAATGAAAATTTAAAGGATTTCACTAAATTCTGCATTCAAATAACTTAGCAGACATGACCTATTAATTTGATTATATCTTACAATTTTCTTTTCTAACTTAAACTAGTAAATTGACGTAATATACGAAAATTAACGATTTATTTTTTATTTAGACTGATACTTTATACTTGGTAGATAAAAAATGTTAATACACATTCATATTATGAAATCCAAAAGAATAGCTCTATTTTCAAACGAGTATTTCCATTTTACTATATAGCTATCTCTTTCCACTAAACTACAACCTTAATACGAACAAAATGGCTATTTTTCAGCCGGAAGTCCTTGTCTTTATGTTATGTCAGTCGATCAGTCATTGATGAGTGGTGAGATGAATGAATATATTGGAATTTTTGAGCAATTTTGAATATTACTTTATAATTGATAGAAATAATTAACATAGAATTTTTTTATACATAAAGTGTTTCATATTAAAAAAAAATACGTAAACGTGTATTATATTGCGAATTTTAATTTATCGAAACAAATTATCTAGCTAACTATTTAAAGTTACTCTGTGGTCACCAATTTATTTATTATTATTAGTTTCATGCTTGCAGCTCCACTGTTCATTAAAAGAAAGGAAAAAGGCGTTCTTTAATTTAATATTTATTTTACTTAGGCCCAATTTTACAATCAATATAAGGCGTAAGTAACGTAATCGCGGAATAAAAGTTGATGTCTATGATTCTCTTCATTTGATTATCAATAAACCGAATGAAAAAATCAAGAGCAACGTTACTTGAGGTTTGTAAAATTGCGCCTTACTGTTTTTATTAGATTAAAATTCAATTTGATATTCATCAATATCATCATTTCAGTCGCTTATCGGAATAAATCAAAAAACGCGTTTTGCGCGCAATCGAGTGGGGAAAACGGCGGCGAATTTTCGAACTAATTGGATCCCGTCTCGTATCAATGCGATTCCGAATAAATTATGAATTATGAAATCGGCCACCGGGGGATTTTCATATGCCAGTTTTGAAGTGCATTAATTGCCGCTAGTCTCAATAAATACGAGATTGTGTATCATTTGTAACGCGATTCTGGCGGTATCGTGATTTATTCGGCCGCCATGATCACGAGCGTAAATAGTTATTAATAATTTCCCGTCGTATTATCCTATTAATTATTATATTTATTCAATAATTGGAAATTAGTCATTGTTGTTGCAATGTAATCTGCATATTAAATGTTGATGTAACTTGAATTAAAATTTGTCAAATTGTGAATTTACATACAAAAAATCAATAAATAAAATTGATTAGTGTAAGTATAAATATAATAATAAAATTTAATTTAATTGAAATAGACCTAGTGTTCTTTATTTATACTTATACTACCAAAAATATTTTAAAATTTTTCAGCAAGAATGAAAAAAGCGTTATTTTCAAGATAAATAAAATTGTGTTTATTTTTTAAATTCCATTTTTTTATAAAATAAATATGAATAGATTATTAATAATCAACCAATAAAACAAAAAAAAAAACAGATTAGATTGAATAACTTTAAATTTTCGACTAGTTTCGGGTTATTAGACCATTTTGTTATTTACAGTTCTTAAATTTATACATAAGCTTTACACCTAAAGGTAGAAAAAGTAAAAGAACAAAAAATATAAATTTAAAGACTGTACGATGTCTGGTCCATAGCCTGGACAGACTAACACCTACGTGTATTGTAATTATTTATGTTATATTGTTAAAATTATCAGTATAGTATGAATAAAGATGTGTGTATAATAAATTTGAGAAGCTTATGTATGCAGAAATATATTTTTTTATTAAAAAAACTGCGATAAAAATTTTGTTTACAAAACAAAGGTTTCTGTATATTTAAGAAGAAATTTGAGAAAATTCATATTTTTTTTTATTATCACAAAAATAAATGTATGTGTGTTTAATATTTTATCTTTTCTACGTTTTTAATTGATACGAAATAATGAATACAATTTTTTATATGCAAAAAGTGTTGTATATTGCAAGATAATTAACGAATGCAAAAGTGTAAATTTGTGGAAATATTTTAACCTTGTTAAACATTTTTATAAACTCCATGCATGCAAGATATAAAACATAGATCAAAAGAGCAACACTGGCAGCAGCAGTAGCAGCAGTGAATATATTTTCAACGTACGTGTTGTTAATTTGTCAGTGTTGAACAGACAACTCTTAATTGGATGAAACACAAATTTAATCCACAATCAAAAGCAGCGTGTGTTCAAGAGTTATTACACTCAACTATATACACATTTTTTGCGATTCCCAACGTTGATTATTCAAACAAATAAAACAACACGAAGGACTGTAAATTCGCATGGGAGGTGTGACGAAATTTATGGTCGACGTAATGCAAATCCAATCGGCACGGCCTAACGGAAACGTATCGATAAAATTTCCATCTGTCGGTCATTTGCCATTTATACACAATTAGTATTCAGTTAACATGCATTTTGCCATAAAATGTACCGCGGAAGCGATGGCCGAGGTTTGAGGTTGTGTGAGGTGCGTCTTTGATCGGCTCTCAATGGCCACCTAAAAGAACTATCGGGCTCGTTAGGTAATAATTGGCCATTGTGTTTACCTCCGAGATGCATGTGGGCTTTCCTTAATTCGTTTTCCCGGCGTACATTTCGACCCACGCGGTGATATCTTCATTTCTTAACGGTTTTTTGTTTTGTTTTCATGTCAACCACGAGTTTGCAAATGTTGTATTTAATACTATTTTATCTTGCAAAGAGATCTAATATGTTTTTCTGTTTTGTTTCAGGTTTGTGAAAATAACATCTACAAACACCTTTAACGAAATGGAATGATGATTAACCTAAGGAATTTTACGAAAAAAAAAAACAAATATCAAAGGATTAGTTTCAAAAATGTTTTTAATAAAAATATTGAAGATATTTTTATAATATTATCTTATAGAAATATATTTTTATTAAAAACATCATATCAAATGGAATGTGATACATAATATGTAAGAATTATTTTCAAATATGTGAAATAAATAAGATATTTCCCAATTATATCACGTCATAAAAATTTCGTTGATGTCTTGATTTTTGACTTATCACGCAATAACCCTCAGTTTCGTGCAACGTTCATACTGACATGGCGTTGAAGTATACCAGTGGTTTTTGATGTGGTTATTATAACCATCATCTTTTTAATCAATGTCATAAACGGCAATTATGACGATTAATGAATCCATCGAGGTGAAAATAAGTTAGGGATAATTTTGCTTGAATTTCCATTATATTTTAAATATTGTTGCAATATAACCTGTATATTAGCTTGAATTAAAATTTGTCAATTCGTGAATTTACATATAAAAAGTCAATAAATAAAATTGTTTAGTGTAAGTATAAATAAAATAATAAAACGCATTGTTTCTACATTTTTACTAACTCTAAAATGTCTACTGTTATTTTTGTCGGTGCCTTTTTATGAAAATGGCACTAAAATCAAATCTTTAGGATAATTCTTTATAACTGAACTCATTATTTGTGACTACAGTTTCGACGGCATTATCAAATTGGCGCTATTAGAGTAATTTCATTATTGAATTATGAAACAATTATATAAAAATGTAACCTAATAAATCATTAATATTTTTAGTGTATTGGCATTATTGGATCGTTTCTGGAGACAGCTTACTTTATTTATGTATCTATATTCCGAAAAAAACTTTGGAAGTCAATTTATATAATTCGTGACATATTTCGTTATTTATAAAAATCATTCATTTTTAATGTAGTTATTTATAACCATCAGCTTTTTATTCAATGTCAAACGACCTTATCACCAATCGATTTCATAAACATACATGCCAACTAAATAGTCTCAGCGATTAGACGAAATTGTTTTCCCCAACCCCGAATAAAAAGCGAAATGTTATCTGTTCACGTGATAGTTTCGGATTTTTAAAAGGGGGTGGGATGTGTAGGAGTGAAAAAGCGAGATAAGACGTGTAGGTAGAATGGAAGTAAAGATCTTCGGTGGAGATTAGGTGTTCCCGCGTTTGAAAAGGAAGCCGGAAAAGCAGTCTCCCCGCATCAACAAATGTTTAGGGTGTGCATTGAATGGCGCGTAAAAAATCAATCGGCCGATCGGTCTATACATGAATGCTATACTATACAGTCCATCTGAAAAATACTCTTGTATTGAATCAGGCCGTTCATTGTGGTCGTCTTTAAAACGGAAACTTTACGCAACGGAGCTTCGCCACAATCGCGTTTCCGCGCAGGAATCATCAATATTGTGTTTTATGTCTGGAAAATGAAAATTGTTTTCCAGTGATTCATATTCTTAAATTACATCTCAAATATCATTTAATAAATACAATTCAATACACTTCAAACATATAATGTATTTATTTTTGGCAACTGATAAGGCTTCTATTTCTTATTGACACACTTTGACTATTTCATACTGCAAATTATTTCCCAATTTCATCAAAGATATATTAGGTGCGCAACTAAGTTCTTGCCGTTTTTTAAGAGATAGCTCCAGTAGTAAGGCTGGTCAATTATGACATAAACAAAACGTCATGAATCAAGTTAAGAACAACAAGTTAGTAAATTAATTATTCTCAAATTCATTTTATTTGATTTAAAATAAATGTAATAAATCTCCATTTATTTCCAACATTTTCGTTTCTGTTTCACTTTTTGTAAAAACTTAAAATGCAATCCCTCGTATTGTCCATTGACTAGGACATTAATATAACACCAACTAGTGACTGCATATCTAGCTATTTTATTTTTTTTCCTACTAAACCGCACCGTTAATGCATACAAAATTTCCAAAAATTAATTTAGATATTTTTCTGGTTTACAGTAAATAAAGTATATTTCCAACATTCAGGATTTAAGTCGCATACAAAAAATAATCTCCAACTTCCAAAGTTAAAAACACCCCATGGACATTCCGCAGAGCAACACACAAATACAACAATACCCACATACACCTTAATACAAGTATATCTAAAAACAAAACCATTATACTTATGCTAAGCACACCCGCAAAAAATGTATTTGAATATGAAATATAAAAACACAATCCGTTTACCCACTTTTTCTCCCAGCCTCCCTCTTCCCTGTATTCGCCTCCCTTCGTTTCCCGGCGGCTCGAGAGTTTATATGGCGTATAAACAGAGGGCGTCAGCTCCTTGGGGGTGTGAAAGTTTCCCCAATAACTCGGAACAGTTATTTATTTTCATGTCACTTTCTAATGCGGCTATCGATCCGACCAGCCAGCACACTTTTCAGGTAGTTAAGCTGCAATGAGCGAATCGATCACTCATCCGCATCCATCAACTGATCAAATATTCTTTCCACAGATATCAACTTAAATTAAGCTTGAACGCCGTCAAATATAGATTGATTTTTGTATTGTTGAAATGTTGATGTATTGGGGAAATATGTATTGTCGTCACACCTTCGCGTGAATTAAATCACTGTTATTTATTAAAGCATAATATTTATGAAAACACAAGCAGTCAATTTATTATATCATTGAAAATAAAGTTATATATCTTTGGTACAATTTAGTTATAATACAATATTTAATTTAATAAATACAAAATGGCTATCGACCATTGGTCTTTCAGCCTAAAGTCATTGTCTTTATGTTATGGTAGTCGATCAGTTGTTGATGAATGAATATATTGTGGATTTGGGATATTGGAATTTAGCAGCAATGTTTGGATTTCGTTTGATGCAAAGTAGGTTTAATAGGTTTTGGGATGTTGGATTCATGACAATTTTTAGGATATTGTGTGAAATTATATTTTTATATTACTTCATATTCAGCGCGTTGTACTACTTTTTGTAAAATATGTATTTATAAATAACAAATTTTATAATTATTTTTTTTTTAATAATTGGTAAAAATAAATTCGAAACACTTTATGGTGTCATTTCCTTCCAGCACCAAGCAAATTCTCCAGCACAAGCCTCATTACTCTCACTTACAAAAGCCCGAGGAGTACAGACATTGAACATTTTAAGATGCGGAGAAATCGAATTAAGGATTGAGTCCTCTCCCCCTCGTTGTTGTTTTTCTCTTCTTCTTCGCCCTTTTTCAGAAAACGATCTCCTTCAAAGAAAAAAGAAAAAGAGCAATGAGGGTGGTTTCCCTTAACATTCATGGAGCAATAGAGAACAATGGAAGGGCGAGCAAACTTTAATTGAAATTCATCCGAGCTAAACTCCGAACAATGAATGCTTACATTACCTACATCAACAATGAAAACGAAATCATGACGACCAGATGTAATCTAGTTAAATGAATAATAATAGTTGGCGCGTGTGTGCAAGCATTTTTTAGCATAAAATGTTTAAGTATTCAAATGCAATATTAATCGTTTAATAAAATTTTCAACTAGCATTCATAACTAGTGATGGTTATTAGGCAAAAGATGGCGCTTGAGTCGTTTTCCATTTATTATGATTGTATGTCGTTGATTATTGTGTTTCACTACAATTATTTCTTCAAATTAATAATGTTTTTGTAGTTAAAAATCGGAAGAAGTGTTTAATCATCATGAATTTTCAATATTTAATTTTATTATTAAAGTTATTAGTTGTTATTACGAGCGAAACAGTAAAAAACAAACATTATCTTCAAATTCGCCACTCTGGAGCTCTGTCATTCATGCATTCGATCAATATGGCCGCTATAGCCGCTATGTTGTGAATTTTTTCAGACATAACAATTTTTTATTCAATATACAGGAATAAAAGCAGCGGACAATCAAAACCGCTTATTTATATCACTTATAGTTCTTCCAGAATTAAATTCCAAAGTTAACACACTTTCAGACCTAACAGAATGAACGCCTTCTTAAATTTAATAACTTTAATGTGCTATTTTGTTTTATTGAAATTAATTATTAACTCTTAATTGTGTATTCATATTTATAATTAAAATACATTTGTTTTTTTTTTGGTATAGTACAAAAATAATATATTAAATAAAAATGATTTGAAAATAATTAATAAATTATTTTCATAAATACTCTTTTCTATTTACAAAAATAATATTTAAAGTATTATTTTTCAGAGAATTAAAGTATTTTTAAAATATTATTATATTTATATAATGTAATGTTATTTATAGTCTATTAATTTCTTTAAATAATGAGGATAAATGAGTGAATGGTATTTTTAAGATTACTAGTGGTTTAATTATTAATGGGAGCAGTATTGCATTTTTGTGTATTAATAAAACATTTAATAGGAAACATGCATTCTTTATGTGTCCCCGATTCTAAAACGTGTACGTGAATGTGTTTAATGTTTGATGTCTCCCTCGTTACTCCAAAAATAGCCACGACATCGCCATATAGCCAACCATTGCCATCCATAATAGAAATATTTACGAAAACCCGTTTAAACTCGGTCCTGCTTATTTCCGCAGGAACTGAACCCCAGTATCTACACTTATAATCTGAGCCATTGAATGAATTAATTTCGGGTTTCGCCTGCAATGGACACTCACGCCAAACCATAGAGAAGTCGATGACCCAGTATCCGCATCGACATCAACAAATTTTATTCGGAAGGGCCGAAATTCCCGATTCGATTTTGCATTACTTACATTATAAATACCGCGCATAAAATATTCCCGGTAATTTCCTGGGGGAGACGAAACGAAACGAAACTCCACTATTTTACAAGGAAGCCGGGGACGGCACTGAATCGTGTTATAGATGGTACCGCGGGACCCCGTTTCCACTGGAAGGGATGTTCCATAAGCGAAATATAAATGCGTTGCATTCATTTAAACATCAGCATATTGTTCGCCGTCCGTGGGAAGCTTTGCAAACGCAATTTTCATTTAACACACAAAAGGGAATCGGATGAGCCTCGGGCCTCGTTTATGCGGAATCCGGAATCCGGCGTGTTCAGGTTGGAAAAAACGACTGCTTGCGTTTCATGAATGTGAAGGATAGTATACTTGTTTAGGAATTTTTAAATTGAAATAACTAACTGTGTTATTAATTAAAACTTTAATTCCTACCCCCAGGAAATGGACAACTATAGTCAACTAATACTAATTACAACTCATTTACGAGGAATCCAGTGGTTTATAAAACGTTCATATATCTTTTAGAACGGAACAATCGTAGACAGAACTATAGTTTAATTAATTCTTGAAGACACACAACTATCCAAGCGTTGATTCTCCTCTGCGTTCCATTAGATAAATTCATTCATTGCTATCTTTGCCAAAATACAAATCTCGCAGAAAATATGGCGCCAATGATATGATACTCCTAGCCAAAAGATTCTGATATATTGAAAACAAAATCAACAGAAAACTTCTTATTATATTTTGCAACAAAATAAATAATTAACATCGCGAATAATCCTAAGAAGTCGAAGCGTCATATAATTCCCAAATAATTAACATTCATGACAAAATACAAAATTAATGTTCTTATTTTACAACGAATATCTCATCTTTCTTAAAGAGCAGCCTCACTCTACTAAACCGCATATTTATTGAGTTTAAAACCATGTTTCGTTATTTATACAAGTGGACAGAAAATTTGTGTTATGCTTCAGGTAGGTTGATTAATTTAGGATAAATAATCTAGAGAGTTATAAGCAACGATACATCAATGTTTGCTTAAATTTTCTACTAGAAATTAAGCAACGAATCTATTTACTTGAAGATTGTCAGATCTTTTCTGGCCACCTTGTATGTTTATTAAAAACCTGTAAAATATTAAATAGATTTTATTAATAATCTATCGTATAACTAACATCTTTATATACAGAGTTACAATATTTACCACTTAACATATATTTACAATGATTAACTAAATTTTGTATATAAAATTAATAAATATATTAATAAATTTTTGTATATAAACGATCGAGGCGGAAAGACTATAGCCAAGTCTTTCCGCCTCGATCGTATATTTTAGTATTATCAACGCTATAATTAAAATGTTTCAACAATTAAAAGCCTCAAAAATCAAAACATTGAAATGTTTATTATTAATATTTTTTTTACGTACCAATTTAACATGTGTAATTTAGCAGATTACATGATTTCTCCGAGTTTTATTTCGTAATATCCTCGTGCTGTTACCTTTCCCCTCACATTTTCCCATTTTCCTACACCCTACTAACAAATATAATTTTAGCATAAACTCGGAACCCCAAGAAATTAAAACGCATAAAACTCAGTGCTATGAATAGAATTCGCTAAATAAACATAAACTGGGGGGACGGTTTTAAAATAATACAGTACCAGACTATTGACTCTTGGTCCATCGAACTTACGTAATAGTGAATATGACGTGTCGCAGCTGCTGTTCTGAAAATATTTGTATTTTTATTTTGCGTACAGGAGATTCGCATTGCAAAACATTGAGCGTTGCAGCCGGAGTTTTCAAAATGAAACAAAAATCGGAAACTAATTAAGATATGACACAACTAGACAACTGGACAACAGACGTCATACGCCATACACGCATACATAGGCAGACAAGCCCGGATCAAACCGTATCTCCAACAGCCATTAATTCAAAGCGAATTGATTCGTCTGGTTCCGTCAGATAAAACCAATCAGTTATTTCATTTATTTAATTATCTGTAAATCCGATCGCAGATAATGATTATTAAACGCGACACCCATTCCCCGTTCCGTTTGACGGGCTTACTGAAATTCTATTGAGTCTAAATTAACTAAAAATCTCGGAACAATAATCCACACATTACGCGCGTTAATTAATAATTAACGGCCCAGGAAGTGACTTATTAAGCGAGCAGTTTTACGACAGCCGCCCGGGAATCGAACGTCTCGGAATTAATTATGCAATAACGAGTTTTCGCAATAAAACGTCCCGTAATTACGAACTCGCGACCATAAGGGGCAACCTTTGCAATTCCGATTCTTGAAAACTCGCATTAAACAAAAACCCATTATCATCGTCGACCGTATAAGCACGCGGGTATATTTTGACATTGTAATTGTAATTAGCCATAAATGTTTCGCTGTAAACGTGGTACTGTTACGTTCAGAAAGTCAAAAGAATATTCAAAAATTTATAATTAACGTCCTATAAATACATTCTGTATGATTTATGTTTTGTATACTATTATACAGTATTTTTGCATCATTTGCACAGTTAAATAGCTATTTTTATGCTTTGGCTCTCTTTCATGTTAGCGATTTGATTTTTAGGTGAGCGAATTTAGGAAGGATGTTTGGGTTTGTAAGCCGTAAATATTGAAGATGTGGAGATTAGAAGCAAATTTTATGGACAGTTGACGGATTATTTCTTGGAAGAGGATAATTCCTGTTTTTTTTTTCACTTTAAACAAGCTATTATTATTCTTAAAAATCAAATCATCTCAAATCATTTTTATTTAACTTAATATATAATAAATCGCACAAAGCGCCTAATTCTAAGTATTATCGTCAACAATTTTATTCTACGAGGTAAGCACACGATTCTCTAAATATTGGAATCATATGAATGTTTATTAAATTAAATAAAAATAGCTCAAAAATAATTAATCAATCATTTCCTCTTTAGCTGTGACATTTTGATTGAGGAAATAATTTATTAATTATTTTCGAGTTATTTTTATTTAATTTATTTAAATAACTGTGATCAAGTGAATAAATAATTTTTTTCTATTATTAATGTTTATTAACACATCTGTTAACTGCTTTCATCAAGCACTTAAATTTGGAACACACTGGTCTGATGAGGTTCGAAAGACCGAATCACTATTTATCCAAATGCTAGATTTTCAAAAAAATATTATAATTGATTTAATTTTGTTAAATCACCATCATCTAGCGTTTGGATAACTAGTGATTGTCATTTCGGTCTTTCGAACCTCATCAGAGCAGTATGCTTATTTATGTTTTCGTGATAAATTTGTAATCGAGCATGTTTTGCAAAACTAACTGTCCTATGTACATATGAGTAAATTACCTTTAACTTTACGAAGTTTAATAAAGCTGAAAGATAAAGTTTGTACCATGTGTGTATGTACAATAAATATTAATTATTAACATTGGTCCAAAAAAACGAGCAACCTCGCTCCGAAAACTATAATAAATTCCCAAAGTAATTAACCGAGCAAATTTGTTTGAAGTAATTTTTAGTTAAACAAGTACACAATTCATAATTAAGCAGTGCTCGTACGATTATCCTCTTGGCATGAGCTGAGCTTAAAACGTTATTATACCTCCAAACGAGTGCATTAGATGCTATCTGCCGCCATTAAACAAACAAAATATCCAACACGACACGAAACACACAACCACAGTATAGTTCTATACAGTAATCGCACTCCCGAAAATAACGCAAAATGGAGCGACTTCGCGCAGCTGAACGGCGCAGCTCTCAAACCCGATCATATGGCCACCCAAATATAACCTGTAAACGGATGTTGAATTTAAATCATTAAAAACTGTGTTTATACGACCATCTAAGTAATTTTTAAACATTAAGATGAAATATTGTGTGCCGTTTTGTAAATGTGTTTATTCGAAAGCTTTTAATACCTGCATTTATACAATTCCAAATGATCACCGCTAAGTTAAATTATTAATTATTATGAAGTATTTGGGGCAATTCCTTATGTGAAATATTAAATTTAATATACAATGCATTTATATCATCACAATCTGTGAGAGTTTTATAACTGATATGTATACATAAATTGTGAGGTTAATAACATACACAAATTATAATATTTTTAACTTATTAACAAAGTATTAATTTTTAAAATGTTACCCATTATAATTCCACATTTCATTCGATTCGTTTTTAAATACCTTTCATATTGTAATGATTGTATAATTTAAATTTTCAAGTATATATTAGCCCAAATTTATATAAATATTTCTCGGCACATTAAATTATGAATTTATTATTTCATATACGTCGAGTTTATGAGATATTATATGTATCAAAAAGTGTTAATATTCTAAATCAATTCATTTATAATAAGAATAAATTGCATGAGTTTACTATTAAATTTAATTGATAGAAAGATAAATTTACTGAGTATTAATTAATATTAAACTTCATATAAAAACATTAACACTTTACAACATTTTTAATTTTGCTAATTGTACATTTCGAGTACTACGCATTCATTATCAATGTTGATATTTATATAAATCAATTTTAACTATTACAAATACACTAAATAAAAATGGGACAAAATTTTAAAAATAATAATCGCTAAATATGTTTTCATTTTGTTTATAAATAAAACATTGCTTTTTTATATCATTAATCTATTTTTTATTATCATTTTAATATACTAGTACACACATTTTTTTATTATAAATTTCGTCTCATTTATATAAAAATAAATGAAATAGATGTATTGGATATTTTTGTAATTGTTCAAATATTGTGTTTTAAAAATGTTGTATTGTGGATTTTAAACTAATTATCATTATTACATGTAGCAATGATAATCATTAGTAAATTAACACGATTTAATTGTTATTATTAGTATTTATAATATAAAATCAAAGGTTATTAAGTTGGACCGCCTATGGAAATGACGCCGCCACTGGATGCGCCGTTCAGATGCGTGAGGATCACTCATTTTGCAAAAGATCAAATGTGCCGACACTAAGTGAGACTACTGCTTAGAACTATACTGTGACACAACAAGGCAAAAGGCGCACATGTCCACCATTACATACATACATATGTGATGCGGAATGCGAGGGCGCACGTTTTCACGTCCCTCCTGTAAATCCGTGGAAAAAGTCAGATTCCTGTCACGAGGCATTCGAAAAAAAAAAGCAGGCGAAACAGGAAAAAATCCCCTTTGATCCGACTCCTCGGTGAAATCAGAATTACAACAGTCAGTCGATAAACTCCCAACTTGTATACCTGCCCACATTTTTCTTTTTCTAGATGTAAAATACCTGAGCCGTTTGGATTACACGTGGGCTGGTTTTAATGACCCACTGAGCATACTTACCGCTTTTCCCCTTACATAACATAACAACATACTCATCCTCGGATACGAAGAGATAGACAAAAAGAATCAACAAATCCATATTTTTCCGTGCTTTCTAATTAACGACCCTGTGCTGTGTTTGGATCGGCTTCAATTTCACACCTGTCAGGTAATGGCTGCGAGCCACAAAACTTGACCTTGTCTGGCTAAATTATTATGTTAGGCATGAATTTATGAGGATTTAATTACTAAGCCTCGGTTTTTTCTTTCAAACGCACTTTTTTAATGCAACGAAATAATTAAACATTCAATGTATAACGGTATTGACCCAAACACGTTTTTGATATTTTATTTAAATCAACTCATTTTTCATTAAATTAAAAAAATCACATACTGTAATATAAAAAAAACACTTTAACCCTTCGAGTACATTTTACATAAGTATGTATTTCATAAGATGAACAACAAAATTAATTTATTTGTTCGTTATTATTTTTTTTAAGTATAAATGATTTGGGTCATGACCTAATTCAACCAGCTTCGAAGGTGGGATAGAATTTAGACATCACAGGGAATTATAGAGAGAAAGGAATGTTTTTTTTTCTTGTTATTATCAGAAACCGTTCTGCCCTATTTGTTTGTACTATCTATTTTAAGTTGCATAATAACTAATTAGGACAAAATAGCCTGTGGATTACTTACTAAAATAATGAGTTTTCTAATCTCAACAGATTTTGATCAAAGCAATCATGTATGTGCTAATCTTACATTTATGCTATTTACCATAGTAGGTATTTCCACAACGGCAATTCAAGCTCGAATAAATGAGTCCGCCGGTATGGAAATATCAACTCCATACCAACAAACCCATCCATTCAAGCTTGAATTACTGTTATGGAAATACCAACTGCGGTTAAACATTTTTTGTTTGTTATTCCCGATATTACAAAATGTTTAATAACCCAACTCAGTAGCACTAATAGCAACACCATTTTTTTAGTGGAATTAATTTTTAATTAAACGCTTCGAGCGTTAATCGTTTAATAAACTTTTTTTAATAACCCAAAGGCTTAACTGGTGATTACCCAACATAATTCAGAAACGAATCTAGAACCTTCAGACTCTTTCTTTATGCAGCCAGCAGGTGTTTTACGCACATGTTAGCCATTGCTTATGAATGAGCAGCATGTGCTCGGGTCGGCCCGGCGCGTATTTTAAGTAGAATAAGCAGGATATGCTCAGCTGTTCAATCAGTTTGGCTTGGCTTATATTTAAAGCGGTGTGGATTTAGAAATTTGTTGATATTGAAACTCACCAATGACAAATACAAAGAACCACCGTCCTCAACTCCGTCAGCGATTCTGAAATCTCAATGGAATACGAGTTGATTAAGTAGCGCTTTGTAACTTTCGAAGAAGTCAATAAATGGCTGGATGAATGGTTTAGCTCAAGGACAAACGGTTTGCCAGAAAATAGATGAAGCGTGTAAAATCTAATTGAATATATTATTTGTTTTTCATTTTATTGAGAGATGTTTACAACTTAATTTTGGAATATTATTGATAACGTGTGGTTTCAACAAGACGGTGCCACAAGTCACACAACCACCGAAACAATGAATGAATTTTCATTTAAATCCTTTGTTAAAATAAAAAAAAACAAATTTCTTGTTGAAAAGCCCTATACAAATAGTGTTATAAAACACTATGATGCTATTATTTGCATAATAAATGAAACATTTGTTATTTTTTTAAGTTTAATAGCAATAGAATAAAATGTCATATATGTTTGTTTTTTTTTTTCATTAATGTGAGCTATATCTGCTAGAAAAACCGGTAAGAACTTTTCGGTACACGTGATATATCTATTAATATTCCTTTATTTAGAGATATTATAAATACTTGAATTAGTAAATATACCTAAGTTAAATTATAAATTTCAAATTTAATTTTACTTTAGTGCAATAATAGTTTTTAGCTAAAAAAAATATGATACATTAAGGCTCTTATATGTGTACGGGAAATATATAACACTATAGAGATATAAGAGCATTAATGTATCCTATTTTTTTAGCTAAAAACTATTATTACACCAAAGTAAATTTAAATTTGAATATTATAATTTAACTTAGGTATATTTACTACTTTAAGTATTTATGATAGCTATAATAATAGTTTTTAGCTAAAAAAAATACGATAGATCGAGGACCTTAGTATAAGTGTTTACACCACACTTATACTAAGAGCCTTGATCTATCCTACTTTTTTTTAAGCTAAAAACTATTATTACAGCTATTTTATGTGTAAGGGTTATATATTTCCCTTACACATATATTATATAAATCACAATATTCCAAATAATAGGTATTAATAATAAAGCTTAGTGAATATAATCAGTAGTACTAAAACGCTGATGAGCATCCATTAACGTAACTATGGTTGGAATCGTTCGGATAATCGGCCATTAAGGTGATAAGTATTTGAATCTGTTAACACAAATGTAAATAGATAAATCACACACACATACCGAGCGCATTATAACATTGCAGATTTAATGACAGATTAACGTCCCGCGGAATTGATCTAATTTGCATAATAAGTTTAGACACAATCCGAGCCCATTCAAGCGTTGAGAATTTCCTATGAGGTCATCCGTTAAACACCTTCGAGAAGGGATTTGGAATTGAAAAAAAAGGAAAGAAAGAAGACGTGAAAGCAACGAGTGGATGGATTTAAACGTAGATTAACATATTTTCGGTATGTAAATAGGTAGATGTGGTATTTTTAAATTTCCTGGCCGCACGTGACCGGAAGCCGGAACGTAAATAAAAAAAGGCCGAACGGGGTAGATAAAGCAGATAAAGCCTTTGAAGTGCATAAACGTTATTTAAATCCGAAGTCCCGCTTGGTTTCCTGCCCGTACATAGAATAGGAGCTTCTATCCTATCCTCCTACAAAACTCCCACATCCTAGGTCCAGTTAACGGTTAATTTTACGTAATAGCGCATCGTTAATGTTTGCAGCAATTCGAGAAAATGAAACGACCTTTCTGGACGCTAATGACGGCAAATAGTGCCCAATAAAATGCCACCCGAAGTGAATATAAATTACGCAATTATGTTGTGCAACTCGTATGTCCAAAATGCGGGGATATGGAACAATTTTGTTGGGCACTCGGACGTTTTTACTCCGACCAAATTGAGGTCAGCGTCAACCGGTTGGTTTTAAATCTCAAGAAAATGCGTCTTGTTTTCCCATCGGGAACCATCCGTTCCGACACGGGGCTTCATTTAAAATTTCCAAATAACGATTCTTGTCTCTTTAATTACATAAGAAAGTTTAGTCCGACATCTCTCTTTACTGATTATCTATCTAATTGTTTGTTTTTATCTTTACTTTTTTTAGAAGGAATAACGAGAAACGTAAACACGTTAAAAGTGTACACTTTCTACGCGTAATGTTATTCAGGATTTATCGGCATCCGTTATTGCCGCTTTAAAGGAATTCTTTTTCAATCAATTGAAAATGACAACATATATTGAAACAGTAAATTGGGTGATTTATTGTATAAAATGTCGGATTCATGAGGCGGAAATTCAATAAAACTAATATTTGATGCACGGATTTTATATTTATGTTCCAACCTATTTTATATGCATATTTTATATCAATTTTACTATGATGAATCGCATAGTTAAAGTTTCAATATGTTATAAAATTATTTATTTCATGACTGTGAAACTTTAAAATTCAACTACTCTACTATAAACATTACTACATATAAACCCAAAATTGCCTGCTGAGTTATAAATCTCTTGAAATGCAACTTTATAAATAACAAAAAATATATTTCGGTGGGTGTATGTAGATTCCAAGCAAACTTTAAAACTTGTATCAAAAATAAAATGAATTTTTCATTTCTGTTAAAACGTCAATGCATGCAGCATACACATATTTCGCGAATCTTATATAGATTTCCGTTGGCCCAGTTTTCAAGTGTATCGACATAAATATTAAATTCGTGACTGAGGGAAATTCCGCTGAAAAAAATAAAACGTCGCATTTTCTGTGCAATAAGTCAGCGGGTATGAATCACCGTAAGTGTCGCAATGTCATCATTTACGTCTAATAACTTAATATCGTAGGCGCGCTATGAACCCACATATTTGTCTGTATTTTTACAGTTTTGTAATTACCAAATTGCACAACCATGTAGGACATTGTAAACACGTGTTTTGTTTCTGATAATGATAATTATGTACAAATTTATATGATCTTCACCTAGCTCTTTCAAAACTATAAATTTATTTAGTGTTTGTAAATATATTAATTTACAAATTGAAGGCGTCAACATGTATAACTTGAAAAGCTTTCTTAATTAGCACTTGGTGAAATATTTTGAAATACTTTGATACGTGGGCGCCCACAGATTTTCTTCAAAAGGGGGCGAGTAGCCAATTTTTAGAAGAGAAAGCCCAAAAAGGGCTTATTTGCATATCCTTCCCGGTGCCCATACTTTTTCTATACGTATAAATAATTAGAGATTACAAAGTCGATCTTTTTTGTTACTGCTAAATTAAGTATATGACATTTTTATTATATTCTATTACTAATAGTACCTATTTTATATTTATTGAAAAACATCAATTTATTGTTACTTATTGACTTTATTCATTTAAAATTTCTTATTTAGAAATACTAATATTGCCCAACACTATAAATAACATAAATAAAGGACAATTATATCGTTACGAATACGTGAAGATCACTATTAGTTAATAACTCTGTAAAATTTCTTGATTAAATTTATTTTACATCCAAATGTATATTTCGAACACGAAGTGACAATTCTCAATTGAATTCAAGCAAATAAATAAATTTAGTAAAGTAGAGTTTATAGAGTTTTATTAACTAATAAAGAACAAGTTTATAAAATAGACCAATTGTTTTTTATTTACACCTATTTATATTTTTTATGCTGGTATAAGTATACATAAAAAATAATTTTATGGAAGAAACCAATTGATCTTTATTTATACAAATTTATATTTTTTATTCCGGTATAAGTGTAAATAAGGTACATAAAATAATGTGTTCTGTATTTATGCTTATATCAGAGGAATTATATTAATTTAATTCCTGACTTCATAAAAAAATTGTTACAAGAGACAAACCCCTCATCTTATTATTTTAAATCGTTCTTTACACTTTTGAAACTACACCAAACAGTCGTTTTTGATTTTGAATTTGATGCCTCTTGAATTATGAGGAGAAATAAATCATTCTTAGTATAGAGTTTTGAATGAGTTGTTAATAATAATAATAATTAAATAGCTAAATGTGTAAAATATTTTTTAAATTATTTTCAAATAATTTTTATTTAATTTAATAATAATTAATGTGAAACTTGTTTTATTGAGTTTTTTGTTGTAACAGAAATTCAATAGGTTTGACCAAGACGATTTTATAAAAAAAACACTTATTATCGTTCATCACAAGTTTATCCAAATGAATATATTTTTTTATTTTTCACTTTTAGTTAAATGTTAACTTTATATAATATAAAATAAAATAAGGCGCATAAGCGACCTCTGGTTAATAGCCAACAAGATAAGCATGTTTTAAGTGTAATAACAACATTTAATTTAATTCTTTATTTACTTAAAATTACCTTTTTATAATTAATAAGGAGATAAGCATGTTTTAAGTGTAATAACAACATTTAATTTAATTATTTATTTACGTAAAATTACCTTTTTACAATTAATAACAAAAATTCAATAATATATTGAATCGATTTAACAAAAAATTAAACTAATAATTCCTTGATCAATTATAACCATTGAGTTTTTCAATCAGAATCCATAAAAACAATAATGATGCGCACAGTGAATAAAATATATAAGTAAATCAAATACAAACATAATTTTATGTTACAAAAAAAATACAAAATGCAAAAAAATAGAATTAAAACCACTGCAAAAGCAATACATATAAATTAAAACAAATAAACAGAAAAACCGGATAAAAATAATGACAATAATTGCATTTAAAGAAAATAATTCTGTGTGTATAGAATAAAGATTTATTATAATTAAAATGACGATTTTTATTATTTTTCCTTTCGCCTCCGCCATGGTGAATGCGCCGGGCAAATCCGTGAGTAATTTCCGCTTTTGTTACGTTTAAAAATTGCTTGAAATTTAATTCAATTCGCAATAGAGCATCAAGGCAATTATACAGCCCCGACTAGTGTGATCAAATATTCTTGCTAATGCATATGAATATGTGAAATTGTCCAAGTACTAATTTTGACATGAATACTCGTTAATTCCTGGAATTATACATACTGACGCGGAATTAGAATGTCAATTTAATGACCGGCTATACTGAATACCAATCCATTTGAATTCGTGTTAGTCCGCGACGATGCATTTCAAATACAAACATTTTCAAGCAACAATTAGAGTCTACATTATCTACGCAAACATGTATTCTGTGCCTTTGTGGGAGTTCGCCTGGCCTGAATCTTGATTAAATATTTCCTCTAATTTCTCTAATAAGCAATAAAGCGCGCCTGCAAATAAGCGCGCTTTTGATTATTTCGCGTGTTTGATGATTCATGTTATGACAGGGTTTTAAGTGTTTCGGTAGGTGTCATAAATAAGATCAAAAGGTTGTTCAAAAATTAACAAAACAGTCTTGTTCAAATGAGATTAATTTCTTAAAGGAAGTCGGTTGAGTGGAAACGCTTGGAAATGTTCTAAAATTAAACGAACATACGAACATTTTATTTTATTCAAATTGTAACAATAATATAATTATTTATGGATTTAGACAGCATATTTTATCCATTTTGGTGAATTTAGACAGCATGTTTCACCCATTTAACATTTTGTGATAAATCACTAATTTTATAATTGATTGTTGAAGAAATTATGTTGTGATACAAGTTTATTATTAATATAAAGGTAAAAAAATAATAAAACACTTTGCTTGTATCACGCTTTTGATTTTTTTTTTATTCCGTTTTAAGTCAAAACTAGTTACGGAATAACAATAAAAAAATCAAGTGCGTGATACAAGCACAGTGTTTTATTATTTTTTTACCTTCATATTAATCACTAATTTTATTTGCAATGAATTTTGATAAAGTAAACTTTTTTCAGTTGGTAAAACCACAGAGTAATATTAGTTATGGTGAAACATTTTAACAATATTTGGATTTATTATAAAAATGACTATATTTGTTACTTCTACTAATAATTGACTTTATTTGTGAAACTTGTTATATAATATTATTTTTTTTTTTAAGAAAATCACGCGCTTTGTAAAGGAAATCATTTGATTTGTTTCACTATAAAAATTATTTTATACAAATCAACTGATTTTCTTTTACAACAATTCAATAAAACAAGTTACACATTAATAATTATTATTAACATTTTTTTCAATTTGTAGTTAAATTTGCAGTTTTTTTTTTAATTGAAATTTTGAATTATGAACACCATGTTTTATTTGCGAAATAATCAGTAAAACAAAGTAAAAGCTTCGTCACAGAATTTACTAATTAGGAACTCTGGTATTGTCCTTTTTCTGAAATTTGAACAAAAGAAAAATTGTTCCATCCTGAAATAAAGACCAGGAAGAAAACAAAAAAAATGCATTGCTCTTCCGATGATAACATTAATAATGTTCTTAAAATTAACTTATGCAAAAGGATAATTAATTATAAGTAGCAACAACCACAATTTAGTATATAAATTTATTATTATTTTTTATATAAATTATATTACTTTATCATGTAGTAGTTTTTTAGATAATGTAAAGTTATTCCTAGTGTAATAAAATTATGAAAATTTAATATTTAAAATCATATTATTTTTAAACAAGGGACGAAAATCGGGTATAGCAATACAGGGTAAAAATATCGTAGGTCAATTCCCTTTTAAGAGCATCCACTTTATACATACACATATGCATAATAAATGCATTGTATCTCCCTCCAGACAAAAGCTATATCTAGCTGACTGAATCAGCTGTTTAGGAGCAAAAGAGAGCGCCACCTGAATCAGTTTGCGGTTGTCAATTGCCCCGCCCTGTATATAAATTATGTATTAAATCCACTCGGTGGGGACATTTAAATCGATACCGTTTATTTTATAGAAGAAAAAAAAACGACTTTTGTTAGAGAATTACGCTTATAGGAAAAATGTTTAATTACCATTCAAATATTATTTTTGAATATACATAGAGAGAGGAGGGAAAAATACAATTACCCCGACGGGATTTTAATAAAGGAACAAACACCCTGTTTTAAATTCCCATCTGAATTTTCCAATTTTCAATATTTGAATTGGATTTTGGGTGAAATTAATTGAATTAATTAAATATATAATTAATGAGGGATAAAAGCGTGTTTTTGGTGTGTCGAAGGGCGGTTGTTGTAGTAAGGCCCTGGAAATAGGTAAGCGGATGCTGCAGGAGCACAAGCAGTACTGTATTGATTATTCTTCGTCCTGTCCGCCATTTATACCTTCATCCCTTAGTTGTTCTCGCGGGTCTGTGCTATAACGATCAAAATTTATACGGGGTGATAACATAGTGCGGAAAGAAAACCGTGGAAAGCTTATTATTTTTAGTAAGTTGAGGAAAAGTGAAATTACTCCCTTTATTAAGTTATTCGTTATTCCCAGACGGACATTTTACGCCTCCCGCTGAAACTGAAACTGCCGCACTGACGTATCAGACACATCCCCAGTCCAGCGCTTTGTTATTGTTGCGTTTCGTTTCATTAAATCATCACACTCTGCCAACTAATAATAACTAGTGTAGTGCAGCAGTTCTCTAATTCATAACTTCATCACCGGTAATTACCCTGTTTATAAAAGCAGCCGACGACGGCGACAACTACGTCTCTCCATGTCAATTAGGGTTATGTCAATCATCTCCCTCCCGCCTCTCACTCAATTCCTACTAAAAGTTTGTTTTTATTTTAAACTGACACTCGTTCTATTCTCAATTACAGAGCAGTCCAGATAAAACCTACTATGAAGACGAAATTGACATCGATAACGAACTGGAAGGAAGTGGTGGAGGTGCTGAGGTGTCCCAAGACTTAGAATCCAGCGGGTCTGGCTTTGGTCCAGATGATGAAGACTCATCAGACCCTCAAGGAAATGATCGTAAGTTCACAAACCACCTTTAAACATTAAATCCTCATTTATGACTCAATCTAACCTTAAACAGCTGATCTGCTGTTTTGGGTGTAGCCTCCAGGTTAATTTATTATTGCTGAAGCGCAATAGTTTCCCAGCTTGTCATTCATAATTACAAAGTTTTTAATTGGATACAATTTGGACTGCCTAATTAAACACCTTGTATCTGAATCTAGATTAAGTTTGTATACAATAGCATTATTCATCTACCTAGACTATCATACTATTTCAAATATTTTAAGAGGGTGGAATTTCTTAACAATAATTCAACTAAGAATTCATTACATTACAAAAAAATAAGTCATGATTTAGGAGATTTCATAATGATGGAAGGAAAATAAACAAAATTAGTATGTGAAAATGTCACCAGAATTTTTAATATTTAATATTAATGTTAAATTAATTCATTGTTATTTTAATGTACCAATATTAATTTTCAAATATTACTAAAATGTTCACTTTTTCTAATAAATATTTGCTTTGTGATAAAACTAATTATATATTGTTAAAGAGCATTAAAAGTGACTTGCCAAAAAGTTTGTTCTTTGCATGAACTAGTATAGCACATTTTCAGGACTGACAGCATGGGTGGTGTCATTTGCACTCTGTTTTACTAGATGCAGAGAAACAAACTTAATGTCAAAATGTTATTATACTGTTAATAATAATAACCCAGTAATATAAGAAAATTAGCAAGCATTCGTTGAATTACATGAAAATTATATAAAAATACGTTGTATTCACAGTATTTTTTTTCCCTTTCCTTTCTTACTAGACAGCAAAATTGAAAAAAAAAACAGTGAATACATGTTTTTATAATTTACAGGACAAAAAAATAGAAATTATTTTTCTTTACATTCAACATCCAAGGATGTGTAATAGTTGTTAATTTCCTTAAACTGTTTTGAACATTAAATCAGTAAATACCTATCATTTTTTTATCATGGAGGGGTAACCATTATTGCAATATTTCTGTTTGGTAGATTGTTCTTAAAAAATATTTTCAATTAATGGTTTCTATAGACGTAACCATTGCTGATTTTAACCCCTAAAATCAGCAATGGTTAGGTTAGCCAAGCATTTTTTATGATATAAATTATTATAACAATAAAACTCAGTTTGAACCCCCCATTTGCGGACTTTAGTTATGCCCATGGTGATTATCCTGTATAATGTGAATTTTATCAAAAATATATTATTGACTCCAATGGTCAATGTTATTTTAAAATTTGTAAAATTATAATAACAAATATTACAAAAGCATTTGGTTTACTTTTATTTTTCAACTAATTTCCATCACAATTTTCAAGTAATATTCATTTTTAGGATAATAAAGGCTTACACTTTTCTAAAGAATTTAAAAAACATATGCTTGAATATATCTTACAATAACTTAATTATTGAGACTGTTAATTTTTGAAAGTTCATACTTTAATATTTTAAGATTTTTAAAAATGAAACACATTCAAAATATAAGTAATTTTTATCACTAACACATTTCTGGTTAGTCGATTATTAAAAATCCTCAAATTGAATTTTTCTAAATCTCCATCTTTATTTTACACTAATTTTTACAAAACGACTTTGATCAGTAGTATCATATTAGGAAACAATTCATTGGTAATAAATAATGAAAGTACTGATGTTACTTTATATGTTAAGAATACCATTTAAAGCTTAATATTCAGGAACAATAAATATTACCATCCCCAAAATCGCAATTTTAAATTTGGTATGAGTTCATCCTAACTAACATTTTAACCATATCTGTTTTTATTCACCATTTTCGTATTTTATGATTTTCACATTCCATCGAAGATTTCCTATAGAATACATTTTTTTGTTAAAAAAAAAAATGATTTATTAGAAGATTATTAACATAGATTTTATATAAAATCTGTTTGGGATTAATTACTTAATTCTTAAATCGCGATATTTTAATTAAAAAAAATAACTTTTTATGAAGGGTAGAAACAGCTTAAATCTAAATTGCTACCACAAATGGCTGTCATTTATAACCTGTAAAACCGGGATTGAAAACAAAAACTTACTTCGATGGATTAGCGCAGTAAAAACATGCATTAAACTACTTTATTATGAAAATTTAGTGGCTCCAATTTTATATTCTGTGTGTGTTTAAGCTGGAGCGCTTACCATTAGCTTAATTATTGCTTTTAAAAAAATATACGCACTCTGCAATTTAATCAACTTAAAAAGTAGAGTGGGTAAATGAAATACATTTGATTGCGATTAAAACTATAAAACAAAAAGTGATTAAATCCTTTACAGATTTAAGTAATTGCATATTGTTTTTAAAACTGTCAAATCTGTTAATAAATAAACCTTGGTTATTTTTAAAATAAATAAGCCGTTACATCCATTTTCACCAGAGAGTGTGACCGTATTATTCTCGATTGTTTACACTAAAAGTTCCAAGAGATTTAATTCCTCGCTCTGAAAATACAAGGAGGCCGCTTATAGAATCACCCTTGGAATATAATTAACAGCGGATACAGAAATAACTCGATAAACCGCACACTTATTAAACAGATAAAATCCCGGCCACAATCAGCGCAATTGCATTATCATCTCACCGAAATCACTGTAATTGCAAGTATCTCACATAATAAATAACGGTTCCATACTCTGCCACAAGATAATTAATATCATCAAATTCTTGTTTGGAATTGGGTCGCTGCAGTGTTATCACTTGAGAGATAAATTGCATTATGCAATTGAATAAACATTATAAAATCTATGGCGGTGGTTATAAATGTACTTAGCACTTTAAAAAAAGAAGTCCATTAATCAAGTCATAAGGAAATTATAGTTATTATTAATAGGCTTTATCCTTAATGAACAAACACATTTAATATCAAATTAATAAAAAATAAAATTAATTCAATTTAATTACTTCGAAGAATATTTCATGACCATTGCTCAAGAATATTAACAAAATAGTTATACAATTAATGAAAGTCCTTAGAAAATTCAAGATATAAACCCCGGTGTAGTACCGGGGTTTATATCTGAACCACGTAACCCATTAGCAATTGATTTATCCGAAGTCAAGAAACTGTTAATGGACAAAATCAAAATCCAGTTGTTTACAGATTTTCATAATGAAAAACCTTTTAAATACAATAAAACAAAGCAAAAAGAGATTGATCGAATTTTATTGATCATTGCCAGAAAATTTTCTTGTTTAATATTTTATTGGAAAATTTTTTTCCGATTCATTCATTTATTCTGATTTGTATTTAATTTTAACAAAAATCTATAAAAGAGACGCAATTTTAATAATACATCAATAAAGTTTTAAAAATGTACCGATAAAACAAAGTACACATATTAAATTGATATTCCTTTTAAATTATATTTATATCTACGAATTGTAGAAATTATCAATGTACAACATTGAGGTATAATTTAAATTAATTAAATAAAAAATAGAAAAGAAATTAGATGTTTCTCTTCTTCTCTTCTTTAAATACCTCAATGTTGTACATTGAAATTTTCTATAATTCATAGTTTTAGATTTTAAATTCTTAGGAATGGACTAATAACCTAAAACTAGTTGAGAATTATCTTATTCTCAAGAGAATTTAAAATCTTGAAAATGGTATTATAACCCAAAACTAGTAGAGAATTTGATATTATTTAATTTAATGTGCATTTATATTTTGTTTATTATTAAAATTGTTTTTCATTTATATATTTTATAAATAAAGGACAGAAAAATATATCTTTTATTTTTAATAATGCATTCATATTTTTTTATAATAATACGAACTACTAATGTAATATTGAAACAAAATTTCTTTGAGGTAAATATATGATGATGAATTAAATGAGTATTAAACTGTGATAACATTAAATCAGGTAATTGAGAGAAACTACTAACTAAAATTTGTAAACATACTTCCAATTAATCAAATTACCAGTAAAACCCTTATACAACTCAATTTATATTATTACACTTATTTGCTTTATTAGAGCAATCAAAACTAACAAATAGTCAGCTTGATAAAGTGCACCGTCAGTAAACTTTTATTGCGATAGTAAACCTTACAATGCAAACATAAACTTATTCAAGTTGAAGTCAGCCGGTGCTACAGCGTGCATCGCATCCGAGCCGAAGGAAGTAGTTACTGAACTAAAATTATATTATCAGGAAATCTGCAATACATCACAGAGTGTGATTTAATTTCAAGTTGTAAGTTTCATTAGATATGAATAATATTAACTGAGATCGGTCTTATCTTGTTAGGAGGAAGTGTGTGTTTGTCTTGAGCCTTGAGCGAGAATTGAGTGATGGGTGAAGTTTATGTCAATAAATAATGGGGAAATTTTTAATATTGTAGGAAAAAATCATTGAATAAGTTTTTATTGTGAAAGCTTTTGTTTAATTAAACATTTCTTAAATTGATAATAATTTAAGCATAACTTTCGTTTTAAGCGTTCTTTAAAAAATAATTAATACAGAACTAAAACAAATTGCTATTGATAATGACAACTTAGTTAGTTAAAATAAATAATTGCAGTAAACTTATGTTAATCACAACTAACAGACAGTCAAGAATATTCCCAGAAGTCATTGCTGTGGCTCATCAACAGGATTTTACAGCCCAGATCATAAAGTCTTGCAACAAAAAGAAGATGCATAAAGTCCAAACATTTTAATTTAGTTACTTGAGTTACATGATGGTTTATTAATTGAAATCATAGTTATATTCCTTTCTTCACTTCTTATTTTTTCTTATGTACCCATTATCAATAGCTAACTTTGGTTTATATTCAGTTAGATATTGATAATGAATGGGTACATAGTTTCCGAAATGTACATATAGTTAAAAAAAAAAGTGAAGAAAGGAATATAACTGTGTTTCCAAACATTTTGTTTACACATCTTTATTAATATTGTTATGTTTTAAATAATAAAAAATATCTTCAATTTAAAAATAGCTAGATGGTAATTGATTACAAATTATCTCTTCATAAGCTATTTTTTTAAATTGGATTTTTTTTTATTCACAAATTTTTACTGTTGATTTTCTTTTTCTTAATTTTATGATGTTGATCATTCAAGGCTATTCTGTAAAGGAAATGTTAAGTTTAACATGTATGTTATTTTTATCATCATAGTTTAAGCAACTTTTGTAATGAATATTTAATCATATAATGTGAAATTAATTAATAATGCAGATGTTAAATGTAACATTTCCCAAAGGGAATAGCCCCGATTATTTCTCATAATTTGAAATGTTGATTATTGTATTATTTTTTAATTAATTTTTAAAGCTTCTACTTTGCATGTATGTAAACAAAGTTGAAGTGTTTATTATTTATTTTTTATATATTTTTATCTTACATTCATTGTTTTTACTTTCGTTATTATTATTTAACATTTTAAATGTATTAGCGATATACATAAATCTGTTTTTTTTTTTTCCATCTTTAGTGTCTCGAAATAATGGAGTAGATCCACCGATCACGCCGCGAATTGTCGACCCAGAACTCAGCAAACCTTCCAAAGAAGACGACTTGAGTAAGAGCGGTGGCACCTTCGTAGGCAGCGATTCAGGCGTCATCATGAATCCAAAATCAGAAGACAGGCCCACATCATTCTTCGCACAACCAGGAATTTTAGCAGGTATGCATCATGCACATATTCCCATCTAGAAGCAAAAGAAACACACTTTATAAATATTTACTTGGCAAAGTGTTATATTGAAACCATATTTGAATGAAAAAATATCCAATGGAATAAATAATTCTACATTTATTTTTTCAATTTTAATTGCATTATTTAATTTATTTATTATTGTACTGATTAATATTAATTTAAAATAATTTATTTCAGCCGTAATTGGAGGTGCTGTTGTGGGCCTGCTGTGTGCCATCTTAGTGGTGATGTTCATAGTATACAGAATGCGCAAGAAAGATGAGGGCTCATACCCCCTAGATGAACCGAAGAGGTCTCCCACATCAAATTCTTACAACAGGGGTAACAGCAAAGAATTCTACGCCTGAAAATAGTGATGTTAATTATTTTGGACAATACACAAGTGGTCTGGCGGAATAAAAAAAGTAACAAACAACAATTATAATAAACAAAAAAATAAATAAAAATAGACGATATGCTATGACTGAATCTACTACTGCTTTCGTAGTGCAGCTTTATGTCAGATATAAGACATACGCAAAATACAATACTAAAATAAAAAAAAACAACGCACATTTTAATTTTATAACAATTATGAATATACGTAAGGATATTTTTTTTATATAAATATATAAATAATTTTATAATTAACTAATTATCCTTTTTAATTTATTGAGAAATAACTAAAATATAAAAAAAGATTCGGTCTAATTGCCAAAAACTGCCAACAGTGTGAGTGGACTGTATTCAATATTTGATTTTCTATATATAATTGAGCCCTTGGGAGAAATAAAGTAATTCAAGAGTAAGTCGAGCAGTGATTGGTTTCCAACATGATTGTTAATTGTATGTAAATAGATATAAAGAAAATAATTAATAAAATTAAATGAATGTTTTCGTCCATTATACCTTTTTGGGTATATAGTACATAATTTATTTCGGAATTTACTAAAATAAGGCAGCTATTTTAAAAGTGAATTGACTTTCATTGATCATTAATTATAATAGTTGTGAACTATTTTATAAGTACCGAACATTTAGCTTGGTAAGTGTATTTGTCCCTCAAAATCGTACTATATGCTCAAATAATACTTAAAAAGGTACCTATATTATAGTAATAACTAAAATAACCAACACATAAAATAGTAAAGTAGTTAATAGGCTTTTCGGCCATTTATTTTCTTTTAATCAATTTGGTTTCGGTTACGATCACAATTTTATTTTCTTACATTTAAGAGTCGGCCATATTATATTTAGGGATTACGTCCACCCTTAAAGAACAATCCATTTTACTTTAGTAAAATCGATTAGTCGGCAAGAGTGGACTTTTGGAGCCATAGCCAAGTAATAAAAAGTAGGTGTAACGAATACGATTCATGTGAGTTTTAACAGGATTTTGTGCGTGCTCACAGTTAGGCAGTTTGGCTTGAGAATAAGAAAACAAAACAAAAAAAATAAAAAAAAAAAACAAGAAAAAGGTCGACAACATTCCGTTAAAAAATTTTGATTAATTATTATTTTCTGGAGCGATTTATATTTGTTTTAACTTTTTATAATGTTAAATGTGGTATTTAGTGTTTAATATTTATACATGTGAGCCCCATCAATATCCTGTATGTTTTTCGAATATAGGGATCCTCGAAGAATCTGGGATTCTTCGCAGGATCCCGGATGACTCAATTCAATGTTTAAGATCTATCATCTATTTAGTTTTTCATTGTGTTTTTAAGCATAAATGATTAATTTCAGTTTATATCGTCTTCTTAATGTCATTGATAAAGAGGGCGTGCATTTATTAATGTTGCATTCCCTGTTTATCTCTCTTATATATATATTTATATATATAGATGCAAAAAAAGTTTTTACAGCATTGTTTTAATTTATTTTTTTCTTATCACAATTATGATTAATTTTTTTGGGAAACATTTGTTTTATTAACATATACATCATATACTTACATAATTCAATAACAATTTTTTATTATAAACTGTAGATGATTTTCAAATTATATTGTATAGTATCAACTAGAATAAAATGTACAATCCGGATGTAAATAAAAACCCTGGACAACAATATTTCATTCTTTCTCTTTTTTTTTTCAACTACCCTTCCCAATTTTTTTACAGATATTCAACTAGTTTTATTAAATTACTCAATCGCCTGACTACAATAAATTCCTCTACATGTTTTAATTCCTTATCTTCATCAAAAATAACACATACGGAGACTTCTATTGTTTTTATAAATGCCATGAATAGAACATTTTTTTTAAATTTTGTATTACACTATATTTGCAAATATTAAATAAGGAAGACCCTTGACACCCAATATGGGTAAAAGAGGATAAGATTAAGAACGAAAGAAAAAAAATAAGGAAGACAAAACTAAAAATAATCACTAAAATTCAAGTCATTCCCATTTTTTAACACTGTAAAAATTAATTACACAGTAAGTCTTTGACAAATATTGTACCGGCCCTCTGAAAATTTTTAGGTGAACGTGGGAGGTGGGTTTCAAAACAAGTTATTTCTGATTAAAAACTTAAAATTGATTTTAATAAAAAAACTATTGATAATAATACAAATAAATGTTAATTGGTGTTTTCAATATAAACATAATATTTCCCTTTCTTTTTGTTTAATTAAAGATAATTCCGAAATAAAAAAAAAATTAAATACCTAATAACAAAATAAATTCTTAATTCTAAATAAAACGTTGAGCGCCACCCAAGGGCACTGCCTTGAGACGGAATCAAAATTAAATGTTTCAAAAAAAATAATGAATGTATAATAAAATAATATTAACAAAAAATTCCTCCCTAGACGATCGTTAAATTATTTGATGCAATCATATTTGCAAGATAACCGCACATCCTACATAAAACTTTTCAATGCGCTATCGCAATTCAAAAAAATGTTAACAATATTCCTGACCTTATCTTTAGCCTTGTGAAGTGTAGTTGATACATACAAATGCCGGAATTCGACGGTACAGGATGCGCCTGCGTAGATCGACGGATGGCCTCCGATTGGTAGCGGCGGTCGGTAGCGAGGGCTAACGAACGGCAAGTTCGGCAAGGTATGCGGTATTTGCGGCAGCAGCCGTCGGTAGGTGCGTGCGGTGGGGCGGTGATTGGTTTAGTTTCCAAAGCTCTAGTATTCAGATGTACTATTACCAGAGAGCGGTCGCCATTTACCAATCGACAACACTATACGTCCCTATCAACAAACTCACGGCCGGCAACGGTAAAACAGGCCCGAAAGTACCCGCCTGTTGATTTGATTTAATCACGAAATTAGCACACTTACGTTAAAGAAAAGTTAAGCTTACCTTAGCGATAAATTCCGCCACAAATATTAATAAATTCGCGGTCCTCTTGAGGATTCGCCACCATCTTTCTTCGCTACGGCAAAAGACCGAATTTTCTGCGCGCGCAAATTGGCCTTAAACCACCTTCGCGGATTTATCACCCGTACAATACTAAAACGTAGGCAACCCGATCAGCGTCTCAATTTAAAACCGTTACACCACCCCGTTTCCCCGTAAAAAAATATGTGATAACATATTTTTTCAGTATCATTCAACATTTTCAATTGGGCCGAGATAGGGCTTGAGATCTTTGACGTGCCATTTGCCAACGTCTTTCCCTTGATCATCCGCTAATTGATAAACTAACCCCGAAATGACCTTGGTTATACTACAAAGCACATATCGTGGTGCTAACTTCGAAGAAAATTTATCGGCGGCATTAGACAAAACTTTGTTTACCTTCCATACTAAATCGCCTTCTTCAAACCGCACGTCTCGCTTTCTAAGGTTATATGTTTTAGCGTTTTTTAAGTATGCCCTATCCAATTTATGCTTAATCTTTTCGTGAACCTTAAGTACGTCGGTCAAATTATTTTGATATTCTTTACGGGATACTGTGTCGATAATAGAACCGTCCACTTCCAAATATTCATTATAATCTTGCCCTGATAAAGGTATTTTCCTTCCAAAGACTAGGGTGTTTGGAGCACATCCAGTACTTTCGTGAACTGACGAACGGATCGCATTAGCTATCGTCTGAACTTCTTTATCCCATTGATTGTGGCTTAATTCGTCCTTTATATACGAACGTATTGCGGTACCGATCACACGATTCACTCGCTCAGTAAAGTTAACCTGAGGATGATACTTCGCATTAAACCATAATTTTCGAATCTTATATTTTTCGACAAATTTCTTAAATTGTATACTTGTGAACTGCGTGCCGTTATCCGCCATTATTATTTGGGGTACCCCGAACATTAAAAACACCCGATCTTCCATATATTTAATTATCTCAGTGCACGTCGCTTTACGTAAGGGCTCGATAAATACGAACTTAGTGAACCAATCGGTCACAATCAGAATATACGCATTGCCTCTCGTTGATCGTGGCAACGGTCCCATAATATCTAGCGATATGACCTGAAAGGGCAAGTCCACTTTCTTCTGGGCGCCCATCAAGCCAGCCCGCGCGACGTTAGGTGCTTTCTGAGAACCACACACATAGCAGGCTTGCACATATTTACGCACGTCAGAGCTCATATTAGGCCAGTAATGTTTCTCTTGAAGACGTTTTAGTGTTTTAAAGAAACCAAAATGCCCGGCAGTTGGAAAATCGTGGACAGATTCAAGAATCGACTTACGTTTTTCAGATGGGACCACGGTTTTCCATTCAGTGTAATTCACCGGGTCACCCGGCTTCTTACCAAAATATTTAAACAAATGACCACGATCCACACGATATAGAGGGTATTTTTCTGGTTCACTCTGCACGGCGGATAATAACTTCAAATACCATTCGTCTTGAATACCCATGTCTGCAGTTAACGTATCTACAATTGGCGGGATACGCGAGAGGGCGTCCGGAACAGCATTTAACTTCCCTTTTCTGTGCTCCAACTCCATATCATACTGTGAAAGCTTCATTGCCCACCTCGCGAGACGCCCTACTGGGTCTTGAATCTTTGTGAGCCAGAGCAAAGAGTAGTGGTCGGTGATTGCTTTGAAATGAGTTCCCTCTATATACGGACGGAATTTTTCGACACCGAATAAAAGTGCCAAACACTCACGCTCCGTTGCCGAGTAATTTCGCTCTGCCTTGTTCAGCGTTCTACTAGCGTACGCAATAACGTGTTCTTGACCATCATCAGATAACTGTGTTAATACTGCCCCCAACCCTACATTAGATGCATCAGTCTGCACAGTGAACTTTCTATTAAAATCAGGGGAAGATAGTACTGGTGCTGAAACGAGAGCTTCTTTTATTTTCGTGAAAGCCACTTGAGCTTCATCAGGCCACTCGATTTTGTTCGCTTTACGTTTGCCTTTCAACAAGGCATTGATTGGGGCGACAAGGGTTGAGAAGTCAGGTACGAAACGTCTGTACCACGAACACATGCCGATGAACCTCTTAATTTCAGTAGCGGTACCCGGTACTGGATAATTCACGACAGCGGACACTTTTTCTGGATCAGTGTGCAAACCTGATCCATCAATGACGTAGCCAAGGTATTTAAGGGAACTCCTACAAAACTCGCATTTTTCTACATTGATACTTAACGACGCCTTTTCAAGCCGTTCGTGAACTATATTTAGGGTTCTAACGTGTTCCTGGAATGATTTGTTTACCACTATGATATCGTCTAAATACACGAATACATTCGGTTCTAATTCGGGACCGAAAATAGCGTCCATCAGCCTTTGCTGAGTTTGAGCGGCATTATTTAGTCCAAAAGGCATTACATCGAATTCAAATAAACCACGACCTAACACAGCAAATGCTGTTTTTTCCTTGGACGATTGTTCCAAAGGCACTTGCCAGAAAGCGCTTTTTAGATCAATACTCGATATATAACGCGCGTTTCTTAATTTATCTAGAATGCAGTCTAAGCGAGGTAATGGATAAGCGTCTTTCTTTGTGGTTGAATTTAGTTTGCGACCGTCGAAACAGAATCGGTACTCCCCCGATTTTTTCTTTATCAAAAGAACTGGTGAAGACCATGGTGATTTACTGGGCTTTATTACCTTTAAGTCAAGCATTTTATCAATTTCTTTATTGAGATGCTCTTGCATCGTCGGAGATAGCGGGAAAGGTCTTGACTTAAAGGGCTTTGCGTCACCGGTAATGATCTCATGTTGGACTAGATTGGTTCTACCCAATCCATTTGAAGCGAGATTAACGAATTTGTGAATCACTTCGGCCAGTTCACTTTCTTGGCTAGCCGTCAACAAAATTCGGTCGCTTATCCCGCAAATTTTTGGAGTAAGCTCACCAGTCCGAATGCAGTCAGATGTATTGGAGGTCCACCTACCAGTATTAAAGTCAAAAAGAACTTTATGTTTCCTAAAAAAATTCATTCCTAAAATTACATCGGTACTTAAGGACGGTACTACTAAAAAGTCAAAGTCATCTTTTATTTCGCCCGTCTCGATAGGCAATTTTACAATTCCGGTAACCTGTTGAGGTGCTCCGTCAGCTGTAGAAACAAACGGAGTATCACTCATTGATATTTTAAAGTCATTTTCAGATATGAATTTCACGCATTTTGACCCGATAACCGAACGATTAGCCCCAGTATCGGCTAATGCTCTAAACTGCACCCCCTTGATACTAACATCGATGTGCGGACGGTCGTCATTCACATTATGATAGAGCACAGGATTAATTTGGACATTAGGTATACAAAATCGTTTAACCTTATCCAACCAAATCTGCCAATCGGTGTCCTTTTTGTCAGCCTTCGAGCGATTTTGGGAGAAAGGTCGGCTGTTACTTTCTCGTCGCCTTAGTTTTTTGAACAAGAAGGGCATTTATTTTTACTAACTCCTCTTTTACCGCACCCGTAGCAAAATAGATTTCTCTTTTCAGCTTTACAGTTACTATAGCGATGACCCGACTGGAAACAATTCCAACATTTTCCACTAATAGATGGGGTTACATGAGGGGCGACCGAGGCTACGTTAACCTTCTCACGCTCAGCCAATTTTGACTCCAATGAATTAATTTTTTCAAGCAAAATATTAATTTTCTTTTCAAAATCTGACACTGTTTGGCCAGTGCTTTCCGAAGATAATAAGCTGACAGGAGTAAAATTCGGTAAATGGTTCTCTAATTTCCTACAAAAAGATAATAGTTCCGGGATAGTATCAATTTCGGTCAGACTCAGCTGTGTTGCAAAAACAGGCAACAGGTTTTTTCTAATTAAGTTTACCATCGCTTTTTCGCTAGGTGTTTCTGTCAAACGCCTGAACAGATTTTCTATTGACGCGATAAATAACGTCGCTTTCTCGTGGCTACCCTGTTTTCTGCTACGCAATTGAGCCCATACGCAGTCGTCAAAATCCTCAGGTAGAAAATCTGACTTTAGCCGGCTGACCAAAGAATCCCAGTTATTGATTCGACTTCTAACTGAACGAAACCACAAAGTAGCCGACCCGGAAAATAGATCTATCGCCGATCGAAACAGATCTTCTTTTGAAATCCCCCTTGCTACGCGTAATTCTTCGACACGCTCAATAAAATCCAACAACTCACCGGAGCCTGCCTTACCGTCAAACTTTATTTCCCATTTGTAGACGGGTACTGTTGAGGATTTTGCTAAAGGAACGGCGGGACGGGGCGGCAATTTATCCTCGTCACTATTTTCGCTATCAAACCGACAACGATCAAAATCACAATCATCTAAAAACGTACTTGACATTGCTCTTTGCAATTCGACCACTATCCGCGACAGCTTAGCTTCAAATAAGTCGCACTTATTCAATGATTCCGACTTAAAAACTTCAAATTCCGGGTTATCTGATTTTTCGTATCGGTTTAGTCGACCAACAATATGTTCAATTCGCGATTTAATTTTTCTTTCCGCCACTTTCGCGTCCTTACCAGGAAAATTGGAAATATTTTTGTCAATCTCCGCTAGCGAATCCGTCATATCTTTCTGATCTTCCGCAGTCATTGTATCACGAACACCCTTAATAATTGGCTTATTATCATTAATGTATTTCTTAAGAACTGCTCTAAGATCCACAACATCCATGGTTTCCTTTGTCTGGAAACCGCGGATCTCTAATTCATAAATTATCTCGAGCTTACGCAAAAAATGGATATTCATATTGAATTGAATTGCGATCACGGTACAGGTAATTACAATTATATATACGCAACAAAAAAAACAAAAAGAAATGGAAAGTATTGGGAAAATGAAGTTAGCCAGCAATCTTTGCCCGGCGCCTCCACCACAATAAAGCACCCGGCACCTCCACCAAAAATAATAATCCGGCACCTCCACCAAAGTATCTAAAAACTTTTGGCCCCACGTTGGGCGCCAATTTTTGTACCGGCCCTCTGAAAATTTTTAGGTGAACGTGGGAGGTGGGTTTCAAAACAAGTTATTTCTGATTAAAAACTTAAAATTGATTTTAATAAAAAAACTATTGATAATAATACAAATAAATGTTAATTGGTGTTTTCAATATAAACATAATATTTCCCTTTCTTTTTGTTTAATTAAAGATAATTCCGAAATAAAAAAAAAATTAAATACCTAATAACAAAATAAATTCTTAATTCTAAATAAAACGTTGAGCGCCACCCAAGGGCACTGCCTTGAGACGGAATCAAAATTAAATGTTTCAAAAAAAATAATGAATGTATAATAAAATAATATTAACAAAAAATTCCTCCCTAGACGATCGTTAAATTATTTGATGCAATCATATTTGCAAGATAACCGCACATCCTACATAAAACTTTTCAATGCGCTATCGCAATTCAAAAAAATGTTAACAATATTCCTGACCTTATCTTTAGCCTTGTGAAGTGTAGTTGATACATACAAATGCCGGAATTCGACGGTACAGGATGCGCCTGCGTAGATCGACGGATGGCCTCCGATTGGTAGCGGCGGTCGGTAGCGAGGGCTAACGAACGGCAAGTTCGGCAAGGTATGCGGTATTTGCGGCAGCAGCCGTCGGTAGGTGCGTGCGGTGGGGCGGTGATTGGTTTAGTTTCCAAAGCTCTAGTATTCAGATGTACTATTACCAGAGAGCGGTCGCCATTTACCAATCGACAACACTATACGTCCCTATCAACAAACTCACGGCCGGCAACGGTAAAACAGGCCCGAAAGTACCCGCCTGTTGATTTGATTTAATCACGAAATTAGCACACTTACGTTAAAGAAAAGTTAAGCTTACCTTAGCGATAAATTCCGCCACAAATATTAATAAATTCGCGGTCCTCTTGAGGATTCGCCACCATCTTTCTTCGCTACGGCAAAAGACCGAATTTTCTGCGCGCGCAAATTGGCCTTAAACCACCTTCGCGGATTTATCACCCGTACAATACTAAAACGTAGGCAACCCGATCAGCGTCTCAATTTAAAACCGTTACAATATCTATTGAAACAACTACTTCCTAGACATATACCCCACCACACATTATATTACACAATCGGTGCTATTTCGTACAGAATTTTAAATTTACCGTGTATGTTATTAATTATCTTCACATTCTATAAATTCACATCTATTACAAAAGCTGCTTAGACTGTGATGATAATACATAACGTAACCGTTAAACTTAACATTTTCTTTACAGAATAGCCCTGAATAGACGTTTGTTGTTGCATGCCAGTACAACTGAGCATTGCAACAGTTAGAGTCGAAAATATTTAATGAAAGTGAGTATGTAGTCATAACTACAAAGCTATTTGTTTCAATTTACTCAATTAGTTTAACTTTCTATAGCATTTTAAGAATTCCGTGATTGAAGCAGCTACTGAAACAAACTAAATTTAATATCTGACGAATAATTTAAGCTAAATTTTTAAATTGTCTACAGTAAAAGAAACTTTTTCAGATTTCAGAAAAGTAAGTACACTTTACGACTCTATTAGACATATTAGTTAGGGATTCTTTGGTATATTAGATTGAGGATTGTTTAGTGTGTCAGACACATTGGACAATAATCATTGTTTAGTGTATTGGACAATAAACATTGTTTAGTGTGTTGGATATAGTAAGGATTGTTTAGTGTGTTGGATACATTAAGGATTGTTTAGTTTATTGAACACTAAGCATTGTGTTTAGTTAAACACATTAAGGATTTTTTATTGTTGGATAGTAAGCATTGTTTAGAGTGTAGGACATTAAAGATTGTTTAGAGTATTTGGCACATTAAGGATTGTTTAATGTGTTGGACACATTAAGGATTTAGTTCATTGAACACTAAGCATAGTGTTGTATACATTAAGGATTATTTTGTATATTGGACACATTAAGGATTAAGTTCTGAATACCGTCCAAATACCTTTCCATTTATTGGACACTAACCAAATTGGACAATTATTTGTTCTGTGCGTTTTTAAAATAAATATATTTACTGATAAACCTTGTTGTCTGAATCCTTACAAAAATATAAATTTTGAATAAAAAAAATGATTACAAACAATTCAACATTTCTATTAGCTGGTTGTGGAAAATATTTTTAATTTTCCTTTCTCCCAAGTTTTTTTTTTTACTTCATTTTTTCAATGAATAATTATTATTGACTGAAAAAACTTTGAATAGAAATTTTAACAAAAACACCTTTCTTTCTCCTACTTTTTTTATTTCTATCCATTCTTGCATTTGAAGGGTTACTTAAAGAAGTAATAAAAGTGGTGAGAATTCCTTCTTCATTTTGGCACTCGAGTAAGTGTTCAAATAAACAAGTGAAGTAAGAAAATCCCCCCCCCCCCCTTTTATTATTATTACATTATCGAAAGTCTTTAAATACATATTTACTCAAAGAAAATTTAAAAATGTAAAGCATAAAAAAGTGGGAATTAGGAAGAGTTTATTTTCATTACTAGGATGTCAAAATGGGATTTTTAAATAACAACTTGAAATCAATGAAATAATACATACTTTAATATTGTTATTAAAAAAACGTTCAAACAAAACAAGTAAAGTATTACATACAGCGGTGATATTAAAATATATTTTTCGATTAATATGTAATACATCCTAAAAATGATATTTTTTTCATCTTTTACAACCATTAAGTTTTCAACATATTAAACAATACATATTTCAATATTACAATTCAAACTAAACAGAGTGTGTCTACTTAACAGGGTATAGATTTAATATCGCACAAAGTTATTTAATAGAAAGTTTGTTTTGTTCTCTTTGGATGGATTGGATATTTGTTAGATTTATTTCTTATTAAATCCTATTTGATCTTACGAGAGATATCTGAAATTTGATTTTTATGGATGGATTTGTTTGTAAATACAAATATTTCAATTTCTATAAGCTTCACATATTTTGCAATTGAATTATAAAAAATAAAAAAGATTTCTTCCGCAATTATAAAATTTTCAAATCAACTTTTAAATACTTTTTTTGTATAAATACGAGTTAATGCAATGGCATTTTGTTATAATAAAATCAAATATATTAAAATATTTAAATAAAATAAAAATCATTATTCGATGGATGGATTTGTTTGTATATATGTTTGTTAATTGTAAATCTGTAAATTTATCACATTTTTTATAATCATCAAATATAAATCAAAAAAATACTAATATTTTGTACTAATAAAAAAACTGACAAAATCAATTATTTAACTGTAAAAAATATTTTTGGTTCTCTTTAATCACTTTATGAAACATTATGACAAGAAACAAACTAATTGTATTTTTAAAATATTTTGGTCTATTCCATACAGCAAATGTTAAAGCTAACTTATACGTAATTTTTTATCATCACAATCTGAGCGAGTTATACTTAAATTGTAAGTTTAATTGATAACACACACGTTAAAATTAACATTTTTTGTATGGAATAACCCCGATTAACTGTATAGGTTAATATTTAAATATTAATTCATATTAAAATAACAAATATGAATGAATCTACCAATAAAAATATAAAAACAAACTTTAAATTGAATACATTTTTGATTACATTGAAAATGGGATATCCAAAAATAGTGAAGGATTTATGGTTATTCAATTTAATGTATGTTTTAATAAAACATTAAATACATTTTAAATTCTATTGAGAATGAGTTAATATCCAAATTATCAAACAATGTAGACTTTCACTGCCAGGGTAATTAGAATTATTGATTTCCAGGATATTAGGCCGTGGTCTGTTGGACTTTAATCCACCTCACTGAAGTGATATCGAAGAGTTTGTACGCCCTTCATCCACGGAGCCACTGAAGTTGCTGACCACAGTTGTCAACGAAACATTTGGATTAAACTCTAACAGATAACAGCCTAATAGTCCGATAATCAACAATTCTAATAATCCCAATTTAAAGTTATTTAGATATCTTGAGAATGGGCTAGTAACCAGAAACTAAATTTAAAGTTATTTAATGTGTTGTTTTTTATTAAAACACATATTAAATTATCTAACCTCAACACCCAATACAGGTAAAAGAGGATAAGATTAAGAAAGAAAGAATTAAATTACCTTGAGAATAGGTCAATAATCTGAAACTAGTTGATAATTCAAAGTTATTCAATTTAATTTGTTTTTACTTTTTGTTATTTATGTTTAATGATTTATTCATATTTATTATTATAATTGTAAAGGCTTTATTTTAGTTGACAGTGTCAACTAAATTAAATGTATTTTAAAAGAGTTATAAATAAACGTATTTATAAAAAATATTGCCTTTTTAAACATCTTCGACTAATAATAATAATTATGTGAAAACATAAATCATTTTCTTTATAATTGATATTTTATAAATTATAATTATAAAGAAACAATTCTATTTACCTAATGCTAAAAATTCATCACCGTCTTAAAATACATCTTTCTTTTAAATAAATTTGTGCATATATTTACGATACAAGTCTTATTAATCTATGGATCTGTAATTCATCCAGGCCTCGTTAAACACGTTTAACATTAAAGGTAACAATGCTACTAAAAGTCATTTTCCTTTTGTCATTCTTCCGTTTAATTAAAGTGGATGAAGAATAAATACTAAATTACCATATTATCAAAAAATAAAAGATAATATTTTAAGGATAATTAAGGTCTTTCGCGCTTTTTGCATTGTTAATCTTGGTGTAAGTTGTACGAAAAATTGCATTGAAGACATTGGTGTTGTATATTATTATTGCGCCTTATAATAAATAATATTCAACTAGTGATCTCATGCGGTTTTAATTTTTAACATGGAACACTTTACAAAAGTTTTTTTTTCTTTAAAGTGCAATCGGTGTAATATATTATGAATTGTATCTTTATAGGCAGTATTGCCAGAAATAAATAACAAACATATTTTCCGTTCTGATTAAAGCATACAAATATTATATAAATAAGTGGCTTGCTTGTTATGAATGAATTTCCGTTGTATTATTCAACCTGCTGTTAAAGCTATATTTGTTTTAAATTAAATTTAACAAGCTAACTTATAAATAACAGGTTGAATGTTCGATGCAATAACAATGATAATATGGTATTATAAATACAATAAAAAAATTAACAACCATCTCAAAAACTTAATATTAAAATATATATCATTCATTATATAAGAGGAACAAATTTTCTAATCGAACAAAAACAATAAATTTTGTATAGACATACAAAAATGAAATCACATACATTACCAATATGTATTTTTTCATTGGATACAAGTCTTAAAATTAATCTAACCAATACTCAACGCCACTGTTCTCGGGAAAACAAATTAACTAATTAAAATTATGAATCTAGGATTAAATAAACTATATCAAACAAGTCTTCAAGAAATGTTAATTACATTTTCAACGACCCATACAGGCAAACCGGTATAATCGTGTAATATCTCAGGTACGTTCTATTATAAAATAAATAGAAAAAAACAATTCATCCAAACGTCAACGCATTAAAAACATAATCAACGATTCGAGAAGATAAACGAGCTCATCCAACTTTTGTTCTCTATAAACGATATTTACATAAAACACATCGATTGGGTTAGGTGTATTTACTGTAAAATATATTGCACATTTCTTACAAAATATCATTTGTTTCAACTATACATTGGATACATGCGTTGTATATTTGGATTAAGCGAACCCAGGCGCTATGATTTCTTTATTTCTGTGTGAATGTAAACGCCGAGTCACTTAAGACTTCATTTCTAATTAGTGCCTATTTAATGAATGTCCAGCGTTTGCATGAAAGCGTCTTACAAATGATACAACCATGTTTAATCTTGTTTAAGTGTTTTCCGTCTTTTTAAGCTAAATTATATACGTATTATATATAGTTATCACATGTAACTTATATACACAATAATATGTAAATAAGTAATTGAAAAGCCCTTACTAGTTAGTAACAATGCAGTTATTTACACAAATATTTATAAATCGTGCGCAGCTGGTGCTAGTCGGGCCGGTAGATCGGTATTTTTGGTAGGAATTCTATGAGGATGACGTATTCCATCATAGATGATGAGTCACAGTGCTGCTTCGATAACCGCCAATGCAGGCCCAATTTGTGGTACAGATAGCTGTTTTCCCATTCTAATAGTTTGTTTAAAGAATGTTGGGTCTAAAAATATGAAGAAGAAATACAAATTAGTTCCACATTTATGCACACGAAAAAAACATGCATTTTTACTTTCTCTACATGTAATATGAACAAATTTTAAGTAATTTATATGCACCAATTCATTTGTTATCATGTAGTACATATTTGTTGCTTATACTCAATGAATTCATTGAAAATAACGAAAAATAAAAAAAAATCTAAATTGGATTTTTTTTTATTAAAAAAAAATAATAATCACAACTCAATATTATTAAAGAGAAATAATGTTTATTGATACAATATTGTTATAACAACATAATGTATTTATTATAAGTGAATAAAATGGAAAAAAAAGTAAAAAGAACTTGACAATTTATTTCACTGTGACTAGTTTCGACTACATAGTCATCATTACAGTACAAGTGATCAATTTGAGAATGATTGCCATGTAGTCAAAACTAGTCACAGTGAAATAAATTGTTAAGAGGTATAAAAAAGTTATTAATTGTTTTCTTTATCCTAATATTGAAAATGCACCATGAAATAAACGCCTCAAAGATTCGAGAATCAAAAAAACTAATGAAAAAAATGGAAGAAAATGAAGTCAGAAGAAGAACTAATATAAAAACTAGAAATGAAAATGGATTTAGTGAAGAAAATTAAAATAACACAAACAAAGCTGTAAAAAAAAAAAGAAGAGGATGACCTACAAATAGATGGCAGAATGAAGTAGAAGGTCTTAAAAGTATCAGAATAACCAAATGGAAAGGCAAAGTGGAAAATAAAAAAAACAGCAAAACCACACCCAATACAGGTAAAAGAGGATAAGATTAAGAAAGAAAGATATATATAATCGAAAGCTCCTTTTACGGATATGTATTTGGGTTTATTATTATTTGTATGATTTTAAAACAAAAAGTTTTCACATTTTAAAAAACACACATATTCAAAAGAATGATATTTTTTTAAAACTACTATAAACCCTCCGTCTCTTCATAAAAGTGCACTTCATTAAGCATAACGTGCATGAAACAATTATAAAAATTAATGCGCATATTCTCGCAAAGCAGAATGACATGAAAAAACTCTTCAGCATGGCATTATGCTTTTTTATGATTAAAACCCTCCATTAAACAGCAAATCACACTGCGGATGACTCAACTTAATTGCAACAAACCGGAAGGTGATAGAATTAAACTGTTTAAATGTGTTTTGAACAATTTTAATTTAATCCCTTAATTATGATGAACAACGTATCATTCTGTATTATTATTGCTTTTTATCGAATTCACTAATTGAAACATCAAACATAATTATATTTCAATTTATGTTGTTTTTGAATGCAAGGTCATTAGTAATGTAAGTTAATTATGGTTTGCAGTAGAAATATAATAATCAAATCTTGTTTGATGGATTTGATGAATTGTCAAATATTTGTGGATATGTACAGTATACATAATAATTAATGCTTCGGAAATTACTGAAGGAAATTATAGAGCCTGTTCCTTGGTGAAACTCTGTATTAATATTTAATAACACAATTTGTTTCACACAATACCTATTCATCAAGCAGATGAGTAATTACTTTTCTGCTTGATTAAGCTATTGTATAGGGAAACAATTATAGCAGTGTCAATCAATAAAATCGTAAAACCTTATAACAAATTGTGTTATTTTATTTGTGCTTTATTAGAATTATATTTTCATTACATAAAAAAATAAATACAAAAATGTGTAATATAATTTATTTAAAGCCGCATTTCAATTAAAACTTTTGCTGCAGCCAATTAACTCCCCGCTTTCCTTAAGGGCTTCCTGCACACTCGCAATATGGAAAGCTAAGAGGCTAATAAATGAAAAATTAATTAAGTTCCTGCACAAAAATTAAAACTGCATTGTTAATTTAATTATAAACTTGCTTCGAAAATGTAATGAATTTAATTATAAAGTTAATTAATTAGCGGGCATGCATTCACATAGAAAAAGTTCCGAGGTGGGATGTGTATTGATCTGCACGCTGTACATTAAAAGGTTTCCGACTTTTATTATCCGTGTAAATGTGGCTGTGCTCATGAACCAATTACTTTTCGAAATGAGATTTGTGCAGGAAATGATGTTTTAGTTTTAGTAGTCCTGTTATGGAATACTCGTTATGATGTTAGCAATTTTTTTGTGTGCCATTTCTAGCGTTAACAGGCTTTTGATTTCTATTTTACTAATTGCTTTTATTGTTCATAACATCCTTTTGGTAATCAATTTTATTTCTGAGCCACACTCTGAATTGCCTTATGAGAAGTAATCTGTAATTGTTTTTGTACGAGAATGTACACCATCAATTACACTATTTTTTTTTATTTTACTAGTTAAATATATATATTCACCTCATACTGAGAAGTAGAGAGGAACATATAACGATGTTATATAAGACTAAATAAATAAAATATATATTATAAAAAACTTAAAATTTGTTTACATAACATATTATGTAAATACTGCATATATGACATCCAAATTTGTGTAAATTTAAAAAATTAAATATTCGGAGCTATTCCGTACGGAAAATGTTAAGTTTAACGTGCACGTTATTTTTTTTATCATCACAGTCTAAGCAGCTTTTGTAATAGATATATGATATTAATTAATGAAGTACACGTTAAACTAAACATTTTCCCTACAGAATAGACCCAATTATTTACAATACATGTATGTTATAATTTTATGAAATGGCTAACAATATTTATAGCAGTAAGATGTTTTCTGTCATAAATATTTCCTTATGCATAGTTGATAAAATTTTAATAAAAATAAAGATGTTTATTATTTTCATGTAATGAATATAACATTTATTAAATTATTATTTCTTACAAATTAATTAATGGAAGCCACATTTTAGAATGAAATATATTTCATTTTCTAATACGTACAAAATAAAGTAATCCGTAACGAGTTATATAAATAGTACGTTTGTGTGTATTGGCATCAACGTTATAAATAGAAATACGATTGGGCTAATAACATTCCGTGACTATAATTAACAACGGAACAGCATGTTAATACAAACCCTTTTGCTGAGACAGATGACGGGCCACAATGAACATCCCAGTGTGCAACAACAGCACAAGCATCCACAGAATAACCACTTCACGTTGACCGGGAGGGTTTTCTTCAGAACACTGTTTATCCTCAGCACCGTCTCTTTGAATTCTTCGGGAGCAACTCGCGAGACTAATCCACTGGGAAATTCCGTACTAAACCGATTACTTAAACCAAACCTGAAAATAATCAATAAATAAAATTAATTAATCAACAGATTATTCGCACAGAATTGATATTATAATAATTAAAAAACAATATGATAAAAGATATTTTTAATAAGATTGTTAAATTTATTTTTTTCTTATAGTTGTATTCAAAACTAAATACAAAGATTATTTAAATCTTGGTATTTAGTACACCTATAAGAAAAAGTTAATTTTAATAATAATGTAAAAAAAATCTTGTAGTAAAACTAAATGTCATTTTTAAATACACTATAATTTAAAATTTGATCTAATAATCCTATTAAAAAAATTGTCTAGTGCATTGTTTTTCTTTTATTTTAATAGAAAATTGAATGTTTTCAGTGAAATAAAATTTATATAAAGTATATTTTCCTTAACATATTGTTGACTTAATTATACTGTTACTTTGTTTTATCAGGAGTAAATATTTACAATCCTTTTATGTTATTTTAAGATAAAGACTACTTTTTAAAATTCTTAAAGCACTTAAAATGGTGATTATATATTATTTGCCTTTTTTTAATATTTCGAGCAGTTTATTATTGTTAAACCACTTTAATGTGGTATATAGGTAAACTATAGATTATCCTAAAGATGTATGCAATAAATAAAAATTATAAATTGATACATATTATTAATTATTATAAGATACTATATTATAGTGATTATACATATTTCATTGCATAAATAAAAGAAGCAACCGGTCAAATAGGCCTAGTAGCCAAGGCCATTAATCAATAAGAAGAAAACAAACAAAAAGATACTAACTGTTTATTTAGATAAACAGTAATTAGTGATTCAATATTTATAGTCCGTCTGGATTGTCAACAGGAGATTTGCATTCAGAACAGTGACCACCTCTTTCCAATTTGTAGAGGCACAACGAAAACATAATCATTAACTCTCATTCAAGCCTATTAAAGAAAGGATGAGGATCTTTGTTTGGTAAATTATTTATAAATATAAATAAAGGATGTTAATGTATAAATTTAGACAGCTTCCGCAGGATGAATCAAATGTATTTATATCTCTATTATTCATAATAGGAAATTACTAAATAATGTTTCACTTTTTAAATATAAATATATTATAAATGAAATGAATATTTAAGAATGGTTTTATTAGTTTTATTCTTTAAATCTTTGAAATATTTACTAGGTGGAATATTTTTAAAATTAAGATAAGCATTTTCTATATTCTAATTTTTGGATTAAAATATTGTTTTCACTTAATAATGTTGCTCTATTAATTTGAAAACATTCATAAAATGTAATTATTGTTTTAATGTAATTAAAATACCAAATGGGCAAATTTTAATTAAATTGAAAATTGATTAATTTTAATCAACAATTCAAACACTTTCTCCGGGAATTTAAAAGAAGAAATGTAAATGCGTTAGTTTTGAAGTATTAATTCAATATAATATGTAATTTATATCATCATCTTAATTCCCTAACTTTAAAATTTACAGAATTAAAATTTCTATTATTTTGGTAAGGATGTAAATGACTTTGTTGTTTGCCCGTTCGTATTAGATTAAACAGTTTGAATTTAATGTATGCGTTACAATAATTGTAGAATAAATAACATGTGTTAACTTACACTGTCATGTTACCAGCCCCTCGTATAATAACGGGATCAGGAACAAGCGTGACATCGGCATGCTCGACTTCTTCAGAGATTTCCTCCTCGTCCTCATAATAAATAGCATCGAAGCCTTCCATGTGAACACTTCTAAAAATAATGGGGCACTGTGTGGAGGTCTGTATAGCACATAGGTGTTAAAACGTGTATAAGATCGTCCCAATTATGTAAACAACAATTCCATTTGGGCCTCAATTATGGTCGCGCGAATTATACAAACACAGAGATTAGATAAGATTCACACCAAGCATGTCCGCGCGTTTTACTATTTTTACATCGTCTCTTTGTTTACAGGACAACCTTACGGTCATCTTCTGCTTACCACTACCACCAACTCTGCCTTCTGGCCGTGTTCTTTGCGATTTCGTTTCGTGCTCGGGTTTCGTCGAAGCCATTCACATTCGCACTCATACGACCCACAATACTCGCGCATATGCATATATTACAGCGAACTTCATTTGACAGTCAAAAAGCACATAAGGAGAAGCTGCTGAAGCTACCTTGTTTTTTTCTATGCCTGTGTAAGTGGCGATGTTGACATAAATATTATCCCCGCCAACAAAACGACCAAATGGTTCGGGACTGCTGACGGGCTGATTGGTTCATTGGCTGACGCAGACTTCTTAATGATCATGGTGACATCTATCATGATTTTCTCTAACTTATTCAATGTACAAACACAATCAGCCTATAGATGGCGCAAATATTAATAGAACTTTACAGTGTCTACAAAAAACTTTCATAAATCCACATTATTAGGCGGGTTAGCCCCTAATAAGAAATATTATATATCTATTATGAAAGTTGCTTAGCTTGTGATGATAAAATAAGGTACACATTAAACCTAACAGTTCCCTTAAAATTTTAAATTCCACAATAAACAGAAATAATAATACAATTTTAAAATTAATTCAAAATACAAAAAACTGTAATCGCAGTTCTACAGAAAACTTCAAACACAAATTGGTAAATTGATAAAAACTATAAAAAACTGTAATTATAATTCTACAGAAAACTGTTTTCTTACGTTACAATTTCTTGTGTAATTTCCACCAACAAAAATAAATCATGTATGTTCCTTTTAAAAAGTTTATTGTTTATTCAATTAAAATTTATATTAAAATAAAAAAGAATTGTCTCATTAAAATTGAGTTTTGTAATATAAAATATTGCGAAAATTTAAGTATTTTTAATAATCAAAATTAGTCAAATATGAAGAAATAGAAATAAATCATTTTTACAGATGGCAACAGCATATTATATAACCCAGAATAAAATGCAAGGAGATTTGATTTGAATTATAAAAGTTTGCATTAAAAAAGAAATTGTAAAAAAAATAATTTATTACAGTTTTCTATAATATCGCTTTTACAGAAAACTGAAATAAATTAATTCAGGATAATTTAATTAAAATTTTTAATTTTAACAAACTAAGTGTTTTAAATTTAATTAAATTATCCTGAATCAATTAAAAAAATTTTCACAACGGGTTAAGTGAGAAATTAGTATACGAAATAAATTATTTTTGTTACAGTTTCCTTTTTAATGCAAACTTTTTAAATTAAAAACAAATCTTGTATTTTATTCTGGACTATTCAGTACGAGAAATATTAAACTTAACGTTATTGTGCGTTATTATTATTAACCTCACAATCTAAGTTTACAAATAAATAAAACTCGTTTAAATTGTGGTAGTAAAAAAATGTGTGCGTTAAATTTAACATTTCTCTTACAGAATAGCCACGATTATTTATGAGATTTCACTCCATATAGTTTTAATGTTAAGTCCAGAGAGGAGAAAATATATTATTTATTCAATGGTTAAGTCAAGTTATTTCTGTAACGTTGCTTAAAACAATATTCGAATGTTGTTCATTTAATTATCGTCAGATGGCACTAGATGCATTACTTTTAGAATATTCAAATGTACTTGTACAAATTTATTTTTATGGACATTTATGTTTCATTTACTAAATTATTTATATCAACATCAATGATTTTATTTATTTATTTATTTATTTGCGGAAGTCCATTTACAATAATATAATAGATTCGACTTATTGCTAGTTAATTTAAAACTAAACTAAAAGTAAATTACATATAGTTTAAAAAAATGTTAATACATTTTTTATTAACTGTATTATTTATATTAGTATCAATAATTTTAATACCAAAATAAATGTAAATATAATCGTTCAAATTTCAAGTCAGATTTATTTAAAAATATGAAGAATGTATATTTTTGTTATTATTTAATTTAAGAGGGTTTAATGTAAATATTTTTATTGCGGTGTTGATTAATTCACCTAGTTGCAGTTATTTAAAATAAATTAAATTAAAAAATGAAAAATTAATTGACACAATTTATTTTCATTAAAAAAGATAGATAATATAGTTTTTCAATAGAAATTAATACCGTATTAATATACAATAAATTTGTTTATTACAATGAGTAACGTTTATTCCGCTGCTCTGAAAAAATAAACAATAGTCTCAAATGTCGATTAAGGTTTATCAAAGAATTTTACTTATAACAATAATATCATATAACCATAGCAATGACTAACCTGCAAAACTGCTGTTTTGTCATTGTTATCAATTCATTTGAGACAGTCAGAGGAAGGACTTCAGTTCATCTTAAGGCTCATTCAATTTACAAGGTAATTAACTTTTAAAAGCGTTATTTTGCAAATAAAATTAAGGATAATCTATTGTATGATATAAATTATCATTGGTTTACTAATTAAAGTGTTTTAAAATAACAATTATTAATAATTAATATAATTATTATATACTTATTAATATAAATATTAGTACATTTTTATTTTATTTATTCATTGTAGATTTTACACTTATCGATAAAATTATCAAGAGATTTTAATAATCAAATTATTAATTTTACATCGTTTTATATTTTTTTTAATTACTGATCCATAAAAAGATTTTGATAATTAGTTAATTTCGGATATTTTTTTACTTTAAAAAATGTAGATTTTAAACTGATCTATAAGAAGATCAGGAGATTGTGTTATCTGAATAGTTATTTTCAGATGGATTTTTTTACTTCTTTTAAAACTTAACTGTGATTTTAAAATTATATTTTAAGAGTTTTTTGATAATTAAATAATCAATTTCAAATGCGTTTTTTACTTAAAAAACAAGTAAATGTAAATTTTAAATTTACAAATGAAACACTTTAATTTTGTATAATTATTACTTTATGTCTCAGTTATACAAGCAAAATTAAAAAAGTGTTTCATTTTGTGAATTACGATGTATAACGAAGTAGAAGAATCACGATTTTCTTAAATAATAGATCTTTTTGTTTTCTTTTTCTTACTGCAAAATTAAGTACAAGACAATTTTCTTAATGTCATTTGTAACATTAAAACAAATTCATAATTGTCACTTATTTGTTTATAAAACAAAATTAATTGTTATTTATTGACTTTAACTACTTAAATTTGGTGATTTAAAAATACTCCATTACTAAATTCACTCGATTTTGCTCAATACTAAATAATACTTTTAAATAAGGGTATGCCTGAGAGTTTTCAAATTTAACAATAAATTTAGTGCACAATTATAAGTTTGAATATGAAATTCCATATTAATGAGTAATCCTTGATCTTATCGTAATTGATGGTTCCGCGAAATGCAATTTCAATTGTTAGACGCAGTTTCAAGTCAATCACTGATATGGAAATGCAACAATCACAGGTAGCAACATAATTCCATAACAGTAAATCGGACTGTTGAATTAATTCTTAAGTGAATTTTCAAGTGGAGATCTTAAGTTTTAAAAGGATATTCTGGATTTTGATAAATAACAAGAAGCACAATTATGTAATATTGAATTTAAATAAAATGCACTTATTCATTTTTTCTCAGAGCACGGTTTAATAAAATTACATTTAAATTAAAAGCACTTCAACTTCAGTTATACAAAGTAACAGTGTTTTGCTTCATTCGTTTCATTTAAGTAATGCCGAATTTAGATAAAATTAACCTTTTCGTTCAACATGCTTTTTCATTATCATTATCAAGGTTAATAAATACTAAAAAGAAAATTATTGAACATTTTTTTTAGTTAAGTTACTTTTTTATATATGCCCAATATGTTATTGGTTATTAATGAAAATGATTAATACTTTTTTGTATCGAGAATACCAACGAATTGATTAATCATTTTCAATAATAATCAATAACATATACGGGATATTTTAAAACATAAACCACAAGCTTACATTAACTTAAATTAATATTTTTTTGTAACAATTCGTTGGTATTGTCGATACAAAAAAGTATTATTCATTTTCAATAATAATCAATAACATATTTATTATTTACGGAAAATTCACCATTTTACAAAAATTGTAACAATTTTTTGCTATAAGTACATTTCGCTTATTTTTCTCCACAATTTTCTGTCTGCTGTTTTTTCTTTCCATTTTTTTATATCAATTTCGTGTAGGTCGCTTTCCACTTCTTTCATCCACGTGTATCTTGGTCTTATTCTTCTCCTCTTTCCACCTCGTGTCCATTCTAGGATATATTTTATATTAGTTATTGTTTAATAAATAATCTCTTACTTTTATTATAGTATTAAATCACTAACATCTAACAAGGTTCTTCAGAATGCAAAACAACAACAAAAACTACAAACGATTGGCACGAAGTTGGCAGTGGGGAATTAACTTTATTGAATCATCTAAACTTCAGGAATCTCAAGTAAGTTAACAACCCTCATACATTATTATTAAACATCTTTATTAATGTTTTGATGCAATATTTATACAATAACATTTCAAATTAATGGATTTTGAAATCAAACAAAACAGCAATCGGCTAACGCTAGAAGCCTATAAAATGTATGAGGGTGGCTCATACATTTTATGAGACACCCTCATATATTTTATACTCCTTAGTAAATTAAACTATATCAATTTTTATTAAACAATTGATTTTTTTATTATTTCTAAAAAGAGCGACCCCGCATTAAAAGAACTCAAGGGAAAAACTCGCGGAGTAAAAAGGCACACCGACGGTGCGAAGAAGAGGAATATTTTGAAATCATTGACATGTTTCTTCAAGAGCATCATCTACAAAATCGAAAAAAGCTTGACGCACCGTTCCAGGATGCGTCTTTTGAAAAATAAGATGAGGAGGGATGAGTTTTGCAGGAATACTTGGGTTTATTAAGTTATAACTGCTTTTTGTCATTGATCATTCTAATATTACATTCGGCGCTATTCTGTAAGAGAAATGTTGAGTTTAACGTGTATGTTAATTTTTATCATCACTGTCCAAGCAGCTTTTGTAATAGATATGTATTCATAGAATGTGAAATTAATTAATTAATTAACATTTCTTGTACGGAATAGCCCCGAATAACTTTTATGGTTGAGGGATTTATTTCTAATGTTAAAGTGATAAAATAAAATATCAATTCAAAAAATGCTTTTACAATTTTATTGTGGAGAGAATTATGCTACAATTGTTTCTACACATTGTATCATCACATAGTATATATAGTATCATCAGGCAGGAATCATAACGTTACCTAATGATTTCTGCCTGATTAAGACACAGATGATATCTACATTATGAAGCTATTATCATATATAGTTTGTCTATACTATTATGTATCCATATACAATATTTCTCTGTGGTGTATCGAAATAGTTATAGCAATTTCTTTCTACTGTGAAACTTTATTATTAACACATTTTCATTCAGACTATACAAATAATACAAAGTAAATAACAAAGTAATATAAAGAAAATAATTACAGTACATGTGTTAGTCTGTCTGGGCTATCGACCAGATTTCTTTCCTCCCTTTGAATTAATATTTTATTTTATCAAAATATATTAATGTATTTCTAGATTTATTTAAATCAGTGTGAGTTCAACTGTTGTTAATAAAGATTAATGTCAAGTATTAATCATTATTAATTCAGACTATTTTTATTTTTGTTAGTTATTAGAGTAGAAATTAGAATCTACGAATATTCGTATTTATTATATTTATATTGCATTTCATATATTCTGTCATTAAATGAATATTGACATTTAATATTTTTCTTTAAAGATGATTTATCACATAATATTTTCAAAAGCAACTGATAGACCTCCGCCTTTTGTAATTCTTTTGGGTTCAATAAATGGATTTACTACTACTATTTTAAAAAAATACATCAATAGAAAATAGTGTGTATTCATTTAGTCATAGTTATTTAAATAAATTAAATAAAAATGATTTGAAAATAATTGATAAATTATTTCCACATTATTGTTATTTACATTGATTTTTTCTCAGATGAAAAATTGTTGCATGATGCAATATAATTTAAAGTCTGGCGGGATATTTGCCCGAGAATTAGTTGTCTTAATGTGCATTTGTCTAAAGTACTTACATAACGTAAGTCAAAATGTTACAGAGCTAAATGTGGTAATAATTTATTTTCAATTTTCAAATCATTTTTATTTAATTTATTAAAATAATTATTTTTAGATTTTATTATAAAGCTCATGTATTTGACTACCACTAACTAAAAGTAGCCACAGATGAAAATTTAAGAATTTCATATTCATGAAGGTCCTGATATCAACTAGAGATTTAATCTTCTGATAATATTCTTTGAGACTTCTAAGAGACCTTCCTTTATTTGCAGTGCTTATTTATTTATAAGTGATCTTATTTTGAGCCAATCAGACTATAAAAAAATATATTACACGTTACGTAATTTATTATTCGTTAGTACGGCAAATTATTTAAAGTTTCTAAAACTAAAAAAAAAAACAATTGATTGATTAAAACTTAATTAATTAATAGTTTTAATATTTAAATATTGGTAGTTCATATTGCATAAAATAAATATGAATAGATTATTAAAAATCAACCAATAAAACACAGATTAAATTGAATTATTTTAAATTCTCGACTATTTAAAATTATTCAATTTAATTTGAGTATTGCTTGTTTTAAGATATTTGTTGGTGAGTACGTGAAGTTTCTTGATAATATGTAGTAATATTTTATTCCTTTCTTCACTTTTTTATTTTTATTGGTTTATTTTAATATTAATTAAAATTTCAATTTAAAAAGTTATATTTAAAAAAAATCAATGTTTTCCAAACACAATAATTAGTATTTAAATTTAATAATTGCAACAAATTATTTGTTTTCGCCAATTGAAATCAAGTATTATTTACTTTAATTGGTACGAATTTCCATTAGCGAAACATTAAAAAACCAATAGTTAATTGATTGAAATTGAATTAATTAAATATTCAATTTAAATTTTTTACTAAGAAAATAATTTGTTAAAATCAACGTTTTCCGAACGCAATAATTATAATTTAAACTCAAATTATTTGTGTTAGTAGAACTGAAACATCTGAAAAAAAAATAGTTGATTGATGCAAACGGAATTAATTAGAATTTTAATTTAAAACGTATTATCAAGAAATAAAATAACATAGATTTATTAAATCGACGTTTTCCATAATAATTGCTGTTTTACCGAAATATTAAAAAACAATAATTAATTAATTAAAATTTAACTAATTAAATTTTACACTAAAAAAATAATTTCTTAAAATTATTTTCCGAACGCAATAATTATAATTTAAATTCAATTGTTAAGGCAAATTATTTGTGTTAGTGGAACTGAAACATCTGAAAAAAAAAACAAAAATATTGATTCAGACGTACTTAATTAAAATTTTAAATAAAAACGTTAAAAACAAAAAAAATAAAAATATTAGAATCGAAATATTAATATTAATTAGTATTTAAATTCTATAGATGAAGTAAATTATTTGTGTTGGTAGAACTGAAGTATTCGAAAAACAAAAGAAACACTGGTTTTCACCATTTGAAATAAGTATCATTTACTTTAATTGAAATTAATTTACAGAACCGAAAATGCATTTTTAAAACATAATATTTAATTGATTAATCAAAAATTGCAATTTAAAACTTTGTATAAAAAATAATAATTTGTTAAAATAAACGTTTTACAAACACAATAATTACTATTTAAATTCAATTGTTATGTTATGTGCTATTTATGTTGGTAGAACTGAAACATTTGAAAAACAAAACAATTACAATTTTTCGACAATAAACATCAAGCATTATTTACTTCGATTGATGCAAGTTTAATTCAATTAAAAGTGAAATTAAATAAATAATTACGAGTATTTTTAATATTCTACATTCTGTTTTGGATTGACAGGTAAGTGTTTATTAATTTAGAATTGTAATTACAGCGTTATTCTTTCTTGTGTATACCAAGGTTTTTAGAGTATAATATTGTTTCAATATTAATAATAATAGAAAAGAATATTCCTAGTATATTCTTTTCCAGTAGTAGCAGTAAATAACTTTATTACTATTAATTATATAGGTGATTTAATAAAATGTTCAGCTACCATTCATCTAGCTTATGGATAACTAGTGATAACCATTGCATCGTCTTTCATTTATTATATATGTGATGTTTATTTTTTTTAGTATTCATTTATTTTTAGTACATTTAATAATAATAATAATAATAATAATAATAATAATAACAATAAACTGGTGGCAGAAAGACCATCAGTCGTTAGCCATTTCATGTATTACATGTGAACATAACTCTAAAAATACATTGTAAATAATTATTTAAACTATGTATAAATTATTATTATTATTAGAAACCTCTATTATAAATAAAAGTTATAAATATAAAAAAAATGTTAAATAAATAAAGATGTTTAGTTGGCTATCGGCCAGTAGCCTTTATACCGTTTTTTCATTATTATTAACATTAAAACAATATTATACATTAAAAAAATTGGTACACATTAGAAAGAATAACGCAAATAATTTAAAATAATATTAATAAAAACATAATTAATTTTTAGTATTAATAATTCATATAATAAATGAATAAATATCGTACCAAACAAATGTGATATTTAATAATACTCTTATAATATAGTTTTTCTCTTGAAATCATCTACCGGAGCATTTGGCATAATGGCGGATGAACGAAGGGCGACAATGTTAGAGGTTGCTATAGTAAGTAAAATCCTTTAATTCGAATTTATTAATAAGTGATGAGCAAAGGAAACAAAATATTTGTGTCGCTACAAGTTTTACTTTTTAGTACAACACTGTTTCCTTAATTAAAATTAGGACAATAAAGATTCGTAAGTCCGTGGCGATGACAGAGAGTAATTTTTATTAGTTACATAAATGGTGAATGCGCCGGGATCCGCTCGATTTTCATCAGTTAATATGCGTGCAAATCAAGGGTGGATTCAAGTGTGAATGTATACAATCTAAAATTTGTTACTCGGTTTGGTGCCAGTTTATTCTTTTGTGCTGCTTAAACTGAATGCACTGAGTTTATACGCATCCAAAAAAATGTTATTCGACTCCTAGCGCAAGTTTGTGAGGCCATCCTTATAACCAACTTATCAGTATAAGTAGTAAACTAAAATCTATAATTAACATAATATTAATTAATAATATTTAAAGGATAAATTAAACACGTGGTTTGTTTCACTATTATGTTGCTTTTGATAATGCTGTAAAAAGCGAAAGTAGTCAAGTAAATAGAAAATAATAGTGAAACAAACCAAGTGTTTAATTTGTCCTTTAAATATTATTAGTTCAAAATGTTTCACCACGTGATAAGTGAGAATGTTATTCAAGAAATATAATATTAATGTTATTAATTGTTTTCATTTTTATTTAGGAAGAAGCTGCACTGTGGAAGGAATTTGGAGAAGATGAATCAGAAGACATTTTTCAAAGACCGTGGTGGAAAATATTCGTAGATTATTTAACGTGCGGTTTGTGGCAAAAATTTAAAATCTACCGCAGAAAACTTGCTCAGAGAAAGGAAGAAGAATTGTGCGAGTTTAGAAGATCCACGTTTGTTTATTGATGGATTTATTACTGGTTTTGTTTCATAGTATTATGTTCGTCGCTAAATTATTAAAAATGTTTAAATCATCCCCGAATTCACGTCTTAATTTTGTGTTAAATAAAAATATAACTCATGTGTAGTACATGTGTTTTTAATCCAAATTTAAATATATGAAATATGTATACACAAATCTTTATCAAGGAATAATACTTACAATATACATACAATACAATACAAAACTGCAGTGAAAGAAATAACTGATCATTTTAAACGTGATAATGGTTACGGTTAACATTTAACTTGTCGGCCTGGGAGCATGCCAAGTAACGTATTTCCAGCAAACATTCTAACTTTGTTAAGATTTAATAAAATGTATTGCTTAATCCAAACAAGATCATGTTTATAGTAAACAAGATTCATTATAATTTCTATCAATTTAACAATCCAACTTATTTATAAATAACTGATTTTGTTTAATTTTAGCAAAATAATTCCATAATGATCCTGAGGATGGTTTTTTTAGTGGGTTTTTTTCCACCTTGTGAGCAAATGCTGGGACCGAAATTATTTTGCCTGCCCCACAATAAAATTAAAATAAAAATTAAATAATCAATATATCCATTAATGTATCCATAGAAATTTAATAAAACAAATTTTAAATTCTCTTGAAAATGGGCTGATAACCCGAAACTAGTTGAGAATTTAAAGTTATTCAATCTAATCTGTATTTTATTGGTTGATTTTTAATAGTTTATTCATGCTTTTGTGATTATTTCATTCAAGAAACTGCCAAATAAGTGAAAATCCAACTTGTTTGGAAATATTTCTTTCTCCATGACCAGATGTCTATCTGCCATATAAGAAATATTTTCACCAGCTTATTTTTTTAATAAAGAATTGAATAAAATCATTAATTGAACACAAAATAACAAAAATTATAAATAATTAATAATCTTTAGGTGTTTATTTTAAATTTAAACAAAAAAATATTTTCAACGACTATTTTTGTTTTAAATAAATAATTGAACAAAATCATTAATTGAACACAGAATTAGAACGTTAAGAAATATTAAGTAATCTATAAAATAAAAAAATAATTAACATGTATAACGCAGTAGAAGCCTCCACATTATAGAACAAAAAATATTATCATTGTACTTTATATATATAAATTGTCTGAATAAAGATGTTATATATTCAGACAATTTTTGATACAATTTAAAATATTTACAAGTAATTAATAACATTTAATGTTAGTCTGTCTGGGCTATCGACCGACAGTCTTTTTGTTCCTGTACTTTATTAATCTACTTTTTTATTTTTTATTTACAACCGGAGTAGCCGCATATAATAAAAAAACATTAACTTTATGCATACAAGTAATAGCTTGCTGACATCTTAGTGTAAGCGATACTCTGGTGGGAATAAATAACCCTTTTCTGCGTTTCTATGTGAGCTTATTAATTAATAATTTAACACGAACACAATATAATATTATTGGGGATACAACATAAGCGATGCTCTAGTGGAAAAATTTGGAACCCTCTTCTGCGTTTCCCACGTAATTTTGTGACCTAGCAAATGAATTAATAATTTAACACGAACACAATATAATTAATACTAATTTAAATGAAACTGTACTAAAGTAAATGGCGAAACAAATAAAAACATCAAACGAACGCAATAATTAAAGTCGAAATAGCGAAATATTAAAATTGATTGACATATAAAAACAAACGGGAATGTAGTTGCGTTTACGAATAGTGTTCAGAATTTCGCCACTTTGGCGTTGCGATCTGAAATTGAATCTCCAATTGCCAAGGCGTAAAATGATCATCTCGTTATTAGTTATACATATGAATTAGCCTAATATTTATATTTGAATCCTTTCTTCATTTTTTAAAATACTATATGTACATTTGTTTATTTAATTTTGTTTTTGTTTATTTATTTATGGATTTTATAAAAAAAACTATTGATAAAGAGTATAATGTTCTCGAATGCACATTGAGTATTTTAAAAAATATAGGAGTAAATAAAGGGATATAATATAAATATTAAGGCTGAAAGACCTTCGGTCGATAGCCGATTCATTATCTACAGAATATAATTCTAATTTTTGTATATTATTGTACACACATATACACGTTTGAATAAAGATGGTTAGTTAGTTATAAATATTACTAGCAAAGAAACTTCATGTACTTACCAACAAATATTTAATAATTATTTATTTATTTAACGGCATACACCTTTTTAGAAAAACAAATTAAACAGCTATCATTAACAAGACAAACATTTTCGCAAAGCGGATGAGGTGTCGCCAAAATAATCAAAATCAATTGAATTTGCATTGAATTTTATGTTACAATAATACTTATTAGAAGCTCTTAATAATGTCGCAAAATTTTAGGTAGATTGTGCATAAAATTATGACTAAAAGAAACATCAACAGTCTTAAGGAATTCCACTATATTAAATTGTGCACTTTTTATTCATATTGGAGACTATTAAAATTTTATGTATTCCTAATTTATTTCATGCTTCTCTGATAGCTTTTAATCAAACACTTGGCTAGTATCAATGAATTGTATAAACCTGTTTTACCATGAATTGATTAATTAATTAAACTCGTAAACTATCTTCTACTGCTATTAAATGTACATTATATTTTTTTTCTTTTTGATGAAAAGTGAAAAGGTTATAGAATTATTTCATGAATACAAAATATGAAAAGTTAAAGCAGGCTTATTGAATACAGCATTTTCCTTTGCTTAAAGGAATTAAAACGTTGAAAGAGTTACACTATTCAGGTCAATAGGATTAAACTTGTACTTCCATTAAGTGTCCAAAATTAAGCCACTAACAATAGCCCACAATTTAAAAGCGTTAATCTTCTTTGGAGAATATTGGAGAATATAAACCTCTCGTAGTGGTCGATCCCGCTTTCGCAAACTTATTTGTTGTCACTTCCTTATTGACATCTCCATATCAGATCTCGCCCAAAATAAGATAACACGGGAGCGTTTCTCTTTTCTGGGCTTTATTTTGTTATATTGTGACAGAACCCCGCTGATCATTTATTTTTTGTAGAACACTGGCGCATTGTCAACGGGGAATATTGCGTTTAAAAAGGTGGGTTTCGGCTCCCATAGGTACGAGTGTGGTATGCGAGAATTACACAATGGTAGGGTCTGTGGTTCTCTTTTTGGTGTTTTCGTCTTTCGTCATGCCGGCATTCGGTCGGTATTCGTTATTCACAAATGCGGCTTCACGGAAATAAACCACCCACCTTACAGTCGCTTACAGTCAGTACCTGACCTTATGTGATTAGTACCTGTCTACGGAATTGATGTCTGATTTTGGCTTATTTCTACGTCTCTATTCGTCTATTCCTCTGTTCATCTGTTCCGCAGCTCGGATATTTATTGCCCTTCCCTTTACTACATTCTGGGTGTCCTGTTATAAATGAGACGGCCGTTCAATAAATTCGAATTTCGGGAAACTACGAAATTTTTATTTTTGTTCTCACTGCAAGAATGTTGGATCGAAAGAAATGCAATTAATTTGTGAATCCTTTTTTTTTTTCTCTCAAGAATCTGGTTTTATATAATAAATTTTAACTGGCGTTTTAGACACAATTATTTATTTCATTTCCTTAGAAAATCTATATAATGATAAAGAAGTTAAGCCAATTGTATTAATAATAATAATCGTTATTAACTGTTATTTTTAACCTCACAATCAATGTATATTATCGGAATTATTCTGTAAGGGAAATGTTAAGTTAAACGTGTACGTTATTTATTATCATAACAGTCTAAGCAGATTTTTTAATATATATGTATATATATATAGAATATGAATTAAATGAATAACGTAAATATTAAACCTAACATTTCTTGCACGGTATATCTATTATAAAACTCATTTAGACTGTCACAATAAATAATAATGTGTATGTTAAATTGAATGTTTCACGTACGGAATGGCCCCGAGTAAATGTAAATTATAAAAATACAGGCAGAAAGACCATTGGTCGATAGCCAATTAACAGATATAAATTATATAATTTATTTTGTATATTTTGCTGTATATATCTGTTGATAAAGATTATTATTATTATAAAAACAAAGATAACAAGTTTATTTCTAATTTCGTTCAATTAGTTTAAACAAAAAAATTACTTTAAAAAACTATTTAATTTAAGCAACGAAGTAGAAGCCTTAATAATCTGAATTACTTTTATTATTAAAACATTGCCTTTTAATTGAATTATCGTGGGATAAAGTTTTGAAACTTTTCCTTTTAAAATAATTATCTGTTGAGATATTTGAGTGTCAAAATAATAATACGCTTTGTGCTATTTATAAAATAACCATAATAAATGTTTTCATTATTTTAGGGGTGTATGGCTGAAATCGCTTAAATAACAAGAAATATATCAATTGTATTTTCGTATACACATATTTTACAGCATATTTTAACAATGCCGTTTTAATTGAACGCGTGTATTTCGCACGTGTAAACGTGAATGTAAGTAACCACTAGTAAGGCTACTAAATCACCATTGTTTAAAAACAATACTGAATTTAACGACCGCCATGCAAACATAAGCATAACTGGTTGTAAAATTACGTTCGGATATACAATTGCAGAAAATGCTCACGTTTAGCTAATATTTACTATTGGAATATTTATTCAAATGAATATGAAATATGATTAATTCTATAAGTTTTTAATTTAATTATGGATTTTTAAATTTAATTCGATATGAAATTAAATTAAATAAAAATCCATTAAATTTCTTATTAATAGAAAATTTTTAAAAACTGCATTAAATTAGTTATTCATTAAAAACTCATAAATTTAATTATTATATTTATTTAATTTAATAAAACACTTTAAACTTTCTTTGTATAACACTAAATTATAATTTAGTGTTATACAAAGTTTAAAGTGTTTTATTAATTTTGTAAAATTATAACAACTATTATATTAAATAAATAAATTATTAATAACTGAGGCTTCAACTTTATTATACATTGTTTATCAATTTAATAAAACACTTTAAACTTTCTTTGTATAACACTAAATTATAATTTAGTGTTATACAAAGTTTAAAGTGTTTTATTAAATTGATAAACAATGTATAACAAAGTTGAAGCCTCAGTTATTAATAATTTATTTATTTAATATAATAGTTGTTATAATTTTACAAAATTATAACAATTTTTAATATCACTAGTAGATAAATAAACTATCATATACAAATAAAGGATAATTAAGAATATTGATTAACAAATTAATCATTTAAAATTGTTAAAACTACACAGGACGAATAATTTATTTTGACACTCAAATATCTCAACAGATAATGATTTTAAAAGGAAAAATTTCAAAATTGTCAAACATTATCCCACGATAATTCAATTAAAAGGCAATGTTTTAAAATTTTCAAACTTTATCTTACGATAATTCAATTTGCCCTTCGAAAATGTAGGGGGATAATAATTTTGAAAGGCAAATGAATTGTCATAAGATAAAGTTCCTATAAGGGCCTATAGCGGCTCACAGGGGTTCAACATCGTAATTTTAAATTGGAACCTGCATATTTTATTAAAGATTCAGGAACAATAAGGACAAATTTAAGATGGCAAATAATATAAAAAAATCAAACGAATTATCATAATTTTAATTCCCATTCGATTCGGCATAAATCGAATGCCCATTCGAATCGGCATGTTTCGAAGACGTATTCGAATCATTATAAATCCTATATTGTTTTTATAACCAATAAAAAACGATATTTTTTTATAAATCATAGTAATTCATAAAAAAATCAGAATTTTATTCCGAAAATATTCTTTTAAAGTAAACAATATTAATGCGATGAAATTAAACAAGGAAAATTTCTGGCAATAACCAATAAAATTCGATTAATCAATTTTTCCAACTGCAAAAAATTACTTACACTGTAAGTTTTACAATTTTTTACGTTACAGTGTAAGTAATTTTTTGCAGTTGGAAAAAGGGATTGATCGAATTTTATTGATCAATTCCAGAAAAGTTCCTTTTTTTACATTTGTAAAACTTACACAGTGTAAGTAATTTTTTGCAGTTGGAAAAAGGAATTTATCGAATTTTATTGATCATTGCCAGAAATTTTCCTTTTCTTACATTTGTAAAACTTACAGTATAAGTAAATTTTTGCATTTTGAAAAGGGGATTAATCGAATTTTATTGATCATTTCTAGAAATTTTCCTTGTTTAATTTCATTGAAATTTAAATAACTGCAAATGTGTGAATCACCTTTGTTTCATTTTATTTAATTGAAATTTATTATTATTTTAATAATTTTAGATTATTAAAAATATTTTAATTGAAAATATGAGAGTAATTATAATGTATTAATTATTATTAGTAGATGTAGGATAAAATCAATTTATCTTAACACATGCTATGAATACAGTTTAAACCTAATTTTTGCAGGATTTCATTATTTATCATCCAATTGAATTTAATTTGTTTCAAATATCTTACTAGAATTTAAACGACCGGTACACGCATCTAAATTAATTTCACATCCATTAATGATGATGCGTACTTTTAATTGAAAACGCGATTAATGATTTCCGTTTACGCTTTGTCTTGTTCTTCGTGATGGAGAGTATCCTACCCGAGTGTCTGAGGATGTTGCGCCTAAATTCCAGAACATTCTCTCGTTACGGTATTTCCTAGAACGCTGTACGTCGACAGATATGTTTGTGGAATAAAGTTATAATTACGAGTATCACATTTCAAATATAATGCGGCTGTGACATCGGTATGTTGAACGTCGGGCTTTTCATCTCGACTTGATATATTCTTCACGGCGAATCCGGAACATTCTGGCGCGGCCACAGGACTTTGCTTTCGGCGCAACGAAGAATCGGGAAGGGAGATACAGAAAATTGCTGATGCAACTGAACATTATTAAATACTATCCAAAAATATATTAATAGTTTTTAATAGTGTTGGGAAAAATCGAGTAATATTAGTAATCTAGTATTTCTAAATGAGCATTTTTAAATAAAGTCAATAAGTAACAATAAATTATATTTTTCAATAAATAGAGAATATTTACCAATATAAATAGAACATATATACAAACATCATCAGACAGCAGATTTACAATTCTTTACAAATATTTATATTTATATTTACAACACATATCGATGGTCTTTCTACCCTCGAAATAGAATATATTACATTGCACTAACAAAAAAGATCGAAAAGATGTTCTTTGCCCATCTCTAGTTTTTAATCAGAAATTACTATTTATAATCTGTGTTTGAGATTGTTTGCCATAATTTTAGAATAAATTGTTTCGAGAAATTGATTAATCACTATTCAACAATAATGAAATGTTGCACCAACTTGTTAGAACCATAATTTTCTTAAAGTACTTATTAAATCAATATATAAAAGGTATTCCAAAATTCACCCATTTTTTTAATTAAATAAAAACCTTTTTTCAATTCTATTATTTTTCTTCTGTTGAAACATAAAGTCATTCGTTTATTCAATTATATTCCATTTCATCTCTTGAAGCATAAGTCTCTCGTTTGCAAAATTATTATAAAAAACAACACAAAGCGGTAATGTAGGGCCTAACTTGTTTCGTTCAATTGTTTTCTGTTGAAACAAAGTACGCTCATTTACAAAATAATCTTACTAGGACAATAAAATACGGAGTGATAGCTTGTTTCTTTCGCGAATGGTGGTTGGACCATGTAATCTGCATAATTTGTATGTTATCTCATCTACAATAAAAATCCCAAATGTTTTTTTTTTTGTGGATTTGATTTTTTAGATAAAACTTGTTCGAAATAAAATTCTGAGCAAAATTTGAAAAATTGTTTTCAAATATCAACGAGTTGTTAGTAAAAATTGAAAATAGTTATTAGCACTCGTAGAAAGTCAGTTTAAACAAAAGTTACAAAAAAATGTTTCGAATAAAAGTGTGGAATTCTATTCTGAACAGATTTTCGTAATGACTTATTTACGTAGCTGTCAAAATAAGCAAGTTACGCAGGATATTTTGATGCCGTCCCAACCGATTTTTAATTTTTCTGAAACCTTGGTGTAGAAAAATACGTCGTAACTTAATTTCACCTGGTTGCACCTAACCTAACCTGACTTAAACTAGCGCGAGAAAATTGAAAATAAATTATTTTGACAGTTACGAAAAACTTGTTTGGAACTGAATTTTAAGCAAATCGAAGTAAATGAGATATTTGTAAAAGCTTAAAAATAGTAATTACTACTAATAAATATTTATTATCTGAAAAAAAAATAAAACATTGTATATAATCTAACATAATATAAAAAATAAATGTTTTCACAATAATAAGGACTATCGACCATAGGTTTTTCTATTCTAAATAGTTATTATTACAGGCGGATCGTTAATTTTGATAGTTACGAAAAATTGTTTGGGATAAAAGCCGCTCAGATTTCGATTAGGAACAAATTTTCGTAAGTGTCAAAATAAAGACACAATTGTTTCACCAATGCAGTAGCATCATCAGATAAATGATTAATTCATTTCCTTTTTTAACAAAAAATGTGACAGTTCTGACATTAACTGTTTTTTTTTTCAATGTCTACAACTGCCACATTCTTTGTTTGAAAAAAAAAAAATTAAAACATGCTTTTTATATACTGCGCATATAAAAGCATGTTATCATTTTTTAAAATTAAAATCACTATACGTCTTAAAGGTTTCTTCCTTACCGGAATTACCGAATTCATCCGTTAATTAATTACCACACTGTATATTAATTCGTTGGTATAACTAAGTAGAAATTGTTAAAATAAAACAAATAATAATATTTCTTATTATAGATTTAAATTATTATGTAATTTTTAAGTTAGAATTCCTACTGTAGTTAAATAATCATACGTTAAAGCCCGCTCTAGAATAAATAAATAATGAACCTTTCAATATAATGGGGCATTCTGTATGAAATTATCCGTCGGTCCCTGTGATGGTAATTGGAGAGGGCGATCCGGTGGTCTCGAAATTTCTAGGAATCCCCATCCACCGGTACATGGGGTAACATTATAATTTGTCGAGAACAATATAAGAACCAAGTGGTGAAGTCCGCAGTCTGTTTGCCACACATTTGACCATAAAATTTTATGCACTGCCATATGGATGAGGACGCACAGCATACGTCGATATCGTTTGATGGTGGTTGACGCCGCTCGCATGGTCATTAAAACAGCATTTTCTATTCAATGAAACAATAGCGAAGCTCGGGCGGTTTTCAATTTTAGGGGCGCTTCCGAGAGGTCGAATCCATTCGAATCGCTTTTGAATATTTCATTAGTGTGGTACTAAAATTTTAAATAGATCTCAACCTGTGGTTTTTATTTCCATATAATGTAATTAACTCTAGGACTCGGAAAAATTGCCTTTTGAAAAAAAAAGCCGTTTCCAAAACTAATTTCATACGCTATAACTTTTTATTTCTGCCTTATTTAACTAGAGAATATATGAATATATAAATGACTATAAAAATAAAAATACTCAATGCATGTAAATATACCGAAATATTAAAAAATAACCAGAATTAGTTTTTCTATCCTATAAGAGAGATAGAATAGAATAACTAAATAGAAAAGAGTATTATTCATTCACTTGGTCACAGTTATTTAAATATATTAAATAAAAATGATTTGAAAATAATTAATAAATTATTTTAATGTGCATTTGTTTAACGTACTTACGTAACGTAAGTCAAAAGTCACAGAGCTAAATGTGAAAATAATTTATTAATTATTTTCAAATCATTTTTATTTAATATAGATAACTAATTCTGGATAGGATATTTTTTAATATTTTGAAAGTTCGGCATGATATTTCTAAGAATGATATGATATCCAAAATTAGTTTTTTCTGTTATATCTCTCTTAAAGTATAGAAAAACAAAATCTGAATATTTAATTAAATTACCTGAATAGTAGTTTCATGTATTTATTAGAGATAGACAAAGTCGATCTTTTTTCTTACTGCAAAATTAAGTATATGACAATTTTGTTAATACAATATGTTCTATTACTATCAGTAACCCTACTCATGGAAAAACATCAATTTATTGTTACTTAATAACTTTATTTATTTAAAATTGCTCATTCAGAAATACTCGATTACTAATATCACTCGATTTTGCCCAACATTAGTATTTATTAATAAATGCATAACACATTTCTACTCATAAAATTCTAACTTCAGTTTCTACAAGAACCTACCCAAACTGTCAAAACTGCATGTGGGTTTTGATAGTTTAGTTCGATTTTTCGTTTGTTCTACCGTCAATATTTTTTTGCTCCAGCTTTGTTTTACACGATTATAGTGTGTGGAAATTAAGCAGCGGATAAATTCGGTAACTCCGTTAATATTTAAAACACATGAAACAATTTTTTTTACTGCGTATTTAATAAGCATATTTTCACTTTTTTTAAATAAAACATTGTAAAAGTTGTGACGTCATCAATTTTTTTATGTCAACCTATATTTTTTAATTGTAATTTCGGAAGTATTTTTTTAATCTGTTTTGAACCAAATAGATCTATAGATATTCGGTGTTATTCCGTTAATTTTAACCTGAACGTTATTAAATAAATTTACATTCTAAGTATATATCTATTTAAAATGCAGCTTAGACTGTGATGATTAGAGCGTCTAAAGAAGGTGTAATTGTTTTTTGATATGACTTTTACTTATGTTACTATATATGCGTAATTTTGTTTGTTGTTATGTATGAAATAACAAATTGTATTATGGTCTGTGGGTGGTCGGTCCATGTACTAAACATTATTATTATTACTTATTATTGTTGTTATATGTCTTAAATTTTGTATTATTATTAAATCTGCACTTTTTATATTTGTTGTGTTTATATCTTATATTGAAAAAAGGCTCGTCCGTCAATAAAGAATTATTATTATATACAAAATAACATACACGTTAAAATTAACATTTCCCTTACAGAATATTTATGTAGTAATTATTACAATTTCTGTAGATCACCTTATTTGAATTTCAAATCGAATTAAATAGCCCCCATGTAATTATTATTACAATTTCTGTAGATCACATTATTTGAATTTCAAATCGAATTAAATGGGGGCTATTTAATTCGATTTGAAATTCAAATAATGTGATCTACAGAAATTGTAATAATTATTACATAAATATTACGTATTATTGTTAGAATTTCAAATCGAATAAAATATCTACAAGATTTATATATAATTACAACAATATTTTAACAACCTCAAAGTGCGAACATCCACATTCCCAATTAACATCACACAATTCCATCGAAATTTCTACACAGTATCTCGATCTTAACAGAATTCATTTCTCGAAAGAAGAACAACAACAAAAAAACACACATTCGAGAAGAATCGTAAACAGTGTACCTCCTGTTTATAAGATTTCAGCGGTATGATGTTATGGTTTTATGCGCGTAATTAAACCGTCGTATTCGTATAGTAAAGTAAATTAATATTTTTTAGTCATGTTTGTGAATGCGTGCAGCGGGAGAACGCAGCAGGCGGCTTTAATTGTGAAAGTGTATGTGTGTCCCGACGAAGAAAAAAAAGCACACACACAGAACTCGCCGTTTCTTGGTCTCATCGGTGTGTTTACAAATTAAGAATCGATAACGAAAGGTTTAAGTTATTGTATGGGGCTGGGGTTTTGTTTTAATAGTTCGAAATTTATAGGGGAATTTATTGGAATAATGGAATTGTTTAGATGTTAAAATGTTAAAAATTAAAAAAAAAGAAGGAAGAAAAAAAATGCATCTGAATATATTCGAATTCATTTCAAAATTATTAATGAGTAAGTGAGATATTACTTACTCATTAATAATTAATTATTTTTTGATAATTTTGAAATGAATTCGAATATATTCAGATGCATTTTTATTTCTTCCTTCTTTTTTTTTAATTTTTACGTACTTATTAATGATTTTTCAATTATATTATTTGTAAGTATAAATGTATATTATTGAGCTGGCTATATGAACTAATACTATATCTAAAACAAAATTCTGATTAAAATCTCAAAAATGTGAAATTTTTACATTTCTATTAAAATGGCGTTAATTAACCCATCTTTTACTTTCTTAGTTTTTAGAGGTTCCAGTCAAAAAAAATATTAAGGCGGATTGTTTTTATTTTGTTTGAAATTGATCTGGCTATGGCTGGAACCTCTAAAAAGTAACATTTTTCCATTATTTCGATTTTTAAGTCTCTAAGAAAGTAAAAAAAAAAATGTTTCAAACGCCCGCTATTTTAATAGACCATATTTTTATTTTTGAAAAAAAAAAAATGAATTTTAATTATTAATGAATTTAAAAATTACGAATAGACAGCTCTTTTTGGCAGTACAAAAAATATCCATTTCTGTATATCTAAAACAAAATTCTGGCTGGAACCTCAAAAATGTGAAATTTTTACATTTCTATTGAAATGACGATAATTAACCCATTTTTTACTTTCTTAGTTTTTAGAGGTTGCAGTCAAAAAAATTTATTAAGGGCGGATTGTTTTTATTTTGTTTGAAATTAATCTGGTTATGGCTGGAACCTCTAAAAAGTAACATTTTTTCATTATTTCGATTTTTAAGTCCCTAAGAAAGTAAAAAAAGAATAAATTTTGTTTCAAACGCCCGCCATTTTAATAGACCATATTTTTATTTTTGAAAAAAAAATCGAATTTTAATTATTAATGAATTTAAAAATTACGAATAGACAGCTTTTTTGGCAGTACAAAAAATATCCAATTCTGTATATCTAAAACAAAATTCTGGCTGCAACCTCAAAAATGTGAAATTTTTACATTTCTATTAAAATGGCGATAATTAACCCATCTTTTACTTTTTTAGTTTTTAGAGGTTCCAGTCAAAAAAAAAATAAGGGCGGATTGTTTTTATTTTGTTTGAAGTTGATCTGGCTATGGCTGGAACCTCTAAAAAGTAACATTTTTTCATTATTTCGATTTTTAAGTCCCTAAGAAAGTTAAAAAAAGAATAAATTTTGTTTCAAACGCCCGCCATTTCAATAGATCATATTTTTATTTTTGAAAAAAATAGAATTTTAATTATTAATGATAAAAATTACGAATAGACAGCTTTTTTTTACAGTACAAAAAATATCCAATTCTGTATATCTAAAACAAAATTCTGGCTGGAACCTCAAAAATGTGAAATTTTTGCATTTATATTAAAATGGCGATAATTAAACCATTTTGTTTTTACTTTCTCAGAGCCTTGAAAATTGAAATAATGAAAAAATGTTTATAGGTTTCAGATAAAAAAATAATTGTTTTTTTTTATTTTGTTCAAAATTGATCTGGCGATAATTAAACCATTTTGTTTTTACTTTCTCAGTCTTGAAAATTGAAATAATGAAAAAATGTTTATAGGTTTCAGACAAAAAAATAATTATTTTTTTATTTTGTTCCAAATTCATCTGGCTATGGCAGTCTTTACAAAGGTGACTGCAACATTATTTCAATTTTGAAGTCCTTAAGAAAGTAAAAACAAAATGGGTTAATTATCGACATTTTAATATAAATGCAAAGTAAAAAAACGAGTTAATTATCGTCAATTTTGTTTCAAAAGCCCGCCATTTTAGTAGTAATATAAAATTTTTACTTTTTTGAGATTACAGATTAATGTAGTGTTTTTTACTTTTTATTCGGATAAAAACATGTATCAAATAAAAGTTGTAGATTTTGAAAAAGTAAATACTTTTTTGTATGATTTTTTTTATTGTGGCACTTTTATTTGAAGAGTTGGAAAAATCCCATTACTCTCTCAAGTTTCTTAAAAAGATTACAGAATGCGCACATTAAAAGTAATGTCTCAAACATTACTTTTTAAGTTAATTAATAATAATAAGTTAAGTAATAAAAATGCCACAATTAAAAAAATCATATAAAAAAAGTATTTAATTTTTCTAAAAAAATATTAAAATGTTGTGTAAAAACGATGACAACCGTTTTCTCGGTAATAATTCTGTGATGGAAATTGATAAAATAATGACGAATGTAAATAAATTCAACAAAAAGAAAAAGGATTACTCCAAATATTTTGTAAAAGTTCTATAAGGTGAGAAATTACAAAATTAATTGTAATATTCATCTAGAATGTTTTGCATCAATTTTGAAATACACAAACAATAACTTATTCGGATGAATGCATTAAGGAAAGTACTATGATAGTCATAATTTGAATATTGTTATGTTACGAAATTTATCAATAAAGATATTAATAGTTAATTAAATTATTGTTTAAGTTATTTACATAATTCTATTTTAGTGTGAATAAAATGTTTTTTGAAAAATGAAAGTAATTGTTATTGAAAATATAGCGTGTTTGGTATTTTTGTTATTGTTTCGTTAAATTGAATGACGCGAATTGTACTAAAAATAATTGTGAAGAGCGAGAAGTGAAGAGAGAAAAATGCGGATAATGCGTTTAAATGTCTTCCTGTCGGTGAGTGTCGGATGGCCATAGCCCATAAGTATAACCCATGGCAGAGGCTTGTCTTCAAAGCGTTGCGCCGGTTTTTGGATTTTCGGAGCCGTCTGGCGCAATTTTGGCAAAAGAAGAGATCCCGCGCCGATTGGCAATATTTTTGATTCGCACACGTTATTATTGTAAAACGTACAAAGTGGCGGTGCCCTGGTATGAAGTGACAAGAAGTGTAAGTAATGTAATTTGGAGAATTTACATTCTAAACACGGCGTGTGTGGTCCGGCTTCGGAAATTTCCGAGCGAATCCGGGGCCCGCTCGGCGTCCAACAAGAACTAGCGTACTATGCACGGGCACGGAAACATTTCAACAGTTGACTGAAAGTGTTCTTGTCTTCACGTCGCTGTGTTCTGCTGTTGCTCTTGCTGTTACTGTTGTGTCGTTCTCAACCAGTCACGTTCTTACTTTTACTACGATTCCCGCTTACTTTGAGGATCAATCCAATCTGAAACTAGATAAAGAAAGGACTCAGCTGTGATTTACAAATTAATAAAACTGCGGTGTGTGTTAGCGGAGATAAATAAACATCAAACACCGACCGACCGACCATTCGGAACTGTCAAGTGCGCGTGTGTGGCTTATCCTCAATGGGTTAAAAATGAGTAAATTCAAGTGCACGTTGTTTGATGTTGTTGAAATGCAAAAAGGAGAAGGGCGAGTCGAATCGAGAGTTGCTGTTGTTGTTGTTAGTTGTTTATGTGCGAAATGTGTGTGAATACATACGCTTTCGGATGAGCAGTGGTTTCCGCGTGTTGTGTTTTCCGAAAGGGCTAATGGTAGCCCTTAAAGGAGGTCCCAACTCCCATCCAGAACACTGGCCACGTAGAGGATGGCCACTTCTGAGTCGCAGATAGACACAGAACGGCACAAATCCGATCTCTACACTCGCCCCGGATGGGTTGATGCCATTGTTGCATTGGAACAAATCGACCAGGTAATTAACATCCTCAAAAAAACAACAACAACAAATTTACCATTTAAACATGTGCGCAAACTTTAAATTTCATCATTACTATCATTCGCTGTTCGCAGCTCAATATTTTCTATATCCCACTTGATATAGTAGAGCATAGTAAATAAATAAAAAAAAGTGAATAGTTGGCTGTTGCCGAAATCAGGTGTGATATATCATTTTGGGACTGCCTGAGATCGAAGTCTGGTGGGCGATGTTCCGTATTACGCTATCCTTGGCGAGGACCACCGGGAGTGCAGCGTGTGTGGTCCATACCTAGCTTAGCTTAGCTCTTTAGGTATTACCTGTTTTTCTCTCTTGTACCCGTGTCCGTTCCCGGTATGTCTTCTGCCTCTGCCTTTGGATCCCCCTCCCCCCTGCACCCCCTACAACATAACGTATTTATAAACAAAAACCACCTTACAATCAACGGATAAGGCAATCAAATCTCGACATAACATAAATTTCAATTCGAAATAACGAATACTATATTTCATTCAATCTTTCAGAATAAAACTTTAGTTTTATTCTAACCATATTCAAATAAAACTTTCTTTATTTTTACTATTCCGAAACTACAGTCATTAATTTGTATTGTCCAAATAAAATTTATTTTTTACTACATAACAAAAGTATTCTAAAAAACAAATACTTTTAAAATACAATATATTCCTCTCGGAATTTATCAATTTTGATCATTTAGAAAAAATCAAATACTCAAAGATTCAATACCGGTAGTTTTCAACTCGATTTTTTTTATTTTAATCTAAAATTTAAACTAAATTTTGTTTTAGAAATGTTAAATTTTCTCCCTTACTTACCGAGGATTTAAATTTTAATTTTCATTAGTTACTTTCGGATATTTTTTGCAATAAGAAAACACTTTAAACTTCAATACCAGCAGTTTTCAACTTCCATAATTTTTATCAAATCTAAAATTTAAATTCAAAGCTGTTTTAGAAATGTTAAATTTTCTTCCATACCGAGGATTTAAAATTTAAATTTCATTAGTTATTTTCGGATTTTTTTCAATAAAAAAACACTTAAACCTTAATTTTTTTCATTTCTACATGTCCCATTACATAACTTTTTTGTTGTGTTGAGATTAACTTTCAATATTTATCAGCCTTAATAATCATTTTTTACAATACTTTTTTTATTCTACACTTTAAATTTTTTCACAAAACTTTTTTTTTTTCTATACTTTAACATTTATTTTATGGAAAATATTACTTCATACAGGCAAAAAAACCGACGGTCGATTGCAAAATTTGCAATTGTTTTATATATTACATTTTTATGTTTTGGATTGAGCATCAAGTATATTCAATGGATATCATTTCATGAATTAAATATTGATATTTATTTTACCATATCATATGGATATCCATAGAATATTTATTCCGTACATTCTAAAAATATACATTGCAACTCCATTGGACGCTCAATGGAAATCCGCGGATATTCCAATATTCGAAAAGGGATATTCAATGTATATCCATTGGAGGTGTTTGTGCTATGTGGGAATACTCCGATATTTTATTTAAATTTGCACAGAATGAAAGAGAAAACATGTAAATTATAATAATTAAAAAAATACGTTTATTATATCGAGGCGTATATTTTTAATTATTTATAAATTAAGCATTATTTTTTTATTAAGCTTAAATTTAAAGGCAATTTATAAAAATCTAACATTTAATTCGATATTTTATTTAAATTTGCGCAAGCGGTAAGAGAAAACGAGTAAATTATAATAATTAAATAATTACGTTTATTGTATCGAGCATTTGTTTTGTAATGCCGTGTTGTGGACGCTAAAAGTGTCAATTTTAATTATTACTCATAGAAGATACTTACTATTTTAAGTTAATCACACAAACACACGCGTAGATAAATTACAACACGTGGATAATTACTGGTTAAGTTAATCACAACAAACACAAACAGCTTGCAAGATGAAGAATTTATTTGCGCCATAATTAGCAGAGTTTTTTTTAAATTAACGCCATGAATGTGCGCTCACTTGTCAAACGGTGATGGACGTCTAAAGCACTGCCAACATAAATTATTTCAAACAAAAAAAAAGTATATGCGGGTGTATTATTTAATTCGGTTCGTTTTTTCTTTTTTGCTTGAAAAATTGATTTATTTTAATGATAAAATGAATTAATATAATATTTAAAAAAAAAAATATATTATTATATTGGGGGCAGAAAACCTATGGTCAATAGCCCATGACAAACTACTAACATAACTGTTAGTTATTATAATTTTTTTTATCGTATTGTCTGAATAAAAATGTTTGTATATATATTATATTCGGTGTATAACTTAGTAATAGCGAATATTGAATATTTGCATTTATATTAAATAAAAATGATTAATAAATTATTTTCACATTCAGCTCTGCGACTTTTGATTTACGTTACGTAAGTACGTTAAACAAATGCACATTAAAACAACTACTTCAAATCATTTTTATTTAATATATTTAAATAACTGTGACCAAGTGAATGAATAATACTCTTTTCTATTTATGTTTGCATTTATCTTAATAACAAAATGAATTAATTTATAATTCAAACAGCTTGGGCTTTGCAGGCAGGGTTTTTTTTTTCGTTTGCAAAATTAATCAAAAATGAATGCATTGTTATATTAGGCGAATATTATTATTTATACAGCCATTGTCACAATGTATTATATTTGTTTTCTTTTGCGAAATTAGTGTACCTGCCTTGAAAGACCAATTGAATGCATTTGTTTAACATATTGCATTTGTTTTAATGACAAAATGAATTAATATATTGTTCAAACAACTAATACATTCTTATATTGGATGTATAACTTAGTCAGTAATGGCGAATATTAAAAACAAAGTAAGGAATTAAACTGAATTTTAATTTGGTATTAATATTAATACCCTTCACGTAAACTCAAACAGTTGCTATCTTAAAAGAATAAATATTTACACGTGTAATGTTTAGACAATCTATGGATATTGTTCCTAAAAAAATCGACGTTGCGGATTTATAATTAGCATGTTTTGTATAATTTAAATAAAACAATTACATTTTGTATGCGCTTGTTAAATTTCGAAAAAAGTGTTATTAAAAAATATCATACAACATTTGTGTTGCAAACTAACGTTTTTCAGTTTAAATAACTGTACATTCGCAGTTAATTGTACGGCAAATAATATTTTTAGTCGTTTAATTTTATTATCTGCAAGGAATGCTTTTACGCAGACATTGTTTGCACTGCAAATTGAAAAAAGATTTTTTATAAAAATTAATGAAACGATTCTTCCTACTTCTTACTGAATTGAACCGTTTCATTAATTCTATCACGCAACATTTCACATTGCTCAACTTGATTAACATAATTTAATAATCAGTGATGCTAAAAATAAAATAGAGTGAAATAAAAAAACAAATTATGAATAAACTTTTTCGAGTGTTTTAAGTGAAACTTGATTTAAGTCAATATTGAATAACTCTTTAATGTTGTTTGTTATTGTTGCCATCATTTCCGTAGTGACCTTGACTTAATTCTACTCTGGAATTCGTAAGATTTACAGCGGATACCTTGAAATACCGTCAGGTAAAATGTGTCATATTGACGTCTCAATGAATTTTTTGAAATATATTTTTTTGATCAGAAAATATATTCATATTTTATAAAAAAATAATATATTAATTTTAATCCTAATAATAAAAATAAGCTTACGTTAATTAGTTCCTATGTTAATATTATTCATATTATTTTATTTGTTACATATAAATAACAATATTGAAAAGTAATAAAAGTTTAATCACAAAAAAATAATAATCTTACGTTAATTGGTCTCAATTTTAATAAAAATATTAAAATTGAGACCAATTACCGTAAAATTATTATTTTTTGCGATTAAACTTTTATTACTCTTTTTATATATTACGTATAAATATCTATATTGAATTTATTTTAGTCCAGATGACATTTCTTTTCTGCCTTTTATTTACTATTTTTTGAGATGCAGAACAATTATTTTATTAAAGTTCATTTTGTTCTATTAAATTATTCCTTCGAGTAAAGATACAATTGTTTATATTTTTCGTTCAATTTTTTTCGATCAATAATACGATTGTTAAAATTCTTGGTGGATAAACAATACAATGGATTTTATGGGTGTAGTCTAAGATTAGCAGTGAAAGTTTCGTAAATGGCTATTAGGGATCGGAGCAGTGAGCACCGAGAGCACTGGGGCCCGACCACCGTCCGAGTTTCAAATAGAATAGAATAAGATGGAATAGAATGGAATAGGGCTACAGCCGTGGCGATAGCGATGGCGAAGGCGAATTTGAATGCCGGTGGTCCGGTCTTGTAAAGATTAGAAACGGGCCGTAAAAGCCCAAGGACGGCCTCATATTTATTGCCACTAAAATTCTTCAAAAAAATATTCTCTTTCCAGGATTCTCCACGGTTGTATTTCGTAATCACATTGGAAACATTAAATAAAATTAAAAAAAAAAACAAAAACGAGGATAATAAAAATGCGTAATGTGAAGATGTAAATAGCGGAAAGTTCTACGATTAATTACTATCGTTCCTGAAATATGAAACAAAAATTAAATAAAATGAAACATATTTTATGATCGAATTTTATTGATCATTGCCAAAAATTTTTCTTTGTTTAATTTCATTGTAATGAAACAAAAATATTTTTAAATAAATCAACAATAAAACCCCATCACCATTGATCAGTGACGAAGAAAAGGGGTAGGGGTTAGGGTGTTATAGTCATTATATATTTAATAATAGAAAAAGGGATTTATTTACATACTTACAGTTATTGAAATAATTTAAATAAAAAGAATAATATAATAATATTTTAATCCTTTCTTCACTTTTGTATTTTTAAACACTAAATATACTTTTCGAGCACAATGTGCTCTTTATTATTGTGCTCGAAATGTACATTTAATGTTTAAAAATACAAAAAAGAAAGGAATAAAATATTATTATATTAATATCAAGAAAATCACGTACTCGCCAACAAATATCTTCGAAATAAAAATAATGTGAAAATAATTAATTATTTCCTCTTTAGCTACTGTGGCATTTTGACTTATGTTACATAAGTACTTAAAACAAATGTTCAATAATGGAGATTTGCTGTCGCATAAGACTAGCAACATTTTTTTTATCCGAAAATATTCAATGCAAAAAAACAAAATAAAAAAATACGTAATATAAGGCAATCTGCAGACAAATCATATATTTGTAAAAAAATAATAAAAATGAAATAATTATTTTCTCTTTAGCTACAACACTGACTTGCATATCGTAAGTACTTAAAAACAAATATTCATTAAAACAACTACTTCCCGGGGAACCACCCCGCCGGAAATGTATTACATAATGGACATTTGCCATTGAACAACACACTTTTTTTAAAAATAAAGCAGAGATGATTCACACTTTTGCAGTTATTTAAATCACAATAAAATTAAGCAAGGAAAAAATACTGGCAATGATCAATAAAAAATATCTATTGTATACGGGGGGAGTATATGCTCGGGAAGTAGTTGTTTCAATAGATGTTTTTCAAAAACTTACAGTGTAAGTAATTTTTGCAGTTGGAAAAATTAATGATCGAAATTCATTTTTCCAACTGCAAAAATTACTTACACTGTAAGTTTTTGACAAACATCTATTGAAACAACTACTTCCCGAGCATATACTCCCCCCGTACACAATAGATATTTGTTGCATACCAGTACTGATTATATTTAAAACTTTTTTCATTAATGATAAAAATTCTACTCAATAACCAGTTTTCAAATCTATATTAATTTAAACAAAACCACATACAAAAATACGCATGATTGTTTATTAAAACTTTTCTATTTTTAAATTGAGTGCGCAAAAATAAACACAACTCGAATTTAGTGGGAGTTATTTCCTCTACTTTCTTTTCTTTTTGGCGCCAGTTATTTCATTATATCAGAAATAGCCTGCTGTTTGGAAAGCAGCGAAATATACTCAATCTTTATCTTAAAAAAAAACTAATCTTTTAAGATAAAGAGATTTGAAGGATATACGAGCCTACATAAATTAAACGCTTTGACATATTTTAACTTTAAAGGAATTAATTTAATTGAGGTTTTATTGGATTCACCATAAATTTCTGTTTAGACTATCAACCAAATTATTTCGTGCTCTCTTAAATATTTTTTTTATAAATATACAAACATCTTTTGTTTTATTGGATTCGCAATATTTTTTTTAAATGAAACTATTTAAGTTTCTGATTTTCATTTTAATTTATTGTTCGCAACATATTTATTTAAAAAACAGAAATACAATAAATAAACTTAATACATTCTTTAACAAAACCAATAAAAATGTTTCATTTTCACAAGGGCTATCGACCATAAATCCTTCTACCCGCGTTTAGAAGTGGAACTGCGTTTATTTTGATATCAAGGTGGGAAATTAGGGTAAATGTATTCGTAAAGGGTTATCGACGAGTTTTTGTATTTACGGATTATGTTGGGGTTTCTAGAGATGCACATCTTTTACAATATTTTACTAATATTTAATTAAAAAAGTATTAAGTGAGTAAAGTTCTGCATATGATAATACAAAATAATGAACAATTTGTGCGTAAATAACAAGCGCCGTAAATCATTTTAACCCCCTTTGAAAAGAAAAACGAATGAAACAACGAAAAAGTTAATTAATGACAGGTTGCTGGCTCGAGTCCAGCTTGGTGCATGCTTGTCCATTTTCATTATTAAAATTAAATTAAAAATACATGTCCGCCAGGTGTGCACCTGTTTTGTTTCTAGAGGAGCCCACTTCGGCTTCCAATAATGAATGACATCGATGTTTATTGACTTCTTACTTTACATTATTTGCTTTGGAATCAATCCTTGAAATTATCATCTATAATAAGAACGGATGAATAACAGCATAAATCGCCGTGGCTGGTATTTTTGTTCTCGCTAAAAATACTCACCTGTGAAATTATTGACAACTGACGCTACTGCTTCGTTATCAATTGTTTTTAATAATCAATTGGCAGACTTTTACAACATAAATTGTAATATTTTATGTTATATGTAAATATTCTATTACGTTTGTCAATAAAGATTATGTATGTAAATATTGTATCAAAACAATAATAAAGATGTTTAATAACAAAACACTGTTTTTATTTACTCTAAAAGCACTACCAACATAAATAAATGAAAAAATATATCTTATTGGAGGCATAACTTTATTTGGTCCGTTTATTTTTCTTTGAATGACAAAAACAATAAAAACAAAGCGAAATAATCTATATGAATTAATACATTATTCAAATCTAACAAATTAAACATTGTGTACGTGGTAGTTCATACTAAAATTCCGGAATAAACACTTACTACATTTTTTACCACAAAAAAACATAGTCAGTGTTTATTCAGTGATTAAATCATTTTGTTTTTTTTACTTTGCTTTTTTATAACTAAAATAAAATTATTTATTCGAATAATTCCCACTTACACCGCGGGTACTTAATCATGATTAAATAGTAAATCACGATTAAGTCTGAAATTGGCTTGCACCAAGACTTAATCGTGATTAAGATAACCTAAAAACGTCGAATATATAATCGGCCAAAATTAGCTCATACACGTACAACTTCACGTCGATTGAGGATCATCGTGAAGTTGTTTACAGTTGATAAAGATCATAGATAAGAGATAGATAGAGATTTGACGGAAATAACCAAGCGTGAATTTAAAATCTACGAAATTAATAATTTAGAAGTAAATGATGCAATTAATTTTGATTAACAGTGCCTTGACTGTTTCTAATTTAGGGACATGAACATTTTGTGTAAAATAATAGCACAACAATTTTTTATATTAACAAAATGATCATTTCCAGGAGGCCCAAGATAAAATTTATAGAAAATAAATAAATAACGATTTTAAAATTTCAAGATTACTAGCTATAAATAATTATTTTATAGGATTAAAAAAATCTTTCACATAATGATAAAAACTGAGACAACTATTTTAATATTAATAATGACGAGTGATGAATGAATGAATTACTTTTGAAGGTCGCGGAAGAAATGTCTGCATTATTAATAAACTCCTTCTGTCTGAAAATAAAAGTTCCATTTGAATACAAATTACTATATAAAATGGAGCTTTTATATTCAAATAGAGGAGTAATATATTATGCAATAATGTATTCACATTATTAAAACATAAATCTTCACATAAATTTCTGCTTTACAAAAAAATACTTTTCGCATTTGATGGAAGAAATTATTTAAATAATGAAATCTTAAAGTAATAGAACGAATAAATTATACATAATATATCAACTGATTTTTTTTAATAAATAGAAAAGAGTATTCATTCACTTGGTTACAGCTATTTAAATAAATTAAATAAAAATGATTTGAAAATAATTAATAAATTATTTCCATTTTTTTTTTCTCAAAAAATTGCATGGTGTAAGAAAATAATTCAATTTTTTTTCATCCAACACTTGATAAAACAATATTAATAGTTTGAAAAATACACTTGATTTGTTTCACTAACAAATTCTTTTCTTACACCATGCAATTTTTTGAGAAAAAAAATGGAAATAATTTATTAATTATTTTCAAATCATTTTCACTAACAATTAGTGAAACAAATCAAGTGTATTTTTCAAACTATTAATATTGTTTTATCAAGTGTTGGATGAAAAAAAATTGAATTCTTTTCTCATCCGACATTTTAAGTTGCTAAATTTTATACAAATAAATCTAAATTTTGTAGATAATTAAGAAATACTACGCATTTATCATAAACTTCAGTAAAATAAAAAAAATCTTCAGCAAGGAATAAAATCTGCCATTCCAAAATAAGGAGTTATAAATATTGCATATTTTTTTGGTGATTAACATTAGGAATAAAAAAAACTCAAATTACAATAATTTTAATAACAAACCTCATTTCCAGAGGCGCATTTCAAACCCAACTGAAAATTTCTCCGCTTTCCGCGCATAACACTCACAAAAAAAAAACAGTTTCACAATATCAATTAGGTAATCACATTTTCTATAATTAATGGCTTCAATATTTGTATGAATAAATCTCGGCCGTATAATTAATAATTTCCTTTAGCGCCTTTCAAAAAAGTGCCTTTCCTGTAGGCTGCACCAAACCAATAGTGAAAGTTAATTAAGTTAATTTAATTATTGATCAATGGAGGATACACATTTTACTCCGATTAGGAGTTTAGTTTAGCCGGTGAATAATTCCCCGGCTTAAGGTCGGTCTTTATCTCTTCTGCCCGATGGGTATCGGAATAATTGTCTAATAAATCATTTGTTTTTTCAAGAATGGTTAAATTTATTCAAAATTTTGAATTGCGCAATGTGTTATTATGGTGTAATTATTTCCTGTTGCGTTCAGTTAGGATTATAGATACAGTTATGTTGCAATTAACTAAAGAGGAAATAATGAGTATTTGGATGTTTTTAAAGTCTTTGTCTTTTAAATATTGATTCTCATTATTTTTAAATAATGCGAATAAGGCCCAATTTTACAAACAAGTAAAGTTACACCTCGACACCCAATACCCTCTTTTACCCGTATAAGATTAAGTAAGTAAGTAAATAAGTAAGTAAAGTTACTATTGATTTTTTCATTCGGTTGACAGCACTGTCTCATTGATAATGAAATGGAGAGAATAACAGACATTAACTTTTATTCCGCGAATACGTTACTTACGTCTTATTTGCAGATTGTAAATTTTGGCCTAAAACAAATATTTATTTATTAAATCTTTGTGTTTTAAATATTGATTATTATTATTAAACATCTTTATTACTTTTTTGATATAATCTTTATACAATAATATATTACATTTGAAATTAATCAATTTTTAAATCAAATAAAACAGAACAACAACCGACTAACGGATAGAAGCCTTTCTACCATGATTTTTATTATCTTAAAATATTGCAAATAAAAAACTGAGTAACTTTTTATACTTTCTGCACTGACAGCAATGCAAACCTTATATTTAACGTCATAAACTTGTACTTCAACTTTATTCAAAACAAACGAATAAATCTACAGATTAGTTTATTGATACATCTGTAGGTTTATTCATTTGTTTTGCACAAAATTGAAATGAGTATTATGACGTCACCTATAAAGTTTGCATTGCTGTCAGTACAGAAAGTGGAAAATGTGCAACAACTGCATAGTTGTAGCGAACAATTCTAATAATACATAAAGTGTTTTTAACGTTCACAAATTTATTGTAGAAAACACTGCTACAATAAATCTGTTAAACTTAATAACAATCCAGTGTTTTTACTTGTAAAATTAGTTATAATGGAGTAACAGCCTCAACCATAGAATTTTTAAAACATAGAGGCTATGCATAATCGTCGAAAACCAAATTGTAACCAAAAGCCATAAACTTATTGAAATTATTGATCACTAAGACTTTTAATAATAATAATAATAATAATAAATTGTCTTTATTGAAAGAAAAAAGTTACAAATGAAAAATAACATATAATGTAGAACAGGCGAAGTTCAATTAGTCAGTATGACTATATTGCTCTTCCACTTTTGTATTTATAACATCTTTATATTGATAATTTTTTATACAACTTTCCTTAAAATATTTATGAGTAATTATTAGTAATTAGTGGCTATCATCCAACGGTCTTTCTGCCCTAGAGGCTTTTATTTCATTACAAATTATGTATGATTAAATAAAACTATTATTTATATTTGTTTGTATAACATAATTGTATATTTTTTAGTCTTTAAATTTAAAAGTCTTCTTTTTTTAATTCGTTGAGTTACTTGAGGACGATGTTAAATGTAAATAAAATTCACTTGATAACATAAATAGAAAACAGTATTCATTCACTTGGTCACAGTTATTTAAATATATTAAATAAAAATGATTTCAAAATAATTTATTAATTATTTTCAAATCATTTTTATTTAATATATTCACTTGATAACTTTCCTCAAATTTATTATTATATACCAGATGCACATTTCAGTCACAATGGTAATCACCATTAATAATGGTCACATTCTGCCTGATATGTGCATTTAGTACATAATAATAAATTTGAAGTGAGTTTTATTTATATTCAACATCATCTCTAAGTAACTTAACTAATTCAAAAGAGAACTCTATTCTCTTATTTAAATGCTCAAGCAAAAATGGAGTTCTTAGAAGTGCTCTAATTAAATAAGATTTAGTAAATTGTTTCAAAGAAGAAAAAAAAGAGAATCCAGCTCGACAATGGATTTCGTTTTCCATTTCTTACTAATCTTTTTTTACGAGGCGTCTAAAAAATAACGTATTCGTCGATTTTGCCTGTATTTGCAGTCTACTTTTCACTTGATTGAAGCATTATTAAGGGTGCGGTTTAGAAGAAAGAGATAGCTATACAAATATGGGCAATCACTAATTTGAGTTAGATTGTGGTTGTGATCAATGAACAATATTGTATTATACATTAAGATAATCTTAAAATAAGCAGGAATTTCATCAGATAAATTAAAAATTATTTTAATGTTTAGTTTCCGTGAAAAATAATTATTAATAATTATGATCAAATTTATAGCAAAATTTTAAATTAAATTTTCGCTAATAAAAACTTGTGCAATGAAAATTTAAAGGATTTCACTAAATTCTGCATTCAAATAACTTAGCAGACATGACCTATTAATTTCATTATATCTTACAATTTTCTTTTCTAACTTTAACTAGTAAATTGACGTAATACACGAAAATTAACGATTTATTTTTTATTTAGACTGATATTTTATACTTGGCAGATAAAAAATGTAAATACACATTCATATTATGAAATCCAAAAGAATAGCTCTATTTTCAAACGATTATTTCCATTTTACTATATAGCTATCTCTTTCCACTAAACCGCAACCTTAAATTACATAAATTTGTATTTTCAGAATATAGTCTTTGTCAAAAATAAAAAAAATATTATAGTTCAAAACAAACAAAATAAAACGTGTTTTCATTAATCGAATAACGATGTATAACGAAGTATAAGCCTTAATAATTAATGAAATAAAAAAAAATACAAATTAAGTTCTCAATTAAAAAAATATTTATTTTGGGCAACCTAATTTATAACAGATGGTGTATTTTTTTTATTTTTTTTTGCCTTAGTTTGATGATGAGAATTGCTACGAAAAAAAGTTTTCTTTTTTTATTTGGGAACCTAATTTGACAGGTGTTTTTTTTTTGTTCATGTTTTTTTTGTGTAATTTTTATTTTCTTGGTTGCCACAAATACGGAGAATTAAATTGTCAAGTTGATAGTTGAAATTACTTTGAAAAAAAAAATCAAGCAAAAATTAGAGCAACTCTCTAATTAAATAAGATTTAGTAAATTGTTTCAAAGAAAGAAAGAAAAGAGAATCCAGCTCGACAATGGATTTTTTTTTCCATTTCTTACTAATCTTTTTTATGAGTTGTGGAAATGCAGTTTTTTTTAACTATTTGCAAAATAAATAAAAACGTTTTTTTAAGTTTCTGAGAGTCTGTAAATACCTTTCAAATTTATAAAGGAGTTTCATTAAGTAAAAACCTCAATCGTAATTTTTTTTTAAATTCGGTCTTCTACGACTCCAAATATTTAGCAGCATTTGGAGTCGTGTGCATATACTAATAGCGATTAACTAATCGATGCTAAATAGTTTTCCTATGCTTTTCTATGGAAAAAAAATTAGTTAACCCCCCAGTTAATCGCTAAAACAGAATAAATTATGGATATTTTATGAAATCTGAAACTATGTTCGTTTTAGTAAGGATGGTTAAATCAAGATTTGAATGAACTTGTTTCTCGATGCAATATTAATTGTGTTTGTATGTTTGAAGGATGAAAGTTTTATTGAAGGTATGTATGGCAGTTGGTATTAGCTTGATTAATGTGAACGTAAGAATACAAGGGACAATTTATTGTCGCAATCGTAATTAGACATGGTCTTGTTGCTTTAACGATCCGATTTATTAACCGTTGCTTGCTGGCTTTTATGATATACACACATACAAATTTTAATTCCGCTCACGCGTTAAATTGAACGCAGTTAAAAGGGAGAAGGCTCGTTTCCAATCCAGCTCCCGCAAGTTGTGTTTACTGGTTGTGGGCATCGGTGCAGATTTTATAGTGGTGTTTATTTTTCGTGCAGATTGGAAACAATTGCGCTGCGTTTAATGATCGGTCGTAATTTAAATAGGGTACCCTTGTGAGTGGAGGTATGAGCCGCAACGGCAGCGGCAGCGGCAATGCGAGCAGGTAGGTAATCCATTGTAGGGCTTGGTCTTATGGTACGGCCGTACAGCTGTAGTAGTTTTGGGGGTATCGGTCCTTCTTAGAAGGATCATCGTATCCACTGTCTGTACCTCTACCTTCAACATCTACGTTCGAGTAAGTATAGGCACATGGGCACACCACCCGTGTTTGAGTTTGAGTCTGTGTTCTGTGTTGCGCTCTTCGCGACTTGTGTGGTCCTCGTGACGTCAGGCCGCATCTTGGGTGGTCCCTTTCATGTTATGTACTCTGCACCAGCGGTCTCAAACTGTAGGCCCGCGGCCCCTTCCCCTCCTGGTACCCCCTTCGGACAATCTTTATCTTCAAATCCTCATCCTTTCATAATACTTTTAATATGACGTTGATCACGGCTGCAATTACTCCCAAGGATGATCGCTACAAAATTAACTCCCAACCATTCAGGCACAAATCTTCTATGCTAATTAATTGTTTTGACACTTAAGTATCACTGGATCATATTAATAAGACAAATCACTATCGAAAAAAAAAATGAGATAACACTTTTCGAAAGCAGGGTGGCCCAATTACAATTAAACAAAAAAATGACATTCCAGATGAATTATATTCATATAATTCATTCATTCCTTAAAAGAAAACAAATATCTTTTGTTAATTAATTTATACTTTTTTTATTACCTTTTAATTAGGCAATTCAAATATTGATTACTAATAATAATTATCATTAATCGAATATTGAAATTTAAAAAAATCTTACCAATTCTTACCATTATGGTGACCTTACAACGTTATTGACAATGACTTCCTGTCATTGTCAAGTGTAGCAACTTCTTTCCTCAGACATTTTTTTACAAAATGTTGAATAATAAAAAGGATGCAACATCAATTTAATTATTTAGAAGATGTAAGTCTCAATTAATGGTATGTTTTGCAATTTTTTAGGCTTCTAATTTAATTTGATTCTTTTTTCACAAATAAGTAAATATTTGATATATTTTTGTCCCAAGTTAACGAATGATTTTGTATTTTATATGATGTGTTCAATTAGTTGTTAATTGATTTTTTTTGTTATTGTTACAGGGTAAAGCAGTGGGAGATCGTGGCGTTCTTTGGATCCGCGTGCGACTTCAGAGGCAGTTCCATTCGCTGGGGCGTTTCCTGGACGCCCATGCCGGCAAAGTCCTCTTCGTAGCACTGCTCATCATCGCCACGTTCTGCGTCGGCCTGAAAAGCTCCACCTTCCACTCGGACATCGAGAAGCTGTGGGCAGAGCCCGTCGTCATCGAGGACTCTCAGCCCCCCGAGGTCCTCTCCACTCACCAGATGGTGGTGCAAACCGCCGTCGACCCAGATGCTAGTCTTTTACACCCCAATGGCCTCCTGGAGCACCTATCGCTCATAAGGAAAGCGACGCAAGTCACCGTCACCATGTTCGACATCACGTGGCGACTGAAGGACATCTGTCAATCGCCCAGTGTGCCCAATTTCGATGTGCACTACATTGAGCAAATGTTTGAAAATGTTATGCCCTGTTCCATCGTTACTCCTCTCGATTGTTTTTGGGAAGGATCCAAACTGCTCGGACCAGATTATCCTGTTCATATACCGTAAGTTTACTTAAATATTCTTATATAACTATAATCAAACTCACATTAAAAATATGATTATTATTGTATTTGTTGAGATATTGTAGATAAATCGTGCGAAAATATAAGATAAAACATGTATTCAGTTAAATAGTTGAGTAGTTTTAGCAATAACATGTTGCAAATTGTAAACACGCATATATTTCTATTAGCATTAGTGTATTTATTTACAAAACATGTTCTAATAATTCAATAGAGGGTTAGCGTGTTAGTAACCATTGCGGGGAGCTTAAATAATAATAAACCCGAGAGTAAATTATAACTAGTGCTATTCTACGAAGATTTATTGCATCCACGTGCAGCTTAATGTACCGAAATTTGTTTAGCAAGTGAGCTCAAAAATAATATTCGTCATAGCTAAATGCCAAGCTTGTTCGTACCTATTTACTACCGACACCGCACGTGCACTCCATGCAGAAAACAATGGTCAATGTAATGCTAAATCGCCTCAACTACAAGTCCAGATTAATTTTCAACCTTAATTTAACTGCCTCGCTAAACGGGTAACTACCGTGAAATATGGACTCGCACACCTCGCCATCTGAAATGCATCTTTCGTTATTTATTGGTGCGCGCGGTATTCATTTACCATCAAACAAATTAATCTTTGAAATGATTAAGTTAATTACTTGTATAAGTATAAATTATGTCAACACTAATGAATCCGATATAATTTATATGAGACTAATTATTTTTATACTACTTCCAATAACATCAATTACCAATGGTAAGCTTTTTTTTATTATTATTATTTTCTTCATTTCGGCAAAATATACTGCAATATGTTATACAAGCATTTGCGTCTCTAAGGGGGTGGTTAAAAGGGGTGACGTCAACCAACCCACTCCCCCACCCCACAAAAAAATCAATTTCATGAGCTTTTCAAATGTTCAGGATCATTGCCAAAATTCGAATATAGAGAGAATAGAAAGAGATAATTACTTCTGCAAGTTCTGAAAATCGCCAACGACCCTTTTTTTAGGTAGTAATGTTAATGTTAACCCACCCATCCTCAGAAGGAATGGTTAGATAACGCTACTGTATACAAGCGTTTATGAATTTGTAATGAAATTCCAGAATTAAATAGAATCTTCAGGAAACTTCTCGAAGTTTCATATTTTTGTAAATAATTAAAGAAATATTTAATAATATTGAGCGTGTATTACGTATTCATAATGAATTTGAAAATATGTAGTTATTAAAATATTTTAAGCAGAACTTTGAATTTATGTGTTTGGCAAGCTGCGCTCATAAAGCGCGTACAATCTGTTCTGGCGTCACGAACAAAACGTAAATAATATAATATACATTTCAAAATATTTACACCTTTAACTATTAAAATCGACATGTATCCCTATTCGAAACATACCCCAAACAAGCATCCAAGCCACGCGCCAACCACGCAATCATCATTAAAGCAAACAATCAACATGAAAATCGAACGGCCTAGCCGCCCTGACCTAATTCAAATCCAATTAAAACATCTGATTGCTAGTTAAGCAAGATTATGAAGTAGACTTGACACTGGGTTTAGTGCTTATGGGATTAATGAATACGGTCGCAATTACAATGGGAACACCAGCCATGGGTATTTGCATTCGCAAGCGGCGTCTTGGTGGAACAATGACGGGCGTCGCGCTTATTTGAAGTTATGTCTTTACTTAATGGACTTTGGTATTGGGTGGCGCTAAGAGAACTTATTATTATTGGCAATTTATGCATTATGATTACCTTGACGGCAAATCCATTCGTGATTAATTGTTAATGGCGGATAATATTTACTTATGCTACATAATGCGTTTATTAACTTTATTTTATTTTGTAATATTATAAATACATATTTATATTCTATTCATTAATAATACAATAATATAAATGCCTTTAATAAAACCTTTTTCACGCTAATTTACATTTCTCCATTAATTATACATTTTGACTTAATTTAATAACTAAATAATAATTTTAAAATAATCAGTTAATGATTTATTACGTTACATAACTCAAAATAAAAAACGAATAAATTTCATTTCATAATAATCAGACTTTATTTACTTATAAAACCATTTAATTTATTTGATAGCTGTAGACGTTATAAATTTAACACAATACTCGGCAGATAATTCGTGATGAAAAACGATTTAATAATTCGCAATAAAGCCCTACGTGCAGCTTAATGCACCAAAATCTGTTTAGCAAGTGCAAAAATACTTTCACTAAAAAGTTGCTTAAATAATAACTCCCAGAAGATATTTTAAAAAGCTCATATAATTAAAAAAAAGAATTAAATTAAAATCTTAAAATTTTGCTGTTAATTAACTGTATTACGAATAATAAACAATACACCATAAAATTTATTTTTGATATAGGCAACTTAATATACATTCGGCTACAAATAATAAACTAAATCGCGGCTATTCCGTACGTGAAGTGTTAAATTTAACACACTACCATAGAGTAACTAGTATACAGTATTTCATCCTCTTTGGCACTACTCTTCTTATCTTCACAATCTAAGCGAGTTTTATAATTAATATGCATAATTAAATTGTAATGATAAAAATAACGCATGCGTTAAATCTAACATTTCACCTACAGAATAGCTCCGAATAAAAGCTTAAATTTATAACTCATTAATGTTTTTCTGCACTAATTTGAACTGAGTACAAAATTTCAACGTAAGATTTTCATTATTGTCAGTGTAGAAAGTGTTATTTTTTTAAATTTTCTCCACTGATCGCGCAGTAAATTTGTGACGTAATATTTCCATCGCCGTCAATGCAGAAAGTGTTAAAATGGTGAACTAGTGGGTAGTCAAGTTGACACCCTTGTGAAAATTCCCAATAGTTCTGAATATAATTCTGAACTTACTTTAAGGTATTTAAGAACATTATCGTGTTTTTAGAAATAGTTCTGCAATTGCCTTCAGAATATTTTTTGACAACTTTAAGTGGCACCCAAACATTTTAAATAATGAATTTATAGAGAATAAGATCATACAAGCAATTCCTGATACTTTTCCAACAAAAAGTTGTACAAAAATATTCGATAAAAAAAATAAGTTGAAAAATGCATACGCATTTCTGCAACTCCTTCTAAACACTTGATAATATACTTATATAACACTTTAAGATTCTGAACACTATTCAGAACAATTTGAACTTTTTACAAGGGCTCCAACTTGTGACACACTGAACTAGTTTATTTAACGTTTATTAATCGGGGCTATTCCATAAAGGAAACGTTAAGTTTAACGTGAAAGTTATTAATTAAATTCACATTCTATTTATATATGTATCTATTAAAAAGCAGCTTAGACTGTAACGATACAAAATAACGTACACGTTAAACTTACATAATAGCCCCGATTATGAGATTTTATACTGAATGCATTAATGTAGGCAACTTAATATACATTCAATGACAGAGAGTAGAGCTAATAATAAATCTTCATTAAAAAGCGTAACGAATTTAATATTTTTACAACACCTCACACTTGTTTTGTTTTATACAGGTATATTTTTTATTAGTCGATTTTATTAAAAAAATAAATATCGAAAATATAATAGTAGGCTGAAAGATCTTTGGTCGATAGCCAATTAGTGAATTATACATAAATTATGTATTATACAATTAATATGTAAATATATTGCTGTAAATTCACAAATAAAGATATTTGTATATATAATAGCAATTTTATTGACGCTCGTACGCTCATCATGATTTATTTATCACAGTTGTATGTGTTTTCGGTGGATGTGTATTTACTGAATGAAACTTATTTTCGTTCCACCGGAAGCCCAAACAGTTTCTATTTTCCTTGTTAAGAATTCTAAATGCTCGTTCTGACCGAGTTCCGTTGTATGTTCACACGGCTGGCAGTCACGTGACCGACAGGAGTCACTCTTTAATTCCATGTATGTGTACATTGAAAAACAGAGAAAGTACCAGAGATGGTAGTCATATTTTAGGGAAAAATATTTTCGTTTTCAATCGTTCCAAATATGTGTTATTGGTTATTTAATATTACACAAAAAAAGTGACCGTTATTATGTGTTCATTCATATTTAAACAATAAATACCTTACTTACTACTTTACTTATACTAAAAACTTAAGGTCTGTTCGTTATGTGAACACAACACCAAGTTGTGTAGAAGATACTATTGGTATTTTATATAATACGTTTATTAACGTTATCATTAAGAATTATATTACTGTTTGTGCAGAAAATGCAAAAAGTCTAGTGCAACACTTTTTGCATTTTCTGCACTAACAGTAATATAATTCATAATGATAACGTTAATAAACTAATTGTTGCACTTTCTGCAATATAATTCTTAATGATAATGTTTATAAACTTGGTGTGGAAGATACCAATAGTATTTTCTTATTAAATAAAAATGATTTGAAAATAATTAATAAATTATTTTCACATTATTATTTATTATTTTCAAATCATTTTTATTTCATTTATTTGCATAACTGTGGGCAAGTAAATAAATACTTTTTTCTATTTGTATTTTCTTGTATTGAGGGTAAAAACTTGTCTTGTGAAAATTGACTTTTACCTGTATATTTTTTTTATAAAATTAATTAATACATTTCGATTGAATTCCTTTCCATTGAAAATACGAAGTAAAAGGAATAAAAAAAACGCAATTTTTAATTTTATGAACATATTAACATATTTGCAACCGCCCTAATTAAGATATTAACCTCAAAATTAAAAGCGATTTAAGTCGAAGATATATTCGATCGTCCTTCAGAAGCACGTAAATTGTTCGATTGAATTGAAGCGATGACCTCGTGGAGGAAATTTAGGTTTTGGAAACAGATGGTGTTCCATGTAGTGAAAACAAGGCTTTTGACATCTGTGTTTTTAACCAAACATCCATGCAACACAAATATCGTGTCTCGTGCACATCACGTTATTTCTACTTACATTTTCGTCCGGCACTAATTAACGCGATGCAAAGTCTACCGGTTGTTTTGCCAAATTTGTGGCATGTCGGGAATATTAATGGCCGTCTTAGATAATCATGCCAAATTATATTTTATTTTGAAAACTACACAGGATACATCAATATAAATAAATAAATCAGGCTAATATAATAAATTTTCTCTTAAATGATTAATATTTCTAATAAATACTGCTTGTTTACAAATTTACTTATTTTAAATAATGCTTAAACAATATTAGAAAAAAGATTTATTCACAGAATCATAGTTATTTAAAATAAATTAAGTAATAATTTAAAAATATATATATATATTATTCCCTCTGTAGCTTAAACAAGTTTCGTTATTCAGTAGTTTGAATAATTTTAAGCACAATAGCTTAGTAAAAGATGGAAGATTAAAGCATTCAGTATAAGTCCCCTACGAAATCACCCCCTAACACCCTACCCGCATTTCGAAACAGCTGTTCCTGTTCAGAATAGCGTGCATTCGATCTTTGTCAAGGAAATAAATATTTCGAACATGTATAACGATAAAAAATACATCAATACCTCAAACTACACTGATATCAATACTTATTTAATAGGACATCATTATCAAACTACAACTTTTAATCCGATTTATGCTTCAAAACTATAGTCACTAAAATAATATAACAAGTTATACAAATAAAGTTATAAAGTGTTTTATTTAATAAATAAATTACTTTAATTGTCCAAGCTTCTTTTAATTTCATAATTTCAACAACTAAAGTCATTTATTTATTTCTTAATCTTATCCTCTTTTACCCGTATTGGGTGTCGAGGAAGTCATTTATTTACGTTTAATAAATATTTAAAATTATTGCAACCTTTCTTAAAATGTATTACGTTATACTTCAATGTATATTTGTTATGTCTTTGCGAGAGTAGTAAAATCAATCACAAGAGCCAAACAATAAACATGCAAGAATTTATTCGAGCGAAAATCAACAATTGTTTCAATTTTCCACAACAACGTATTCTTATTCTAGATGATATTAGCATTGAACTGTATTATTCATCCAGTTGTTTACCGTTGAAGCACGTGCGTCGTCCTCGGTCGTTAAAACCAACGCCGTTATCGGCACGTAGACGTGTTTCCCCTCTCCTTCGGAAAGGATAAAATGACAATCACTTGCTGGTTATGGGGGTGAATCCTTTGCCTTTATTGGCGATTCATAGATTGCAACCAAATTGGCGAAATTGTTGCGTCAGATGTTTTTGAATCATGCTCTTTTTATTGGCGTTTCAATTACTTTGGAAGTACTAACTACGTTTTGGATGTGCATTAAAAGCACAATATAAACAGTATTCCTTACCTGGTTTATTACGAAAACTCTTCAATGGTTTTAATTGCAACAAAAAATCAAGAGTGACACTCCTTACCTTTGAATGCAAATCCTTTAAAAGTTCAAATTTTAATTGTTTTTGATTTACAAAAAAATAAAAGGATAATATCCCTTAGTTGATCTTCAAAGTATTGTTCAGAAGAGGAAAAAAAATTGTTCCTTTAGAGGAAATTGAAGCCTTCAGTTAAATCCTGAAAAACAAGTACAATATTCCACAGTTGATCTTTAAATTATTGTATTATTATTTCATTTAGCTCTGTGGCTTTTGACTTACGTTACGTAAGTACGTTAAACAAATGCACACTAAAACAACTACTTCCCGGGCAAATACCCACGCCGGACATTGAATTACATAAAGTACACCTGCTGTTGCACATCAATAAATTCTATTTATATTTAAATTATTGTTCAGAAAAGCCAATTCTCTACTTTTTGAATCCTTCGGTTGAATCCTGAAAAATAGTACAAGGATAATATTCCATAATTGGCCTTCAAAGTATTGTTCAGAAGAATCAATTGCCCACTTTTTGATTTATTAGTAAATAATAATATTTTTCATTAGAGAAGTTGGAATCCTTCAGATGAATCCGGAAAAAAAGTGCAAGAATAATATTCCATAGCTGGTCTTCAAAGTATTGTTCAGAAAAAATCAATTGCCTACTTTTCGATTTACTAGTTAAAATCAGGGAAATTTTGGAGGAGTTTGAATCCTTCAGTTAAAACCTGAAAAAAAGTACAAAGATAATATTCCACAGTTGGTCTTTAAATTATTGTTCAGAAGAACCAATTCTCTACTTTTTTGATATATTAGTAAAAATCAGGGAAATTTTTAGTGGGGTTAAAATCCTTCAGTTGAATCCTGAAAAAAAGTACAAGTATAATATTCCATAGTTGACCTTCAAAGTATTGTTCAGAAGAACAAATTGCCTATTTTTTGATTTATTAGTAAAATCAGGGAAATGTTCCCTTCGAGAAGTTCGAATCCCTCAGATGAATGTGTTTGATCCAAACGAAAACTAAGAAATATTCTTGTTCGCAACTTTTTTAAGTGATTTTTTTAAAATAATAGTCTTGAATGAAAATTCTGCAACGTTCCTCAAACGAATTACAATAAAGCTAATTTATTTTTGGTGTAACTGTAATGGTTAAAATAATTGAGAATAAAGTGGTTACATAATTCTGAAAACCATTTCAACAACGCAATTGTTTTGGCTAGTAAAAATTCAGAACGGTATTTCTTAACCGACCTTCAATGGAAATTCTCCAGCCTTGAACTTGTAATTCAAGGTTGAGAAGGATTACATAAATTAGCCACTTCCTGATGTAACTCTGCATTATCATGCATTACTTCCTTGAAACATCAAAGATTTTACTTCATGGGAAATTGATAATTTAATATTTTTGGGAAATGATTATAATGTTGATTTCCTCCTAAAAATAAAAATATAATAACCCAGGTCATCACGCATTCATTGTGCAGACAATGTATAATTTCACGCAGCATTTCGTGACTTCATTGCTTTCGGCGGTACAAAGTATTATAATTATTGAATTAGTATTCTTAATCACAATAAAAAATTATGTAAAGTATCCATTCATAGGTATGTGCCGTAATAAAACCGGCTGTTGTCTACCTCATCGCTGTTTATAAAAAGAATTATAATTAGCTCCTTATATAATTAAATAAAACTCAATCAATAGAAAACGCAATGAATTAGGTTGTAAAGGGAACCCATTGAAATGTTCATGCCTTAAAGAGCAACCAACCGCATACCGTACGCAGAAAACTTTCATTAAGAAATTCAATTAACCGGTGGAATTTCCTAGACAATACCTCCATTTATACCATAATACCCTTCATATACAATTCATACCCCGGACGACGTGACGGAAACAATCGGAGCAAATAATAGAACCTTTTCTTCTTAGCTCCGCGAAGCGGAAAGACCGAGGATGCCTCTGCGATCTATCCGCGTTATTTTAAGAACTCAGCCATGTTTGATTTAATCGTTAATATGCGCAGGCTTTACAATGAAAATGGAAATTCCGATTCTGAACGGACATAACTCGTGAATGGAACTTTTACGGCCCGCACATTTCTACGGCCCACCCTAGTGTAGAATACGGCGCTATTTATAAAGTTTATAATGCCGCTAGACCAATCGCCAAACGCGAATTGCACAGCCCATGTCTGCGTCTGTGTCGACTGAGTGACTGAAAAGTGGAAAAGTGATGAATGGGGGGTAATTCATCCAGGCTTAAGTAAGCCGCACATGCGCGGTTTTCAATTGAAATGAAAATCCAGGATATTCCCAGTGTAAGATGGAAATTACTAAAAATACTCATATTTTCTTCAAAAATTCACAAATATTTTAAATTATCAAATAATTAATTTAGGTAAAATATTATCATACAATATTGATTTTGGTTAAAAATTGTCAATAATTTAAGTATTTTCTGTTTTGAAACAATTTTAAAGAAAGGCAAAAAAATGAAGAAACTATTTACAGTGGATTTTTCTTTAATAATTAACACCTTGCATTTGTTTATAATTAAATACGAAACCTTAGTTTTTAAATACCATTATTTCTAATCTAAAAATTCTTCAGAGTCATTATCATATAATTTTACAATTGACTGATAAATATATAGAAGCTTATAATTGCTATCAAAAAATAATTAGAACTAATTACCCAACCCAACATAACATGATATATAAATAAGTCATTTTTTATTTCATTAAAACCATGCCTGCACCTGTAGGTGCTTACGCAAAGTAAATTGTCATTATGTAATCATTTAAGGAAACTGGTTGTAATGAGGAACAGGTTTACCACCATGTTTGTTTAAAATTATGCCTTAATTATTTAAATTCAACACGCAAATTAACAACTCTATTTGTGTAAGCTATGTTTTAATCTCGAATACATTAACCGTCCCCCTATTTGGTCATTGTTTTTATAAATGAACTTTTTTTAGTACTACTCCGATCATTTAATGATCCCATAATTTCAGCTCCAGTTCGTTTCTAAATATTGCTTAATTAAATGCATCCACTTGATGTTTTTTACTATTCCAGAATTATGTTATTGTTTGTGCAGAAATAAACTTCATTTGTATTTATGCACATATAATTTCATGCAATAATGATTCTTTATGGATTCTTCAGACCCCCCAAAGCCATACTACAAGACCACCATGGAGTTTGTCTCGATATCAACTTAATGTGCAAATTAAGCTCCTTGAGTCAACAGAATATTATTATGTCGCAGCATGGTTTTATATTTTGATTTTATTATATTTTTAAATTTTCCTCAAATAAATACACTTATAATAATAATATTAATAATAATACAATGGCATATTCGTAAAAAAAATATTTTCTTAAGTATTTAATTTTTGTGTCAATACAATTCCTTATATTACCGAATACTGTATTTATTGTACTAATTGTAATTAATTTGATTATTACACTCTTTTTGTTTCGGTTGAAAATTCATGATTATATTTTAGTCATATTTAACTTTAAATACAAAATGAACAATAATTTACCGGTTTTTTTATTCTTGTCATAATAAACGCAACTTTATTTAATACTTTGAAGAAAAAAATATGAATTTGGTAAATCGAAATTTAATAAAGATTTGATTTTTTCTTAAAGGTATTAAATAAAGCACATCCATTTAAATTTGAATTGATTGTGGAATAGTATATTTGGATCTTGCACTCATCCTCATCTTGATAATTAAGTGTAAATTATGTTTAATTAATTTCTCACTTAACCCGTGGTGAAACATTTTTGAATTAATTCAGGATGATTTAATTGAAATTAAAACACTTGGTTTGTTTCACTTATTTATATTTTCTCCAACCAGATTCCTCCCTGAAGATGAAACAAGTTGGAGAAAATATAAATAAGTGAAACAAACCAAGTGTTTTAATTTCAATTAAATCATCCTGAATTAAGTGTAAATTATTTAAAATGTAGTCACTAAATATATTTTTTGTTATAACAAAAATAAAAAATGTAATTATCATACAAGAAAACTTCATTGATAAATAATTTGAAAGTGCGTGAAATTTATTTAACAATTTTTAAAATAAAATTATATATTTAATTCAATTTCAATTTTTTTTTTGTATAATTAATTGAATCGGCTGTTAATTGTTGAAAGTTCATATTCACTTTTAAATTGATTTTTTTTTTGTTATAGATATGGCATCGGTAGCCAAGTGAAATGGACAAACCTAAACCCTAGCCAATTAGTCACCCACATAAAACAAAAAGAATCCCACTTCGATTACCATTCCCTTGAAGACTACTTCAGGCGAGCCGGTATCACGTCTGGATACCAAGAAAAACCGTGCCTCAACCCCAAGGACCCTGAGTGTCCTTCAACTGCTCCTAACAGGAATTCTAGTCATCCCATAGACGTAGGTGCTGAACTGACAAGCGGATGTTATGGTTTCGCCGCTAAATACATGCACTGGCCAGAAGACTTAATCGTTGGTGGTGCTTTAAAAAATAAGACGGGCCACATCAAACAGGCCAAAGCACTGCAGACTGTAATACAATTAATGGGTGAACATGAGTTGTTCGAGTTTTATTCAGAGACTTATAAAGTACATCACATCGGGTGGAATCAGGAGAAGGCTGCAACAGTTTTGAGGGCATGGCAACGCAGATTCTCACAGGTAAATATATTTCCTAACATCAATATTATTTAATTTTATACTTCAATATTCCAAAACATCTTACCAAGAAATAAAATATGCCAAAAAAAGAAATTATAGCAACTGTTTTTTTGTTACAGGAAGTTGAACATCTTACAAAAAGCAATTCATCGGGCTCTGGTTCCTACTTATTTAACACCTTCTCAACAGCGACGTTAAACAGGGTCTTAGCAGAACACTCTCAGATCGACTTCATCAAACTTGGAGCAGTTCTCTTAATTGTGGCTTCCTATGGTTGGATTTCACACTCCCGCCTAGCTGCACTTTGTGTACTTATATTAGCCAGCTCAGCAGCAGCTGGGTTAGGTGTGTGCAGTTTGTTGGGGCTCCCAATGAATCTTTTAAGCACACAACTGCTTCCTTACATTAGTGTGGGATTATCATTAAGAGAAACATTTCTACTGCTCGCCACCCACAACAAGAAACTGAGTCCACCGGAGTTGCTGCAACGTGTTGGACCATCAGTGCTGACATCTGCTTGTTGTCATGGTGCTATATTCTTAGCAGCAGCAGTTGTTCCTATAACGGCTTTGCGGGTGTTTTCGCTACAATGTGCGATATTGACTGTTTTCCATAATGCTGCTGTCATCCTCGTTTTTCCTACTCTGATCGCCCTGGAGATGCGATGCAAGAAAGCTGCAGTACCATGTTTCAGAACTGATGTCAAGAATATCAACACTAGCAACACAGCTGAAAGGGTAAGTTATCATATTATGCTCCCCTTATATAAATTCACAACAACATCCCATTTTTAACAATTTATATTATTATTTTTTTAATTCTTTTCAGGATCATGAGGCGAATCTTCTAACATCAGAGTTCATCTGTCAACAAAAACGCAGTTTTCTAGTTTGGTTCGTGAACAACTACGCGACATTCTTCATCTTCAAACCAGTCATGAAGATGTTCCTGTGCATATTGTATGCCGGCCTTGCCGTCTTCTGTGTGTTCAACGGACTCAAGGTGGAATACGACGTGCGACTCTCGAGCTTCTTGCCGAAAAATACTCAGGAATACAGATACCTAGAAGCCCAGAACCGCTATTTCGGTTTCTACAATTTTTATTTAGTGACAACAGAATTGGAATACCCTCTAAACCAGCCGCTGCTTCATGAGTACCACTCCTCTCTAACGAGAGTACCTCATGTGCTGAAGGATTCGAATGGTGGATTAAATAACAACGATTTCTGGCTGGCGAATTTTAGAGACTTTCTTATCGATCTACAAAAAGAGTTTGATTTAAATAAAGATAAAGGCTGCTTGAATAGCGAGAAATGGTTTCCTAATGCTACAGAGAAAGCCGTATTAGCGTTTAAGTTATTAGCTCAAACGGGTATTGTTGAGTTTCCAGTGGATAAAAGCCAAATTTTCAATAAGAAATTGGTTAATGCTGGCGTCATCGACCCGAAAGCTTTTTATAATTATTTATCCGTTTGGAATAGTAATGATGAGATATCATATTCCAGTTCACAGGCGAATTTAATGCCGAAACCGTTCCAGTATTACAGTTCGAAAACAGAGTATGATTTGAAGATTCCGAAGTCTCAACCGTTGACTTTCACACAAATGCCTTTTTATTTGAAGAACTTGAAAACGACGAATAAGATAATCGAGTCGTTGAGGAATATATTGGCGATTTCTGATAGTTTCAACGCGCGCGGGCTGAAGAATTATCCAGTTGGACTTATTTTTTCATACTTCAACCAGTTCCTATTATTAGATAGATTATTGATTGTACAATTAGTTGTGACTGTAATAGCATCATTGTTATTTTCTTGTGTTATAGTACACTGGAACAAGCTTGCTTGCCCCATTATAAGTACACTGATTAGCTTGCTGGTGTTTTGTTTTGTGAATATAAACGGACTTACTGGTACTAATGGTGCTTTGCATTACATTATTGTGTTCCGAAGTGCTATGCTTATTATGTTTGTATATCAAAGTGCGATGGGTAGCAGGGAAAAGAGGGTACGGAAAGGTTTGGAGGTTTATGTGGAAACTATTCTTAAAGGCGACATTGGAATGTTAATTTGTATTACCGTACTCTCAATGTCGAATTTTGAATTCATTCAAATCCACATGTTCCGTTCAATTTTCATGTCTATATGCACCTCGGTGATCAATTCCTTGGTTTTCTTCCCAGTACTGCTCTCGATTGTAGGACCTAAAGGAGAACTTCAAAACCTCGAGCACACTGACAGGATTTCAACACCTCCACCTAAAATATCTCAACCGCAACCCACACGCAACAACTCTTCGTATAAGCAATCAAGACGTAGTGCACCAACCAAGGCGACACGTGAGCCAAGCCTAACAACCATCACTGAGGAAAGTTGTAATCAAAGCATTGTAGTCGAACCTCAGGTGACTGTCGAATACTCAAGCCCTGAATCTAGTTCTAGTGGTCCGTACACTACGAAAGTAACAGCGACAGCTAATATAAAAGTGGAGTTAGTTGCACCTGTTTATAGGTCAAAATGCAGCAGTAGTAAACACCACAGCCGGACTAAACACAGCAAGCGTCATACGCAGTGCCGGTGTTGTAAAAATGACACTGATAGTGACAGTAGTGCTAGTGCGGAACAACCAGAACCGGAAACAGACCGATGTACAAATAGCTAACATTTCTTCACCACGTTCATTATCTATTATAATTTATACCACTCCTTTTTACTACATAGTAAATTATAATATTTAATAAGATATATTTATATATCAAGTGTAAAACATGTAAATTTATTTGTGTATATTGCATATATGTATACCATTTTCTTATTTATTCAAAAGACATTGTAAAATAACATTTACAATTAAGGTTATCCACAGCATTTATTTATGATATTATTAAGTAAAGTCATCCACCAATTTGTAATAAATATTGCATTTTATTTTACGACCTATGCCAAATAACCTTTTTTTAGGCATACAATTGCTTGATGATTTCAGAATATTTTCCTGTTACAACGTTTCTCTTTACCTTCAATGTTGGACCTAAAAAAAGAAAGGTAAGTAAATAAGTATCCATTACATCCTCAATTAAAAAAAAACTTACCAAATTCACCAGTAGGCTGGGAGAAATCAGCTGGTAATATTGCCCATTTTTGAATCTTCTGTGCATTCGATGGAGCTTTCAAATTAGTCTTATCAATTGCCTTTTGTATAACTTTTTGTAAATTTAGATGAATGCCACCATCGCGCAGTTCTTTAACAGTTGATGCTGGACAACCAATAGATTCCAACCATGATTGCACCTCTTTCGTCAAATTGTCAGTCGGGATCATTGAATCGTCAATGTCAGTCTTCATCGCAATTAACAAAGACAAAAATTTCTGCCTATCTCCAACTAAAAGCACATTACTGGCATATGGGAAATTCGCCACGAATGTTTGTTCAATGGGCACAGGAGCAACATTTTCGCCTCCGGCAGTAATCAGCAGCTCTTTTATACGGCCAGTTATGTAAACCAACCCATTTTTATCGATATATCCAACATCCCCCGACATCAACCAGCCCTCTTCATCAAACGTCTCGTTTGTCTTATCAGGGTCGTTTAGATACCCCATGAAAATGTGCCTCCCGAGCATGCAAATTTCTCCATGGCCGTTCTCGTCGGGGTTTTCAATTTTCGTCTTCATGCCCGGCAAGGCCGGCCCGATTGAATTTAATGCAAACTGGTTTTCTGTGGACAGAGTATGCGCTCCAGAAGCTTCGGACATCCCGAAGGCATCGAGAACTAAGAGGTCCAAGCTCATGAAATACTTTTTCACATCGGGTGAGAGCGGTGCCGCTGCTGATACTAAGGTTTTGCACCTGCTGAAACCTAAAGCTTGTTTTACTTTCTTGAAAATTACGCTGCTGGCGATTGTGTAACTCCAGGTATGTGAATCAATTCTGTAAAGTAGAAAAATAATGTTTACATCAACAAATTTACTTGTAGAAGGTTAATAGGCAATTATTGTGTCCATTAATATATTTCACAATATATTGCCTGTATAATCCAAACATTCTTTTAACATTAATACTAACCCATGCATTTTATTCATATTATGCTGTAATGCGTGGCCTTTAGCCCATGTTGAAATAGCAGTTTTGATAGCTCCATTCTGCTTAGCAATAATGTGCATCTTCTCGTAGATTTTCTCCCAAACTCTAGGCACACCAATGAACCTAGTCGGCTGCACTTCAGTCAAGGTCTTAATCAAAGATCCTTTTAAGGCATCTTTATCTCCAAAATGCACTGTTCCCCCAACAGTCAAAACAATGAAAATATCCACTATTTGCGCAGCCACATGACTCAAAGGTAAATAACTGATGATTTCCTCCCCTCCGGGAACTAAATGTAACCGTTGGCTTATACACAACGCATTCCAGGTGAGGTTATCGTGGCTTAACATTACAGCTTTTGGTTTACCAACTGTGCCAGACTGCAAACAAGTACTCAACCATAATTATTTTTAAAATTATATAATAATCAATAGAAAATATTACCGTGTAAACAAGTGTGCAACATTCGTTTGGTGCTAAAGTTTTGATGACATCGTCCAGAAGTTGGTCAGGCTCTTTACTTCCGATTTCCATAAGTTCTTCCCACTAAAAATATTTAATAATTAATTAAATGGCTACTGCAAAAATAGTAGATCTGCTACAAAATGCTTTAATAAAAGTATTTACTATAAAAAAAATGCAAAAATAGTAGATCTGGTACAAAATATTTTCTATTTGTAAATAAAACAACTGTTTTTAGTGTTTTTAAAATATTATTCCCTGCAAATGGATGTATTTCTGTTGGGAAATAAATTATTATTATTAAGTTTCACAAAAGTTATTGTAGCAGTATCTTACTGCTACAATTGTTTAGCCAACACATCATCAGGCAAATGATTAATCATCTGCCTGAATTGTTTCTATAACACAGTGGCATCCACTGTGTTATAGAAACATTTGTAGCAGTGTCTCTACAATAAATTTTGTGAATCTTAATAATAATAATTTATTTACCAACAGAAATACACCCAAAAAATAAACATATAAAAAAACTACTGAAGCTAAGTGTAAGAAAATAATAAGAATATAGAAATTAGACAATAAAAAGGAGTAAAAAAAACTGTTGTTTTATTTACAAATAATGTATTATGGAGTTTCGTCAAATAAAAGCCTCAACCATCAATTATTTAAAATATTTTCAATAACAACAACTGAAATGGCTGCTATTAAAAATACAAAAATAGTACATATTTTTAATAAAAAATACTTACACTCAATACACCTTCAGAAGTTGGTTTTCCAGAATATTGCACAATTACTTTTAGATGTGGTAACTGGCTTTTTATGTTCAAAATTTTATCAAGCTGCTTTTGATCCTCGACAACAACAATATTCGCTCTGCTTGATTCAAGACAGTGCATACATGATTCCTCTGAATTCGTAGTGTATATTCCCGCGGCAAAACCTCTATAAATCAAAATATACACTACCGTTAAATAGGAAAGAGTATTTATTCACTTGTTTAAAAATTATTTGAAAATAATTAATGAATTATTTTCATATTATCTCCGTGACATTTTGACTTACTTTAAACAAATGCACATTCAATTGATATGCAGCAGCAGGTGTACATTATGTAATTCAATACCTGGTGAGGAATTTGCCCGAGAAGTAGTTGTTTAAAGTACTTGAAACAACTACTATGTGACGTAAGTTAAAATTTCACAGAGCTAAATGTAGAAATAATTTATTAATAACTTTTCAAATCATTTTTATTTAATTTATATTATTATTGTTTAAAATAAATAAATGAAGTTATATCATACCCAGCAAAAATGGCAGCCAAATCCGAAATTAACCACTCAGCACTGTTGAATCCAAGCATGCAAACACCGTGATATCTCTGAAGACCCAACTTTAAAAACGCCTTTGCGCAAATCCTAATATGCTCCTCGTATTCTCTAAAATAATATCATTAACAATTGTTGTTCTCATTTGTTTAGGATTGCTCTTACTTGAATGTTAATTTCTTCCGTTGTCCAGAATCTGTTTTCCAAACCAGAGCATCTCTGTTCCCGAAATCTTTGACGGTGTTCCTGACGAGAGTGGGGACGGAAATTGGTGGATGAGTTTCAATAGCCGTGCCATTTTCAGGTATTCTTAGCTTTACCAGACCATCGGGTTGATAAGTTTTGAAATCTTCGGCTGGTAGCACTAAATCCGGACCTATGAATACAAACAAAAATTAATACTAATTTGTTTATTTGTTATTTTTTTAGCACATTTTACAATGGATATGGATTATTTTTTGTATAGAATTCTCTCCAATTAGACTTGGTTTGTTTTTCACACAGAGTTTTTCATTTCCAACTTTTTGTTATTTTATAACACATATTAAAATGGATATGGAATATTTGTAAATAAAATCACTTTTTTTAAAATTATTTTCAAGTAATTTTTATTTAATTTTAAATTTAAATACTTGCTTTACTACTGTTTTAAAATAACATTGAAAGATGTTATTTATTTGTTTTTCATTTAACACTTTGTAAAACATTTTTACAATAAATATGAATTATTTGTAAATGGAATCATTTTGTATATAATATTTATAATAAAGAAACTCTGCGTATAATTTTTTTTTATTATAAACTACTTTTTTTACCGAAACTAGAAGAAGGTACCATCTTCATGATGGTTCTATACCAAGATTAGTTGAGAATAAAAAACTTTGAATTAAAAAAAATATTGTGCGAATCATCGGACTGTTCTGATGATTCGCACAATATTTTTGTTTAGCTTTTTTCTTTGACTTTATCATAAATTATTGACAGGGAAGAAAGACCTATGATAAACCAGACAAATTACATGTATTGTCAAACTGAGTTTGAGAATGATTACTAATCGCAGTGAAATAAATTGTTAAGTGGTATAAAAAAGTTAATAAGTGTTTTCTTTATCTTAATAATCTATATCTATTGTATAAATTTATTACCAATTGATAAATGAGAATAATAATAATAATATATTCTTTATTGTTAACGGAGAAAAAACATAATCGGATACACATACAAGATATTTAAATAATAAACAGAGAAACAAATAAATTCCATATTACAATGTTTTCTAAAAATATTAAACATTGAAGAAAATATATTTTATAATAAATATATTTAAAATATGATATTTTTAAAAATTTTAAGAGTAAACTGACTTCAAAATGTCTTTTTATTTTGTAACAAAACGTAATCTAACATAACTCACCGTCTTTATTGTTGAAAACTATTTCTTCCGTCATTCTCGGTTGGAGTTATTCTGAAAATGAAAATTAAAACTATAAAGTTTGCGACGAAGTCCAATATCTCCCACCCATTATAAATGTAATAGAAGGTCATTTTGTCGTTAAGTTGCATTGTTCTGTTTTATTGATTACAAATTAGTGATTTTTTTGATATCTCAATATTTTTTTGTTAAAAAAAACGTTTAGTTACAAATGTTTTATGTGCAGCAGATTAAATTATTGAAATTTATTTCTTCTAAAAAGTAATTTACGCATTTAATTGTAAAAAATAATTAATTTAATTACATTAATAATTCTCTCCAAAGATTTTTACACACTAATAGCTCTATTTGTCATATTTTTTCGCGTTATGCAAATATGAAACGTATATTATATTAAAAAATATTATTACGCATTTGAAATATTCTCTCTTCGACAAATTTATCTAATGTGAAAAAATGTAATTTCTTGTAATATGTTAAAATAGTTCCGCAAAAAATGAAGTAATTTACATGATTAAAAGACAAATCAAGCAAATAACCAACGGCGCGTTGAAAACTATTATATATATTGAAAAAAAAAAACAATTAAACAATTTAAAATTATTAAAAATAATATTTATACAGAAAAATAGGCAGAAAGATGGATAGTCGATAGCCATTTTCTGAGGCTTAACTATATGATTGTAATGTTGTAAATATTGTAATGTAATTTAATGTATCTCTCAGAAATAAAGATTTTCTATACATACAGAAAAATTACAAATGCAATTATATAATTACGTTAATTTTGTATTTTTAATGCAGAATAACTGCAAATGCATTGATAATATGCAGAATACTGCGGTTTAAAAATAACGAACCGCAAGCATGTAATTGAATATAACATACAATTTTAATTCATCGTGACATACCGACTTACAAAGCTGTATGTCATGATTGATAATAACAGCATGCGTAGAAAATTACAATAAGTATGAAAAACTTAATGAAAATTACGTTGTGTTGTTAGAATATTCACATTTTCTTATTTAGTGGTAAATTTGAAAACTAAGTTGCAATTTATTTTTATTAAATACATCTCTTTTTACGATTAATATTTCTAATATTTAAAAATTGGGAATTCATATTATTTCTTGCATTTTGGAGGCGTTCACTTCGTGGTACATTTTCAATTTTCATGTAAAGAAAACACTTAACTTTTTTATAAATCTTTTATTTTACTTTAATTCAATTACACCGTAATCATTATCCTGTTAGTGTATTTGACACTAGTCATAAAGTAATATAAAAGTTGTATAAAAAAGTTAAGTGTTTTCTTTACATAAAAATTTATATTATAATAATTAATACGAATAAATCATTAAAAATTTACCAATAAATAATGTATTTAAAAATTCATAAAATTTAATAATTTTAAATTCTCGACTAGTTTCGGACTATTAACTTATTCTCAAGAGAGTTTAAAGTTATTCGATTTAATATATCTTGAATGACATTATCATTTAACACTTCGTTGAAATATTTTGGTATAACTATAAATTATGACTAACTAATTAGTTACAGTCATTTGATAACCAAACCACCAGTCAGCTTTTTTGCTACACGATCTTCCGTAAGTGGTTCACATCCACACAAGTAGGCACATTTTTTAATTTAGAAACTCACTACCAGCGCAAATGTCCCCTATTAAAAATATATTTAATTTGTGAAACAAAGCAAGTATTCTTTATTTATACTTATATTTGAGTTTAATGCGTTTTTATTTGTATTTTATTAGTATTTTTTTAATAATCTATTTATTATTATATCCCTTTATATTGTTATGTTTACTTACAAATTTTGAATTTCACAAATACGTGCGTTGAATTTAAATAATAATCCATTTAGTTCACAAACACCAAAAATAAAAGTAATCACTAATAGAAGCAAATAAGTAATGCACAAACACCGACCTGTTTAATCCCATAAAACCGAATATCTAGAAAACCTGCCTTATATATTGAGTAATATGTAATATAATTAATTGCCACAAAGAAACATTTATTGTATGTTTATAGCTATTTGATTACACGGTTTACTAAATATTTATTTCGAATGCAACTTATTTTTGCAAATATTATATATCACGACTATTACATGTGCATTAAATTTGCTATAAAATATGTTCAATAAACAACAATCACAAAAATATTAATGAAATTCACGCAGTTATAAAAATTAGTTCATCTATAAATGTATAAGAAGAAAAAATAAATCACTAATTCAAGAAGAATTACCTTGATTATTTTCGAAAATAAATATATTCCAGTAAATGTTGCAAATTTTATTAGAATTATTAATGATTCTACCTTGATTTATGTTATACTTCACTAGTAGCAGTTGTTGTAGTGGCCAGGTAAGCTGGTTAACTGAGTTAAAATCATACGTCCATAAAAATATGAAAGCAGTCGTGATATAATTTTGATAAAATGTATTTTGATTAAAGAAAAAAATTAAATCGAAATAAGTACAGAAATTACTCAGTTGTGTTATCATAAAAGAATGCTACTTGTATTGAAATGAATAATTCAATAAATATTTAAAATAAAAAAAGAGAAATATGACCAATAATATTTTTCTAATCTCAAAAATACGCAGTCCAATTTGTGAGTAATAACGATTAGTGAATAAGTAATGGCGAATTGCTCACAGTGTGATACATATACCTGAAATCATTCCTTTTGGTATTGATAAGATTACCTTTAACACTTTAAATTCAATAGACATTTTCCCTACTTATTTTTATCATTAGACATAAATCATATATTATATAAAAGGAATTGTATTACACCTAATATAACTGTTACAATGAAGATGGTTGTATAACACTAATTCGATAAATCGATAAGAATAAAACGAGATCAAAATATCTTAGAAGTAATTAATGGTTTTAATATTTAGACATTGGTAGTTCATATTGTATGAAATAAATATGAATAAATTATTAAAAATCAACCAATAAAACACAGATTAGATTGAATAACTTTAAATGCTCGACTAGTTTCTGGTTATTTTAAATTCTCTTGAAAATGGGCTAATAACCCGAAACTAGTCGAAAATTTAAAGTTATTCAATCTAATCTGTGTTTTATTGGTTGATTTTTAATAATTTATTCATATTTATGTCATATCTTAGAAGTATTTTCTGATATATAGTAATCTAATATAGTTTTTAAAAACTATTTCTTCTTATTTTAAATAATTTATATAATAAAAATGAATATATTATTGAAAAAAAAAATTGAATTGAATGACTTTAAATTCTCGACGAGTTTCGGGCTGATGAACTACAAATATTTAAATATTAAAACTATTAATTAAACAATTTATTCATATTTATTATTATAATTTTTATAAAGGGAATGATCGAATTTTATTGCCGGTATTTTTCCTTTGTTTAATTTTATTGTAAATTTATTTATTTAGTCTTATATAACATCGTTATATGTTCCTCACTACTTCTCAGTGTGAGGTGAATTTTATTGTAATTTAACTAAATAACTACAAGAGTGTGAATCACATCTGTTTTATAATATATTTAGGCTTCCCAAAATACTTCCTTCCCATTTGTAATATGAACAGCATATATTCACCATTAATTTTTTTTTTATTGCCACAGCAATCAACGATATAATACATAGAATAATATTACTGATACAATATTATATGTGTTCATTCGTTGATTGCTGTATTTTTAATAAAATATTTTTCAATAGGGCAGAAAGACCTCTGGTCGATAGTCTATGACAAACTAGCACACAATTGTAAATTGTAATTATGTATATTACTGTATGCAAAATTATTGTTTGTGGCTGTTAAAAAAGATTTCTGCATATATACATATATATTCTTCAATAGTAGATAAAATTATTCCCCAAAAAAATCGATAACTTTTAATTTAGTTTTGATTAAATGCTTCGAAACTATAGTCACTAAAATAAAATAAAAAGTTATACAAACAAAGTTAAAAAGTGTTTTATTTAATAAATATAATATATTTATTCGTTTACAATTACATAAAAAATAAAAGTATATAATATTTTTGTTAAATATACAATTAAATTCGTTCTTACAGTGGATTCATTAAATTTTGGTTACATTTTTAATATTTTTTTATTTATTAAATTCTTAATATTCATTTAATAGATCTAAACATGAAATAAAAACAATACAATTGTTGGTCTTATTAAAAAAAACAAAGGTATATTCATTTTATATATTAGTAATTTGAATGATGGGAGGATTGATTTACTTTTTATATAAATGCATTTTTTGTATGGGACAATTTACAGTAAGTTAAAAATATTTTAATTATAACATTTTATTACAGATAATGAAAACGGATTTTATGTTTAACGAAAACCAAATAAAATTGAAGTTTGAATAATTAAGCCATGTGTAAGGATTAGTACAACAACATCAACACATTAAAAACAGAGTGATTAAATATTTCGAAACTGTAAGTATTTTTATTAATTGTAAATAGAATCATTAACTAGAAATGCAAGAATTAAAATTTACTGAAAATACGTACATGTGGTGTTAGAGAGGTGATAAGCGGTAGACGGTCCGATCAGGCACTTTGGCTACACCAATGTGACCGTCAAAAGTTGTAAAGACCGAGTATAACTGATTTTGCTTTTATCAAATTTAACCTATGATAGGTAGGGCAAATTGTCGTAAATATACTCCGTCTTATTATCGGTGATTTGTTTATGGTTCTTCGTGTTTTCTGAATGAATATTATTTTAATTTACCTCATTATAGATTTTTTATCGCGAACTAACAAAATGGCATTATAATTAAATGTATTGAATAATTAACATCTACAACTACTAAATATATAATAATGGTCTCAATTGTCAAAACTACACTATTCTAAATAAATTATTAAGTTCTAATTATATAGGAAAATAAAGGGCATAAAAAAATTCTAATCGATAGCCAAGCAAATACATAAATGTATTGTATATAAATGTTATTATAATCATACTATGTAATTATCTGAATAGAGACGTTTGTATTTATAAGGGAAGAATTTTGAAAATAATTAAGTTCTTATAGTGAATAAATTAAAAATTGCTTTATGTAAAGTATTTTTTGGTATTGTTTCAGATTAATCTATGAAACAATACCAAGTGTTTTTCTTTTAAATTATTTTACATAATGTAATATGTTTACCCAAGTGCCAGATGAGAAATTAATTCAAGAAATGAAACTGCTTATTTAAAAAAGTATACATTTTCAAACTTCTTGTTTTATTTAATTAAGTTATATTTATCTAATCCAGTCTTTATAAAAAATTTCGTGGTAAAAAAAGGTTTTAAAAATATAAACAAAGTTTAATTTTGCATTGTAAGAACTTAATTATTTCAAAGTTTTTTTTTATATATATAGAAACATCTTTATTCGGACATACATTTTTATAAACATTAACATGGAGCATACCGAATAAAATATAAGTGTTTGTCTATCATGATAATTAAGTTTCTTTTAAATAGATTTTTAATTGTTAAAATAACTTTATTAGTGGTAAGAACTTTTTATTAATACAATTATATAAATCCGTAACATTATAAAAATTATAAATTGCGTTTCTTTTTTAATTTTCAGTTTCTTCTTGCGTACACCTTGAGAATATTTATTGAGCACATCATACAAGCACACGAAATAATTACAACTGCTTTTTATCAGAGAACAATTATCTCATTTGTCGTTAAGTGTTTCTTTTTACGAAATTACATAATGAATATTTTTGTATTTACAATGTTGGCAGCATAATGTTTGTGATTTGCAATTCAAATTTTTTTTAATTTATCATCGTGCATTTGGGCGATAATAAATATTTTCCTTCGTGCATCCTCATGCTCTGCCTAAGGTCAAATCGCTGATAAGTATTACAACATTTTCAGTGACTTGATAATAAATTAAATATGTTTGTTAAGTTTAATAGAGTTTATAGTTATTATTATAAATTTATATTCCATTCACATATTTCTCAAAAAATCACAGTTTTAAGTTGTTTTGTTTTTAAGACAATTATTAATTATTTGCAATTTAAATGAATGCAATTCCTTCTATAATGTAATAAAAACACATTCCACTATTTATTTGTTTGACAATACAACTGTAAGTAATAAAGTAATTTTTGCAATTATTCTCAGCAATTTTTCAAATAGGAGATTTATTATTATTGACAGTTTTGTACAAGAAATGTTGTTCAAAACAATTCTAGTCATTTTATTTGAGAATAAAAAATATTTGGGGCTGCTCCGTACGGGAAATATTAAGTTTAATGTATACGTTAATAAATAATTTCACATTCAATAAATATATATCTATTACAAAAGTTGCTTAGACATAAAAAACTACATAAAAAGTAAACTTAACATTTCTCTTACAGAATAGCCCCGATTAACAAATAACAATAACACTATTACATTTATTTGTTACTAGAGTATATTTTCAAATTAACAATTGTTACCAGTTGAAAAAAGTTGCAATAATAAATACGTTTTTAAGAGAATATTTAATTTTTCGCATTTTAACTAAATATATTTCAGAAATTGGCAGAAAAACCTATGGTCTATAGCCCTTTATAAAAAAAAAGAGAAATGTTATTTATTTAATGCATAATAAAATGCTTTTTTGTAATAATTATAATTAGAAAGAAATTACTACATCTCTAATAAGGTAATGAAAACACATTTTTATGCATTCCACTATTTATTAGTTTGACTGCAACAACAGTCCGTAATACAAAAATATTGTAATTATTCATTGGACTTTTTCAAAAGGATTATTTTATAAAAAAATATTACAGCAAAACTTATTTAAAACTATTCGATTGAATTTAAAAAAAAAAACACTAGTTTATATGAAACTCATATTTTCGTGAAATACAGAAAGCTACCTTTTAATAAACGTTACGTTTATTCAATTAGTGATTGATATCGAGTGATTTTTTACAGTCATTGAACTCGTTATTCTACTATTTCCATTTTTTCAATTCTCCGCCATTGGAACTATCTACATATGCCCGAGAAACAAAAAGAGGATATGCAAAACTAGGGCTCTCTGTTATGTTAATATACAATAATAACATACAGAAATCGCTGGAAAATTATTGAAGAATTCCAAACACTACCGTTAGAGGGCGCACGTTTTTACGCACTCCAAGGCTGAATTCTAGTTTAGTCGACTACGTCGTTATCGAATTAAAACGAAGATAGAGCGATTCCAAACAGCGGTTGATAGAGAGAGAACTCCGATTCGCTGTAGCAATATCGTTTCATTTAGAATTCCATAACTAAGGGCGTAACTATTTATACGCCCTCTAATGGTGGTATTTAAATTATATAAAGAGGTTTCTATTTTGAATAAAATTTTCTTTAAAAATTGTACACAAAGTTATTAAAATTGAGACCGGATTCTAGTTTAGTCGATCACAACTCAAAACGAAGATTGAGCGATTCCAAACCACCTTGATAGAGAGAGAACTCCGATATCGTTTCATTTAGAATTCCATAGTTGTTTTAATATCTCCTATATTTGGAATTCGAAGGATTCCGAATTAGACGGTATTGCGACAGCGAGTCGGAATTCTCTTTCTATCAACCATAGTTCGAAATTACTTTAAATTAGTTTTTAGAAACGGGATCAACATAGGTCATAGGTCCATGGGATCAACTCATTTGGAATTCGGCCCCTGGGCCCGTATCCCTGAAATAGGTCGTACGAAATCTGTCATTTAGATAGGAATTAACATCAATTTTAGGAATTCTGCCTCTGAATATTCAATTCATAAATAATTGAAGATATCTACATGTATTTGAGTAGTAAATCATAGAGGGCGTTTCAAAGAAAAATTCAAAATTTAAGTCGTCCCAGTTGTAATGCTTTTTTGTGCTAGTAACTAATATTCTTAATGTTGAAATGTATGAAATTTGCAGATTTATTCTGAAAATAAAATAATTTAACTTGCAATTTTTAATTAGTGTAATGAAGCAATTATTGGTAGTATTTATCATGCACATTTGAATTAAAATTGCAGTCCAAATGTATTTTGTGTTTACTGTTTCAACAAAGTATTAACAAAACCAGTAGTGATCTGACAGTGCTAAAACTCAATAAAATTAACCACAAGAATTATTAGGTTTTAAATTTTATTAGATTTTATTTCAAATTTCGATAAAAAAATAATAATTCATAAGAAAATTTTTCAGAAATGATGAGTTAATCACAAATTACTACTATTTGCGATTAACTCATCACTTCTAAATAATTTTCCTATTATTTCTATGATAACAATTTTAGTTCGTTTCCAGTTGTGACTATGCAAATGGCTGAATGTTACTCATATTTACGTTCTTATATTTATTGAATTATTTTTTTTATTAAGAAAAAAGGATCCTGTAAGAGAACAAAAGGAATTGTAAAAAAACGGACACTCATAGATGACAAGAACAAAATAGAATTTCTTATTCTTTACTAAGATAGAATATGAAAGGAAATGAAAAATACATAATACATAGGAATACTAGTAAACAGGCATCATGGAATACTGACGGAACCAAATGGAATGTAACGCTTATAAAAAGAGAATTAAAACTACAAATGTAAAAAAAAGAAGCATGTTACAGTTAATATTAATACATACATGTAGGATTAATTCGTCGACTGATCGATATTAAGTACATTAAGTTATATTCACTCAAAAACACTAGAGACACTACGAATCCTCTTTATGACACATGATTATCGACTACAGAAACTCTTCACTACTGCGGAGAAACCGAAATTACAGATTTTTCTACTTCTCAACGATCAGGGGCATACTAAGGGATAAACGTTTTGTTTTTGTATTTTATCGTTTTTTTTTTTTGTTTAAATCTTCGGATTCGTATTAATAATTGGCAAACATTAATGGAATGTTGAATGCGTATTTTTTATGAAATCAAAAGAAATTGCACTGCTATTTAATAAATCGCAAAGATCATTGTGTATAACTACTTGATATTTACAAAGTAAAATAATTGGATATTGTTTGTTAACACATAAAATACCTAGAAATCACGATACATACGCTGAAAATTACTTGTAAAAACATATAATAGCTATTTACATTTACTATACAATGAGAAATTATGGTAAAATATAAATATATGTATATACTTATTTAAAACATATCCACAAACATACTATATTTTTTTCAATCACGCTGCACGTGTGTACATATAATGTACATTTTTTTTATATATATATATTTATATACGTATTTAAACAATAGTTCAAAACGATTAATTGGACCCTGTCCACTGAGAAAACAAGAACAAATTTAACAATATAATGGAAACAGAATTAATTAATATCACCAATAATTGAAATAACATTTAGATTCTTAAAACTTAACATTATTTATTCAAATTAGCAAATAAATTGTATATAATTAGACATTCCACTTCCATTTCATTCAAATTTGTAATTTCCTCATAAATATTTTACTCAACCAGGTACAATTGATTTTTTTATTTTGTAGTAACTCTACAAATTGTTTATGCCTGAAATTATTGTTTTCTTTATTTTAAATATAATTACTTCTTTAATGAGATAGGTTTTTCTTTTTTATTTACATCATCATCTTTTTTAGCTGCCTCGTCAGCCTTCGAGGTCCCTTTTTTAATGGTTTCAGACTTTTTAGGAACTACCGGAGGCTGACTGTTCTTTTGATCTTGCCCGTTGGTCGGGGAATCCTTCTCTTCAGCAATCCGTGGCAGCAGTTCACCGGGTCCGGCTAGTGTCAGTGAAAGCCTGTTACTTTCTGTCGACGGATTAGCGGCAGGCTCGTTCAATTGAGTACTATCAATATCACATTCTTTGTCTCTGATGATCGTTTCTGGCTGAGAGTTGGGTCGCCAGACGGCGCTAGTGGCGCCACGGGTCTGCGCTTTTACCTGGGTTGTACCCGAGGAGCATAGCGGTGATATAGAGGAGCATTTGCTTTCAGCACTACGTGGGTGAAGTCGGTCTGGAGATAAAGCTCTTCTCAGCAGTGGTGAACCAGGCTCGGCAGCTTTGGCCCGTACAAATGTTTTTTTAGTTTGCGTGCAGGGCACGGCTGAGGCGCAAATTGCCGCCCCGGTCGTATTCGCTGTGGCCCCGCAGGAATTCGGGCTATATGATTGTGTTGTATTTGAGCTGCCTGGTTGATGCCCAACTGGAAAAGCCAATGGACTTGGTGATCTGGTGGGTGAAGCAGGTAAAGGCGAGGGCGATGGAGTTCTAGCGAGTGGTGATAATGGTATGTGACCTACTGATTTCCGCCTATTCGGCACATTTGCTGGACTAGCAGCATGTAAGTTTTTAGAACAAGTGTTTGAATGCAATTTGTGTTTTAAGCCATGCAAAGTAGATGGTCTTTGATAATGTTGTTTATTACGATTGCTGACTGCAGGCGTTTGACTCGGTGAACTAGACGGTGATTGTGATGAAGAACTGCTCGAGTGTTGGCTGAAAGAGTCCGACGGTGATAAACTTGTCCGATTTGACGCGTTACTCCTGAGTGTGGTTGAACTATCTTGGCTTCTAGGAAATGATGAAAAACTACGGCTTGGTGTTACTGTTAATGGTGACTGTATACTAGCTGCCATCTATAAAACCATTTATTTAAACACTCATCAAACAATACTTTTTTAAAATAAAAGGCACTTTCTCATAATCACAACACATTTTTCTCAAATTATAAACAATTGACATGAGAAAGTACCAAGAAATATATTTACCTGTTGCATCTCAACACTTGCTCGCTTACTACTTATTCGCCTGAATAAAGAAGTTTTCCTCCTCTTTTCATTATCCCTCTTTTGTTTCCTCTGCCTATGCAAGCTTCTTTTTGCCAGTTTACTTTGCCCGGGCTCTCGTTTCCTCCCCCCGCTCTGAATAGAAGTTTGTTCTAGTGGTGTTGCTCTTAAACTAACATGTTCGGCTCCTCCTAACAACAACTGCAGCACTTGCGTGTGATACAACCCTTGTACGGCTTCTCCATTAATATGAGTAATCAAATCAGCAGGCCGCAAACCAGCTTCAAATGCAGGGCTACCCTCATCAACGGCCTATATCATTTATAAATTTAACATTCACATTCTTTTGTTATTATATTTAAATAACTTACCATAACCAAATGATGCATGGTGTAAAAGTCAGTGTCCCCGTAATACACCCTTATAGTGTGTACAGTGAACCCAAATCCTTTCGGACCCCGCCTGATGATGATGGGTGGCTTAAGGCTAGTAACAAGAGGGGATAACTCCCTGCAAGGTGATGTGTCCCTCGAACTAGCTGTGCTTGACCCGCCTCCGCTTATACCTGAAATACCTCCTCCAGGTGAATGAATACTAGTGGGTGGTGTTTGGAATTCATCTGATGGGATCATGAGTGACAAACCTGAGGCGGAGGCACTCTTAACCACAGACCTCGACTTGCCCTTGCTTGTCGGTGGAGTGCTTTTCACGTGGTCGCTGTCTTTCGCCGTCGGCGGCGACGAGTTGATCATATGCTCATCCTCGATCGATATCGAGAATTTAGGCAAGATCTCTTTCGGATGACCATTTTTCCTGCGCCTCTGTATCTGAGGAGAAACATCATCACTATCGGTTTGAGATGATTCTGGTGTACTAACAGTTCGATTCAAGTCTAGGGAAACCTTTCTGTGATCCATGGGGATGATATCCGAATAGTCTTTATCCGGAGTCAACAAATTCTGGCGAGCCTTTAACCGGTATTCGGACAGCTCGATCGGATCTGGAGTAGTCGCGATTGAAGTAGTAATTCTGATGGAATCAGTTGTGGAATCCCCATCAGAAGCCAAATTAATTTTAGAACTGTGCACTTTCTTATACTGAGGCGAGCATGAAGAAAACAAACCAAACACTGGGGAGTCATCTGTGTCGTCCGTGTCATCCTCTAAATCGTGGTTGTAGCGATCTATTCGGCTATCGAAATAGCTAGTGTCTTCTTCATTCTCCAACTGCGGAACGAATTCAGCCTTTTGTCGCAAAAGGGAATTCCAATCAAGCCCACTGAAGTACATGTGTTCTTTAACTTCCTGCGCTCCTCCAATTCCCAATCTATCCCTTGGGGAGTGTTGGAGAAGGTTAATTATGAGATTTTTCGCCTCCTCTTGGACCGACCAGTCCTCGCTTTCAGGCCATTCAATATCATCTGAAATATCAATTAATTAAAACCACATAATTTAGGTAAATATGCTAATTCCTTACCATTAACTGTGTGAGCAAAAAGTTCCTCAGGTGTTTCACCAAAGAACGGTACACAACCAACTAAAAATTCATATAGGATGATTCCCATGGACCACCAATCAACCGGCTTTCCGTAACCTTGCCTTAATATCACTTCAGGGGCGATATATTCCGGGGTACCAAAAACTTGCTTGTCCGAAAATTGCTTCGTTTCACAATCAATGTAACCTTCATACAAATTTGTTGCCACTGAAATTTTTAAGGAAATTAATATTTTACCAATAACTTAAAAAATGTTAATATTTTACTAATAATTTAAAAAATGTTATTAACAACTTACATGACATTAGACCCATTTTGCTTAAACCGAAATCAGTTAGTTTTATATGCCCCAGTGCTGTTATCAATAAGCTGTAAAGAATATAAATCATCTATTAATTTTTTTGTAATCCTAAAAATTTGAAAGTCAGTTGAAATTATATATTTATAAAATAAATTAAATAAAAATGATTTGAAAATAATTAATAAATTATTTCCACATTTAGCTCTGTGACATTTCGACTTACGTTACATAAGTAAGTAACTGTGACCAAGTGAATAAATTTTCTATTTACATATTTTTAATTTAATAATCACAAAATATTGTTATAATTATTGCTCCTACATTTCTATTGAATTAAAAAAACAGTAATTTTTATAGAAGTTTTCTAACTAGTAAAAAAATTTTCATCTAATGAACTCTCAAAGTTTAATAATAGCAGCACTCTTGAAGTACTTTATGACTGTTCTAATGTTATAAAAATTATTGATGCAGAAAGACCTAAAATAATCAAGATGGTAAAAATGCAAATGAAAAAAAATCCTTACACTGATTCCAAGATTTTTTTTAATCATGTCAAATTAATGAAGATTAAATCTCGATATATTTTTTGTTGGGATTTATTGACATTCAGCATAATATTGAAAGAGTATAAGATTTCTCCTTTTTCGATTAGAAGGTTAAGCCCATAAAAGGGGAACTGAAGTTGTTCGACCTTATTGCATTGGAAATGTACTTCAACAATGCTTGCAAAATAAATGAAGACGTGTATGTAATAAATTGTTAAAGGTTTGTTTCATGTGATTCTCATTATGATTCTAAATTATAATTAATAATATTTTTAATATTCAACAAAATATAAATTTTAAAAATGCAATTTTTAGAATAGCCATAGAAAATGTCTAATAAAATGATTGTGAAATTAAATAAAAATTAATAGAAGAGAGTATTTATTCACTTGATCACAGTTATTAAATTAAATTAAACAAATATTTAATTTATTTAAATAAAAAAAAAATGAAAATAATTATTATTCAATTTCTCTTAGACTTTTGTCACTTACATTACGCAATGATTGTGTATCAGATATATATATATTCAATGACCATTTCTACCCATATGGGTAAGGTTTCAGACATTATTTGTAAATAAAAACATATTATTAAGGGAATCTACCATTATGACGCCACAAAAATTGTTTCTGGACTAATTTTTTAAACATTTTATCTGTGATTATTTAATAATTGGTAAAATATTATTGAGAATATATAAATCTTAATTTCAAAATAACAATTAGTTATAACAGTTTTTATGATTTAATCAACTAATCTAATCAAGTGTTTTATTTTATAAATTGATATACGATTTACTTCGTTGATAGATAATGTAAAGAAATAAAATTAACTTACTTATCTGGTTTTAAATCCCTATGGACAATCCCATAACTATGCAAATATTCAACAGCCAAGACTGTTTCAGCGAAGTAAAATCTAGCCATATCCGGTGGCAAAGGCCCGATATTCTTCAGCAAACTAGCACAATCTCCCCCTTCCACATACTCCATAACCAAACAAAGATGCTTCTTGGTTTCGAAACTACAATACATAGACACAACAAACGGATTATCAGCGAAACTCAGAATATCCCTCTCGGCGAAAACCTGCTCCACCTGATTCCTCAACATCAAGTTATTTTTATTAATCTTCTTCATTGCAAACCGCTGTTTCGAGTGCTTATGCTTAACTAAATAAACTGCACCGTAAGCACCATTTGAGATCAATTTCACAACCTCATAATCTTGTTCACTGGGGTTGCTGCTCGTCCCCCACTTAGTACACGCTGTACTATTCGTAGTGGAGATGTTTGATGGTGTTGATGTTGGTGTTGACGTTAGACATAAGGATGAACGATTTGATGAACTATTGGACGGCCAGTTACAGTTCTGTAGCTCCTGTTGCAGCTCGGCGATTGGATCACGGTTCAGCCCGAGTTTTTGGATGATGTATTGTGGAAGGTCAGCCTTTATTCCCTGAAGTAGTTTCAGTTGGCCCTCTGCGGCTTCCAGGAAATGGTAGAATTCTTCTGGGTCGAATTCTAAACATTCCAGTAGTCTAGCTGGCCGAGAAATAATTAGCAGGAGTTTCTTTATGATGCCCGTCACTTGGTTAGCAGCTTCTTCTGATTTTTCTTTAGTCTGCAATAATTATTATATTTAAACAACACACCAAAATATTTTTTTATTATTAAATATGCTTCCAACCAAGATATTTTTATAAATTTATATTTTATGCTACATAATTGTGATTTTGAACAACTTAAACCAATATATGATAATTGTGTAATTTAATGTATTTATATACAAAATTTTAAATTGACAAGTTTTGGACATTTCAATTCATTAATTTAACTAACCTCTGTTAAAAGCCTCTCTAAATTTTCTGACATTTCATAAAAATATCTACTGGTGATCAATTTGTTCTGTGACTTATTCAAACAATCTCTGGCGACCTCGATGACCTGATGATGAACGAATCTTACAATAGGAAAATAATCACAGTTCTCCCCCGCTTCCACACACTTGTTCTCACTGATGAAATGTGTTAGCCGCTCCTCCATTTGCTGAGTAGCCTTCGGGAACCTCTCTTTGTACATGACATTCATCATGGATATTTCATTATCGACAACTGGTGATCGACTAGGACTACTATAAACACATACATAGTTCAATGGTAAGTTTCTTTTTAAAGAGTTGTGTAAAAAAAGGGTCTCCTTTGCGTGTTTGGAGTGGGAAGGAATTAATGTGTTAATAGAAAAAAAATGATTTTACATACGTGCAAGGTGTCGAATCTTCAATTTCATAACATAAACCAATGCAAATAACCAATAGGTTTTCTAAAAAGGTTAAACAAGACATACACAGTTAACATCATGGCATATTATAATTATTATTATTTGGTAAAATCATTAATAAATGAATCTCATTATTTTTTTAATTACCCCATGATTTTTTACAAAAAAATATATATACATTTGGTAATTCTTGAATCTTTGAGGCATTGAAAGTGTGCATTTTTCCAATATTAAGGTAAAGATTTTTTTCTTTCCACAGCTTTCTACCATTTTTTTTTTGTTTCATATATTAGCTTCAAAAAATAGAAAAATAACAGTTATTAATGATTTTACCACAGCTATTAAGTGCAAAAAAACAAAAAGCATAAAATATTTTATTAAGTAAAGCATACAGGTTTTTTCAAATTCAATTGGATATTATTTATGAACTGAATTGAGCTTCTGTTGGTCCAAGAAGTATGTAAATTTGTCATCTTTCTTATCATACTTCATTTTGCCGGATTTAAAAAATATGATTAATTCATCTTCAATCATAAATTTATAAAAATATTTTTTTTTAATTTTAATGCTTCAGCCATTAATTTTACTATCGTTTTATATTTGAAAAGAAAATGAAATCATAATCTCAACATAGTGAAAGCTGATTTTCAATTGACTTCTAAACATTTTCATTATATAAAAAAAAAGTGAAAGTCGGCATTAACATTCATTCAACTCTTTTCCATCAAAATCAACGACGTCACCATGCAAGGGAGTGCGGGTACAGCTCGCAGCAACGAAGCAAGACAGGCACAGAAAATAAAAACACAAATGCGACAATGAGAACGATGGATAAAGATGATTTATTTACATTCTAATAATAATTGGTTAAAAAGGATTCGGTTTTTATTGAAGCTGGTGGGATTCTCGGCTAGGCTGGACCTCTGAGGCCTTACCTTAAACTGCGCGAGCGTGGCCTGTGGAGCGGCGAACGATGGATGTTGCCACCCTCTTCGTAGTTGCAGCCAGATAGGGAGGCGTTGCTGTCGTTGCTGGAGAAGTGGTGGGTGAGGATGCGCATGTCGTCTGATGTGGGAATGTGAGGGAGTTGATGAAGTTTTTCATGGCTTGAACACTTTGACTAGAAGAAATAACGGGAATAATGTTTGAAACCAAATTTTATTTAAATTCAGTTAAAATTAGATCAATTTCCAATTGTAAGTACAATTTTACATTATTAATTACCTATCCAAAATAAGATATGATATTTATAGAATGTGTAATATTTTTTTTAATATAATTTTCTGTAGCAATTGAGTTTATAGACATGTGTTGGACGTTTTTATTCAATTTAGACAAATGTTAGACATTTTATTCTTACCTCCTTAAAAGTTTTTGTGACCAAAAAAATCCATTTTTTTTTCACCACTCACACATGGGCATCGGTTTATCGTAACCTTTCTATATTTGTAATTTCGAATTTTGGGGAAAATCAAACTATTCATATAATGACCAGCCCAATTCTGGAATCGAACCAGGGACCCCTGGCTTACTAGTCTGACGCTTAACTTGTGCCCACCGAGGCAGACAAAATCCATTTTAAATTATATTTTCCCAAAAACACAACCCGAAAAATTCATATTTCATCGAAAAAAATCGTATTTTAGCCGTCCAAAAAAGATTATTTAGACCAATGTATTACATTGGAAAATCTTTAAACCCCTTTTGCTGAAAACTCATTTTTTTCAACCGGCAAGAAATTTTTGTATCTACCGAATTTAAATCCTTAAAACTATGCAAATATTGGAGAGCCAAGACTGTTCCAGTGAAGTAAAATCTAGCCATATCCCAAATATAATATTTTATTTTCAATTTTTACAAATTTCAATTTTATTTACACTACATTACAAATTATTATTGTCGAATTATTGAATTCAATTTTATAGACACCAATGAAATTAATTTACAGTATTTCTAGATTATTTTTTTGCAACATTTAATTTAATTTTACGGACATGTGTTGCACAATTTTATTCATTACCGACAAGTGTTGGACACTTTATTCTTAAATCCTTATATTTTATTATTAATTTTTACAAATCTAAATTTTATTTACACAGCATTCTCGAAATTTTTGTTGTTGAATCATTTAATTCAATTTTATAGACATCAATGAAATTGATTTAATTTTGTTCAACCACAATCACCTAGTGTTTGGATAACTGTTGATGGCCATTTCAGTCTTTCAGATTTCATCAGACCAGTGTGTTCCAGCTGGTCGAATAAAATTAAATCAATTATTTGGTTTCCCATTTTTACAAACATGGTATGTTTGCCTTTCTTTTAGTGAGCAAGCAGCAATTTCGTATGTCTACCTCGTAGAATTAAATTGTTGATGAAAAAATTAGGCGATAGATGGCGCGTTGTGAGATTAATTAAATATATGGGCGGAAAGACCGTTGGTAGATAGCCCAGACAGGCTAACACTAAATAACTTGTAAAAATTGTATCAAAAATTGTCTGAATATAGATGTTGTAGTAGTAAATATATCAATAAAAATAATTAATTCTTGAAATTAATATTCTGTAACATTTAAATCACTTTTATAGCTTTCCAAATATATGTTTTTTTTCTTTGATAACATTCTAACTAATCACTTGGTGAAAATGTTTCATATCATTAAAAAATCAGTTCTTTAATAAAACTTCTGCCCATGAATGATACTCACTGACATGTTTGAGCTTCCGGGTGTTGTCCCGTATCCCGATGATGGCAATGATGCAACGGACCAACGCCTTCCATCTCCTCTGTATCCAGCTGCAATTCTGTAAGCAAAATAATTTATGTTAAGAAATAGATATCAACTTCATGCTTGTATAAGAAAGAATATTTTGTCTACTTGTCTTATGCTATGACATAGGCTTTCACTGAACGAGAGAAAATATTTTACGAGCCACCACAAAAACATAAATTCATATGTATGTTAAAGAAATGTCAACTAGCGCCACCTATTACGCATCTACTACTCTTCTTCTTTTTGTGAATTTTAATAGCCCCAGCTCTGTTAGCCAGTAACTTAAGTGACTTAGGTTGTAATCTGAATGTCAATGGAATATGGAAAGGTGTAAAATTTTACATTTATGTAATAGGAAATTTTGAAAAAAATAATACTTAAGTAGAATTTATTGTAGAAAATAATATAAATGGGAATTGAAGCTACTTTTGTATATTTATTGTATATGAAACTTGGGTTTAATCAACTTGAGAAATGGATTAAAATATCAAAATAAATATTTGAGTTTTCTCAAAGTGATCTACTTTCACAAATGTCTTGTCCTATAGCGTAATTACATTTTGCTTAATGAAGTAATTGGTATACATTCCTGTTGGACCGGAAATTAAATTTCCTACCACGTTTTTATTGCATTTTCGCGTATTTTAATCCAAAAACGCCGAAAAAAAATCGCGTGCTTACACAACCGTAAACTTTCCCCGAGCTGTCGCCTAATCCAATTCAATTCGATCGCGCGATTTTAATTAATTAATTACGTAAAAGTTTTTCAATGCGTTATCCGATCGAGCAGACTGGCAGTCGCCTACAAAAATTAATCAGCTAAGATCAAGGG